>CM076576.1:642797184-643022333 GCA_034641835.2 Pinus albicaulis
ACTTCAATTAGCCATAGAGTTCCTACCAGCTAACTCTGAAGAGGAAAAACACTTTTTGTAATTAGCACAATTAGATGAGACTCGACGCACCGCTGCATTAGAAGTCAAAACTCATAAAAAACGCATTAAAACTCAGTATGGTCGAAGTGTTACACCTTGTGTTTTTTCAGAAGGTAACCTAGTCTTGGTATACGATCAAGCTAACGATAAACTACGCGTTGGTAAATTCAAACCTATGTGGCATGGTCCTTACATTGTCAAGTGAGTGCTTGCAAAAGGGGCTTATGAATTGACTGATTATGACGGGGTCCCTTTAGATAAACCCAGAAATGGACTTTATCTGAAAAGATGTTATGCTTAGTTCTTGCGTGAAGATCTCATTTTTACATTAGTTATTTTTCAAGTTAGATACCTTAGATTAGATGAGTGTGTCTAGTTTAAGTTTTCTTTTACTACTATCACTGTTTATCTTGATTAATCTTGATATTGCAGATGTCGACATACCTTCAAACATACATTGGTTTTGATGATGGTGCCTGTCGTAGTACACGGAATATTTCTTCTGTAGCCTGGGCTATTTATTCACCCACTAATGAGTTAGTTTCTATGCATGGGATAAGCCTTGGTCAAACAATGAATAATGTTGCAAAATATGGCGCAGTGATTGAGCTATTATCTGGTGCCATTTCATTTGGAATTCGAAGTTTCATCATTAGGCTAGATTCAGACTCATTGTATTACATTTAAACAGAGTATATGGAATTAAAAATCCAACGTTATTAAGATTATTTTTGAAGGTTCGTCTCTTGGAAAGGAAATTTGATTACATCGAATATCAACATGTTCCAACAAATTTAAATACTTTGGCTGATGCATTAGCTAATAGTGTTATAAATATACATTTGCAACGTTAAAATAGTAAACCAAAACAACATTTGATATGTGTTGAACAAGATAGCCAGAGAAAGTAGTAATATCATAGATAGGAGTTTTTATTTTCAAAAAATATTACATCGTCTGCAAATCATAGGTTTAAAACACCTTATGATCTGAAAGATAGTGATACAAAAAAAAAATACTAAATTCTGCAATGATCATCCACTATCCGTGGTGATGATCATGGCAGTAAACTATCGCCTGCGCCACCCTGCACAGGAATCTCCTAAACTGGCCAGGAACACCAGTAACGTGTCTCTGGAGACGAAGCGGAATATCATCCATCGATGTCTCTGGGATATCTATAGTCAACCTCTCTACGGTGTGCTCCAAGTCAGTAAGCATTTCTACTGCCTGATTTTGTGGCTGTGCAACAGGCTCTGTGGGCTTCCTTTCGAAGCGACGGAGAGTGGCTTGCCTTCGTGGACCAATATTTGCATTTAAAATTTTGTTATCAGTATTGGATGATAAAAAAACAAAATAAAAATTAGAGTTAAAACACATCAAAATAATTCATTTACCTGATTCATCCCATTTTTCACCTGGAGGTGAGGACATCTTGGGATCATCTCGTAAATCTATGCTTGCATACGGGAAATCCTCAATAGAAAATGTTTGGTTCTGAAGCCAACGAAAATACGATGGAGTGAATCAAACTACCACACAACCATCGCCACCATGGGGGGACATTAGTGCAACCCAACGCACCATGCGAGGCTCTCTAGGTTCACTAGGATTTACAGGGATCAGCTGAGGGGCGAGAGATGGAACCTTCTTCAATGAAAAAGAAACCAAGATGGCAGCATACCCAAATTTTTTCAACTTTGAGTTTTTTGCTCTGGTCAATTGGCCTTTCATATTGGCCAATACCCCTTCACACCAATTGAAAATAGTACCTCTATAACAGTCAACTTCTATCTGCATCTGAGACTTGGTAGCCACATGTGGAGCTGCGCTCCCACACAACCTGGTCACGGTGAATGCAATGACTTTAAGATCAAGACGTAGGATATTCTTTATGTCTATACGGTTATCTTTGGGATTAGCTTCATTACTGCAAAATTCTTATTTATAGCTAGCATTAGGCAAGCCACCTTGTCTAGCTCCGAACAAAGAAATATGTTCATCTCTTTTGGATAAACAAGTGAGGAAGTAGATGTCTTCAAGCTCAAGTTCTAGCTTGTGATCACCAATGATAAAACATTGTTCTTGGACGTCCCATTTGTTCACCGGCCAGGTCATTAGTTCCACTTGTGCCCTCATGCCCTGAATTGACCAGAATTTGTATAATCCACACTTTCTCAACACGCATTACGACCAGATTATTCATAGCCGCATCGTCTACCTCTTCGTTCTCACGTTCTCTCCATTCCAACATTGTGGAATAATCTGCAAATGGATGCATTTGAAGGTTAGAAACTTTTAGATTGAGAATTTTTAAGAGAATTTAATAAATTTCCTTTTCTCACGGCACCTCCGCAGTTTTTATATAGAGACAGTGCAGACCCCTAAACGCGCCCTTCATAAAAATCGTAGTAGCTCGATAATTTTCCTTTTGGAAAATTATCGGGGTCCGCAGGTAAGCAATGCATGACCCGCGAACCCCCGAGAGCGAAATTTTGAACCTTTTTTCCCCTCAAAAAATGATTTCAAAACTCAAAAAGATAATTTAAATGGATGAAAATGAAGAGAAGAGTGTTGTGGATTACCTGGATTCGACGGTTTTCGATTTGAGCAGTCGGTTCTCCCGTTATCACCTACGGAACTTTTTCTGCCAAAAGCTCTCAACTTTCAACTCTGAATGCAAAAGGTGAAAACGACTTTGTTGAACTAATTTTTATAAGATTTTTTGAATGAATAAAATATTATTTTATTTTTTTCCACTTTAAAAAGTTATTTTTCAAAAGTTTTTACTTATTGGAAACATATATGTTTAATTTTTCTAGTTTATGTGCAGAAAACGGGTTTTTTAGGTGAAAAGAATTATTTTGACGATGAGTACACTTTTATCACTTTTTCGGACTCTTGAAAATTATGAAAAAGCGAAACCCTGGAGTTCTCTTTTAAGCCATTTTCAGACTCTCTAAACATGAAAATATTGTCAAGTACTTGACTATTCGAACTCGTTAAAGGAAATGAGCGGTCGTCCTTTCAGTATAAGTTTAACCCTTTTTCTGACTGAAATGGACTATTTACGAAAAAGGTATACATTGACTAATCATGGTCAATAGAGTTCTCTCCTGCATTATTTTATCCTTTTTCGGGCTTGAGAGACTAAATTTAAGAAAAAGTACAACCACGGAGCTTTCTTAAGTTTTTCTTCTGACTCCCTAAAACTGAAAAACACTGAGTTTCACCTATACTGGACTCGTTAAAACTTAATAGTAAAGGACCTGTAAATTACAAACAGGAATGAACCACTCCTTCTTAGGGTTCAATTTTAATACTAATTTGGACTCATCCAAAGGATGAACTTATACAACAAGTAGATGTTATCCTCCTCAACCTTGTCAAAAATAAAGAGATACTTGCTAGAAATGGTGGGGGTAAAAGAGAGAAAATGAATCCAGTTGTCACACTTTGTTCCAAAAAGTAGTATACCACTCTTGAACATGACACTTTTTGTCACGCTCATACTTGGGTTGGGAAAATCCTTTGTCTTACAGTTAATAAAACCACATTGAAAGTATTCAGCCAGTTTCAGGTATTAGCTTTAGGTCAATTGTCACCAAACCATCTGCAGTGTCATTATGTGTTCAAGAGATAGTTCAAATAAACCATTCATTGCAAACATTTGTCTCCATTCGCATTGACCATCCCTGAGTCAGTCCTTGCTAAAATTTCTTCAAAACTTGATCTAATGGTTTCGTGTCGTGGGCCTTCCTACGACGGGTCACTTTCTATCGACGACAACTCATCATCTAGAAAGTTGATCTAGAATCCTATCAGTACCTTGGGATCTGCATGCCCTGATGGCAGGTTTCTCGCCTTCAACGGCAGGTTGCATCATTGACCTTCGATCGAATGACTCTGTGAAGTGTTCGACTGCAAATCATTCATTCACACCTCATGGATTGTACTGAGAACTTTGAGAACCATTGTCATTATTGGTGGTTTCTCTCACACTTGTTAATATTTCACATCATTGACTGGTAATCAAGTGGTTTCTACCATGTTCTACTTTGACTTAATCAATCACATGGATAGAATCGTACTAGTTCGAGAAGCGGAAATCAAAACCCTAGATCTAGTTTCCACCATCCAGGCTGCAAGCACTTTTATTATTCATAATACAGTAACTACTTGTGACAGATGGTTGCGTCCATGTTGTGTCTACTATTGATGTAATTCTAAAATCATTTCTATATCAGAACATGTAGTTAGTTTTAATTTGAGTATGGGAATTTCTACCTCAGCGATGATATACATATATATGTTTGCATTGAATGTTTTTATAGGTTTCAACCAGTATGCCTGCAACACAATCCTCGGAATGATAAAGCACTTCACTCTTCAGAACTACTTAAGACTTCGTACTTTAGGGGGAAATCTGTTACACTAAAAATTGTCACCATGACATTCAGTTGTCTATATGGGTTCATCATTACTTATTTTATTCTCCCTTAAAGGTCCAAAATTATAAAGTTCCTAAACCAAGTCTTGGAATTGGAGAAAATATCATTAAAACCTTACAAAGCCTAACTCCGAAATTTTCCTAGTAATATCTTGCGGTATCGCCGTTTCTTGCTCTATAACCTGTAGCACATTCCGCACGTTCTGCTTACTAAAACTGCGAACCCCCGTAAAAGGTAAAATAAAATAAAAAGTAGGTTCTAGAAGCCTAGTTGGTTGAATATTCTCCCAGCTAGAGCTTCTAGAAGCGTAATCTGGTCGAGCTTCGCCCCTTCATTCATGAACCTCTATCCCTTCATTAATGGAGATTATCCCTTGGTATTTGGAGCTAAAATCCCTTTTTGAGAGGAATTTATCCCCATTTATTTGGAACTGAAACCTCCTCCCTTCTGCTATAAATTGAGACCATTTTTCAGTCTCAAGGGTACTTAGAACTTGGTTGTTTTGAGGTGAATTGCTGAAAAAATTATAATCTCTATACTTAGCATCAATGGTATGAGAACTATTACATACTCATATCCATAGTTTTGTGCTAGTCCAGAGAGTGGAAGGCTTGTCAAACCGATGGAAAACGGTTGTTCAGGACCCCAGAAGAACCTGTATGACATCAAGGTGACAAGGTTGTAAGGTTACTTCTTATCATACAAGTTAATACAAATGGATTCTATTTTATCATTAAGTTATTCATGTATCTATTTGAGTAATTTAATTCTTGGATTCCTTGATCACTGAGATAAATTAGTGCTTCTGAATTATTATATCTTGCAGGTGCTTTTAATCCCTTATCTTGTCTTTGGATGCAGGTTTTACATGCTGAATTGACCTCTTTTGGAGCGACTGGATTGAAGATTACAACAAGCATTGGACTTGAGGTAGGAGCATCCCTTCTTACTTAATAAATTAATAATTCTTAATCATAATGATCTAGAGAAAATGGTTTTCATTTGGATGTTTTTTTCTAGATATCCTTAGGATACTAGGGAGATCGCTCTTGTCCACAAGAGGGATTAATCCACCTAACAGGAGTACTTGAGATAGTCCTCCTCTTGACAACGTGCCTCTAAATTTTTTGTTGGATTGGAAAAGAATTCTTGTCCTTCTTACTCCAAAAACATTTGGGTTCATGAAATATGGCTTGATTCTTCTAGAAAGATGCCTCAAGATGGCCTTTTTTCTTTCAAAATGATCAAGATAATAAATACCACTGATAGAAAGTGTTGTTTCCTTTCCTCTTCCAATAGTGAAAAACAAGGGATGTCTTTTTTGATGCATCTCTTGGTATTTTCCTCCTTCTTGCCCCAACTGATTTTTTGCTACTTATTCTAAGTGATAACATAGGTTGATTCTTTCGACACTTATCATCACTACTCTTCTTCAAACTACCACAAGACAGATGAGGTGTTAGTGGGATTCCACTTTCACTTGTTGTTATTTCTTATGATGATCAAGCCAACTTTTTCATGTAATTTTCCTTCACAAATCCCATCATTTTGTTCATATCCTTTTCTTTTCTACCGTCAAAACTTAGGCCTTCATACTTAATATATGACATGGCTATAATGAGGCTTAGGATTCCTTGTATTCTATTTCCTATCACTTGTCCATCATTCCCCATTTTAATTAAGGGTTTATGACCAATGCCTCTATTGTGATTTTTGAATTCATCAAACTATTCTTGAGAAATGTCTATGGAAGGTGGACTTTTTAGAGTCGACTTAGTCATAATACTGTCTTCAATAATGGAAATTCAAATTTTCCTCACTTCTACATGCTCTTGGATAACTACTTGGAGATTTTCCAAGGCCTCCTCCTTCTTTTCCAAATTTTGTTATAGCTGAGCCAAAATTTGAGTGAGCTTATCTTTTTTCCAACTATCTAACTAAATAACATTCTCTTCTAAATTTACATGTTGGATTCGCTGCTTATCACAATTTTCCCATAGCGGTAACGAGGGAGTCTTGAAATTCATCAAATACTTCTTTTTAAATAACAGTATTTTGGTAGAAGTTTCAAGGCACTTCTACATCTCTACCATCATCTAGTCAAATATCTGAACTTGTTGCTTCAAGTTTTGGTTCTTTTCTTGAAGTTCAACATTGGAGATTTGTAGGTTTACCCATGCTAAGGTATAAAATTTTCTGGAATTTGTGTCAAGGTCAAGGATTCAACTACTATAATACCATATGATCCTTAAATGAGGGACTTACAACCCACTTGCTTCACCATCACAAATCCTCTACAGAGGTTTGTTTCTGGTCTCTCTCTCGGTCCTATATAAACATATATGTCTTCTAGAAGTTAGTAGGCCTATATTGACCTTGTATTCTCATACTTTCTTGCACATGATAAAACCATATAAGAATGGTAAGAATAAATTATATGTAGAATTCAAAATTCTCTTCTAGATCCTCCTATGAAGGTGTGAAAGGATGGATCTACTTGTTGAGCTTGTAATGCCAAGGCACATGCTCCAGAAGAATGTTTGTCTAGAGTATCTTGATAGTAAGCAAGGTAATGTAAAAATATATGTTCTTGATTCTCAACTACATGAGTGAAACGTACAACCCAAGGACACCACACAATCCAATGAATGCCTTTAACAACCCTTAGGATGGATTAAAGTTATCATTATCTGAAAATTGAAGGAAGGTGACAAGGCATACAAGCTCAATAAAAATGGTGCCAAGTTATACTAGAGAAAATACTGATAATAAACTATTGTTCAAACTCAACTCATTCTAGCTTTCATTATGTGGTTGAAATGTGAACTATTGTTTTACAAATTATAAAAGGAACAATAATGTCTCCCTAGCTCTCATCACACTCTTTTATTGTATCCAACTGCATACCTTAACTACTAGTCACAACATTCATGGTCCTTTGGTTCTATATATATCCTCTTTCTAATTAGAAGATGACTCATTGTTGGTCCAATTTCAGACAAAAACAGTGTATCCTTCCATGAACTACATTTGCATCTATATTGATTATGTAGGATACATTGGACATTTGGGATTCAACATTTAGAAACTTTTCTGAGAAGAATGTGGAAATCCCATTAAAAACCTAGAAGGTTTTGTTACAATGCTCCAACATTCATAAATAATATGAATTATTCCTTAGTCTCATCACTACTAACATTGAAAAAAATTATCATTAGTTAAACTCTTATTTCCATTGTTGTTTTAGAGATAATCTTTGTCAAACGAAGCATTGGTTTTAATCATACCCATAATGGTGGTGGCATTGGTTATGATGGGCTCAATTTATAAACAATTTTATTTATCTATGTACATAGTAATGGCATTGAAATTAGAGTTTCCATTTTCCTTTTTATTGGTGATAATTAAGATAAAAAATTATTCCATTTTCATGCAACTTTGATTACACAACATTTGAACACACTCATAGACATCCACATTACATTTTTTACCCATTATTTCTTTATATATTTTTAGGTTACTTTGGGTTGGAATTATTGAAAGAATCCTAGTATGGGTGAAACAATTGGGTGAATTTGAACCCACAACCTTCCAAATGTTAGAGAAAAAACTGGTAAGAAATCATGATAACGAGGACAACCCACATCCCCGGTTTACCTTGATTCCAACCTCAATCTGTGTGTGAAATGTATCCAAATTTTCATGCCCAATCAATTCACAATCTGGGCAACTCAACATGTTCTTGATATAAATCAACCATATCATATAACCCTCGGCAGGTACATATATTAAACCACGTTCACTACATCACATATTTCATATTGTGCCAGCTTCATATATACAACCATTATACGTAATATATCCATATATATATTATGGCCTTCTTCAATATTGGAAGTGTTATAACAAACTCAACCACATCGGACATGCCTCGGTTAAACTCGCAACCGTAGTTGAACAGTCCCGATCAATACATATTTGATTTGGGGCCCACACATACAACGCATTTGCCAACGTGGAGTCAACACACATCCCAATTCATACCTGGCTTATCTCCCCTATAACTTGTGACGTGACCACCCTTCGATCGATCAATCTCCGGGTCGGACGATCCACAACGATATCACGGTGATTTCATTGTCGCTAGTTAACGCGCGACAACATGCGCGGCCCCAGCACTAACGACCTTCCACATCTGACGGTAGAGAGCACATCGCCCTGCTCCATATGATCCGATGGATATCGCTTGGCCTAGATGCACGAACGATAATGCGCGATGGCGCGCAATGAAAGCGGTTTTGCAAATTCGCTCAGGGACACGTGTCGCCCAGCGTATGGAATCGCTTCGATTTTCTAATTACCACTTGCCCCACGAAAGTGGTGCAATCAAACCCGGAAACCCGCCTTCACTGTTCACTCCCGCAAGGTTCCATCTTCTTCGACGCACCCGGTTCCGCTCTTCTCCTTTACGCTCAGGTTCCGCCCAGCTTTCGCTTAATGTTCCATTGAGCACCGTTCTATTACTACCATCCGACTTCGCCCATTCCAATTCGATCAATAGTTCGATTGCAGCGTGATCACGTTTGGCTACACGGCAATCATCCACCGTTCCTCGACGCCAACCCACTCGTGGTACCAGTTTATACACACACAGTTATCTGAAACCTTCCAATTGTAGTTTCAAGTCCAAGACTCTAACATCTTCGCAGAGCCTATTCGTGATGGTTCTTATACCTCGGGTCGGTTCAATTAAGCAGAACTCAGTTCAATCAAGGCACATACAATCTCAAATTTCAGAGTACATATTTACACATTCTTACACAATTGGTTTTGAGATACGGAAGTTATTCACTCAGCAATTAACGCAACAAATGCCCTTCTCACATAATTTAGACACAATTTATTTTATACATATCCAAAGGTACTCATTGATATTCGAAGACATTCAAACAGGATTTAACCCCATCCAGACACACTTAATTCAAAGACAGTTCTTCCATAAACAGATATATATATACAGGTGATCAATCTCAAAGCAATCGCTTACAATTTCATGACAGGCCAGATATTCATTTCAGTGGCCATTATCCTCCTATTCTATTGCTAAAGAAGTTCTCTCACTTTGATTCTACCTCTCCCCCTATCTAAACTCTTCAGGATTACTTTTATACCACAAGGATGACCTGAATCGATTCAAGTCTCCAAACAGTTCAGCAACTCTTAGCATTACCAATTCCTAAAATTAGACTCAATAACTGAACTGATCCTAAACTGACTCTTCGTATTCCTATCTTAACCAATTTCTCATGTTCTCAAAATGACTTGAGAACAATTAAAATTCCCTACCAAATTTATTTAATATTTACAAGAAATTTAAAGAACATGGGACCCCCTATGTCTACTTATGTACAAAGTAACTTTTGAGCCTAATGCCCCTGCATCAAATCAATTAGTAATGAAATAAATCAACCAAATGAAAGTTATGTGATGCAAATGAAAGTAAAGCACTCAAACAACAATAAAGTGGTGGGATATAAAGAGTAAAAAACATATGGGGAGTAAGAAAACCATGTAGGTAGTTGCCCACAACAATGAAGAAATATTGAACAATCTACAGGGAGTAAGAAAACCACCTAAGCAGTTTCACAATGACTTGTGAGTGATGAATTGCTAAATATGAGGGATTGTAATTAGAATTAGAAAACCAGCTAAGAAAATTAAATAAATCTAAAATTACATAGATTTATATCGAAATAACACATAGATGGACCATATGGGTGATTTTTCTATTGGACTCCACTATTCAATGGGCCATGATGGACTCTAATAGAGAAAAAATCATATTAATCTAAAATGGGCTTTTCAGCAAAGGATATAAAAATAATAGTTTGACATTCATCCTTCTAATCCATTAAAAAATCTTGGAGTAACAAATCCCTCACACATAATTAACCCACCAACACACAACAATTGCAAAACAATTCATAACATAATAGATATAATGTTTACCCTTGAAACCCAAATGAAAAGACCAACTTTGAATGGGGGTGAAGTTCTCATTTTGACAATTGTTGGTACAATGCAACTCTTGACTCTCTATGCATTTTCCTCTCTTAACCAACAAAATCCATTTGAGAGTGAAACCATGCGAGAAATAGGGAGAGTTGGGGATAAGGAGAAGGCCAATAGGCACAACTCTTCATTCTTGTTTCTTAGTCTTCTCTCATATTCTAATTTTCATATTTCATTTGATTCTCTATTATTTTATTTTGTAGTATTAATTTTTTACACTCCATTGATTTTCATAGTTTGCTAACCTTCATAACTCGTTGAATTGACTTGTGGTATATGAAATCAACAACATACAATTCTTTATTAACAGAGACATTCATTGTTGGTTGCGAATTGATGGGTCTCAATGGGTATCAAGACACATGATCAACGTAATTTGTTAAAGGTACACATTAATAATGTTTTTATGATATAAATTAGTTTATAATACATAACTCAACACTTGTAATATTATGACCATATTCTAATTTTAAATGGGGTTTAGCTTGATTAATTGATAAGAAAATTAGTATGGGTTCAAATCATACTTTGTGAGATGTATCCCTTCATGAGCCAATATTGTCAATATCATAAATATCATGAGATTTTTTACAAAGCCTAAAGTCTTCATACAATCGAGTTTACCCTATGTACCCATCTTCAAAATGAGAGGAAGTGCTTGACTAGTTTCCTCAGAATGGATATTTCTCATAGGAAGAAAAAATGAGTGGGACCATATTTTAGAGGTCACAAAAATCATGATTTTCATGCCTATTTTGAAAAGTGTTATGCAACATCAACATTTTTTTTTTGGAGCATATTTTTGACACTTTAAATTTTCTTATGTATTAAGTATGAACATTTTTTTTAAATGTTAATGATTTTCAAAAGTGTTGATGTAACATCAACCCCTTTTTTTAAGTGGTGGTGGGTGGGGGGGCTTATTTTTGACACTTTAAATTTTCCTATGTATTAAGTATGGATAATTTTATAAAAATGTTGGTGATTTTTGTGTTGATTTTGAAAAACATTGATGCAACATCAACCTGTTTTTTGTTCCATCAACGTTTTTTGGGGGGGCATAGTTTTGACACTTTTAATTTTTTTGTGTCTTAAATACTTAACTTTTTTTAAAATGTTGGGTATTAACTATTTTTCAAGTTGTCTTATTCTTTTTTCTTTCTTAAATGGTTTTTTTTTTAATATTTTTCAAGTTGTATTTTTTGTTTTTCTTTGCAAATTTTCAATTTTTTGCAAAAAAAATAAATAATAACAATAATATTTTGAAGATAAGACTTTTTATATATTTATGTATTGTTAATTAATAATTCAATACACATAAACAATGTTAGGTAAATTGACTCGAGGTTAGAGTCAAGGTTGACCAGGTTAAACAATCGGGTAGTTTTGGGGCACATGGTATTGTGCACCCATGGTTTTCGGCCCATGGTATTGCATGTAATGGAGCCTATAAAAGGCCGGGAAGACTTCAGTGTAATAGAGGTTGGGGAGGTGAGCGGTGAAGGCTCACATGGCCAGATTGGTCATGGTTTTAGCCAATGGTTAATAAAATTTCATTGGATGGTTTTTTCCCCCGAGTTGGGGGTTTTCCCGGATAAACATTTATGTTTATGTATTTATGATTATTGTTGGTTTTTATGTTTATTCCTCTCTGTAAAATTTATGTCTGCGATAAATTTTAACAATTGGTATCAGAGCTAATTTGACTTTAGAGGGACGCCTCTGTTTTCAAGGGGTTATGGTCTGATGAATAGATCTTGTTGTAGTGGGAAACAAGGAGAGATCTAAATGTTGTTGATTTCCAAGGATATATGGCTCATTTTTATAAAATTATTTGAGTTTAGCTGATGGAGACTTTTTATGTCAACGCTAATGAGAATAATGTGAAAGTTGAGGTTCTATTTTGTTTTTATGGTGTGCGGGTTTCAGATGGATGTGAACGAGAAGTGCACACAAATATCCTTGCAAGGTACATTCTATAGGGCAATTTCGGTGCTTGGATGCCGCAGAAATTTGGAAGAAACCCTGGTGCGATGGACCGATTGACTTGCTAAAGAGAAATGGATGGGTGTATTATGCTAACTATGATTTGCAGAATAAGCTTTGTCGAGTCATACAGCACCAAGATCTCTCTAATGCTCGTGGAGTGGGTGCCAACAGATGATCTCAGCATACGAATTGTGATCCATTTCTAGTGGGAAATGCTCGGTTCTTTGGGCTCCAAGAGAACCTAGCTACAAATGGTGTAAAGGTGTAATCAAGGCCAGATATCCACGAAGCGTTGCGTGTGTTGATACGTGGTGTTTTTCAATAAGAAAGATCGGGAGGAGAGAATCCTAATTCCGCTGCCAAGAAAAATGGCCTACAACAACCGCCATCATCTTAGTCTCAACATGTTAAACTCCCTTCCAAACCCCTTCTGTATGCCAAGGTCGTGAGGACGAATAGAGGAAGAGTAAGGGGCGAGCAGGGCCGCAGAGGAGGCAGTGCTAGCCACTTTGAGGGCAATGAATATAACACTGAAGCAAAGGATATGTTGGTAGGGGAATTTTTGGAGCCGGCCAAGGTTGGGGTCATGAAGAGGACACCAGTGGTCGAGGTTGGAGGACAACGTTGTTGCAGGTGGAGATGAGAGTCGCGACAGATCATGTGGACCGGGCAAGGGTTGAAGCTTCAGTGGTCGTGGTGAAGGACGCTTCGGTGGAGGTAGTGACACCTATGGCTACAATGAACAAGGTGGTGGTCGTGGTGAAGGACGTTTTGGTGGAGGTAGTGACACCTATGGCTACAATGAACAAGGTGGTGGTCATGCTGGCACCAGAGAAGATCTGTGATAGGTTTCAAGCAGCGGAAACAGAACCTATGATGACTGTGGTTGGGTCGAGCAACCATTGGTTTTCTTGGAGGAAGCAGGGAAGTGGTATTAAGAGGTTGATATTTTAGCGCCCATACAACTTTGGAGGGTTGGATCATGGATCTGTGAGTAAGCCGTTCATCCATCAATACATATTCACATGGAGGCAATAGTTGCAGTTGTGGGATCCTAGATCAAGCAACGATGAAGTTGCAAAGGCAGTTTGAAACTCTATATTGCACATAGTTATGGATATCATGAGACTTAGAGCTTGTTAACATGAGAGGATGGGTCAAGACAACAATAAGGGTAAAAAAATAAAAAAAATTATTAATAATTATAATGAAGTAATTTTTTTTGCATGCACATGGGCATATGGCTGTAAGACCTGGTATGGCATGCATACCCCTGGGTAATCATAGGTAAAGTCTGGGTTAGACCTAGGTGATAGGGGGGATGTTGGGTTAACAGATACCCCAGGTAAAAAACTTTGAGGGGGGTAAGTGCCAGAGTGAGCAGGGTTGGGTTGACTCACTTAGCAAGATTGGTTGGATTTAGTCAAGGAACCCCAAGTCAAGTTTAAGGGGGGAATGTTAGGTAAATTGACTCGAGGTTAGAGTCAAGGTTGACCAGGTTAAACAATCGGGTAGTTTTGGGGCACATGGTATTGTGCACCCATGGTTTTCAGCCCATGGTATTGTGCACCCATGGTTTTCGGCCCATGGTATTGCATGTAATGGAGCCTATAAAAGGCTGGGAAGACTTCAGTGTAATAGAGGCCAGGGAGGTGAGCGATGAAGGCTCACATAGCTGGATTGGTCATGGTTTTGGCCAATGGTTAATGAAATTTCATTGGATGGGTTTTCTCGGATAAACATTTTTGTTTATGTATTTATCATTGCTGTTGGTTTTTATGTTTATTCCTCTCTGTAAAATAAATGTATGCGATAAATTTTAACAAACAATTATCACTAAAAAAATAATATTTTTAAACACTTCACAAAAAGATACATATTTTTCATAAAGATATAATTAAAAAAATACACAATTTGATAATTTTTCACTCAAAATATATGTCAAATAAAGGTTTTTTATGGAAAATTTAAACACAAAAATTTGAAAAAATAACAAATTTTAAAATTTTATGTCCAAGGATGATAATATTTGAATTCTTTTTTTTTAAAACAAAAAATGATGATTTGCATAAATTTGCAAGTATATATATATATAATTAATTAAAAACGGGTTTAACGAGAAAATATATATATATATCTATATATATATATATATATATATATATATATATATATATATATATATATATATATATATATATATATATATATATATATATATATATATATATTTTGTTTAAAATAGAAAATAAAAATTTAAAAGAAAAAAGAAAAAAAGGAGTGAGGCCATATTCTAACTATTTTTGCTTTTTTAGAGGTTACAAAAAATTATGATTTTCATGCCGATTTTGAAAAGTGTTGATGCAACTTCAACTTTTTTTTAAAGCATATTTTTGACACTTTAAATTTTCTTATGTAATAAGTATGGACATTTTTTTTTAAATGTTAGTGATTTTCATGTCGATTTGAAAAGTGTTGTTGTAGCATCAATCCCTTTTTTTGGAGGGCTTATTCTTGGCACTTTAAATTTTCTTATGTATTAAGTATGGATAGTTTTTTTAAAATGTTGATGATTTTCATGTTGATTTTGAAAAACGTTGATACAACATCAACTTGTTTTTTTTGAGATATATTTTTGGCACTTTAAATTTTCTTATGTCTTAAGTATGCATATTTTTTCAAATTTTAGTCATTTAATCATTTTTCAAATTGCCTTTTTCTTTTTTTCCTTAGATATTTTTTTTTTAAGGGTTTTTCAAGTTCGTATTTTTTTTGTTTTTCTTTGTTTTTTTCTTTTTAATGGAATTTTCAATTTTTTTTCCAGAGTTAAAAAATATATTAAATTCATATATATATATATATATATATATATATATATATATATATATATATATATATATATATAAATATATATATATATATATATATATATATATATATATATATATATATATATATATATATATATATATATATATATATATATATATATATATATATATATATATGTTTACTTAATACTTCAATACACATGAACTTTTTTTTTATGTATCGTTAATTAATACTTCAATACACATGAACAATTTTCACAAATAATAATAATACTTTTAAACATTTGAGAAGAAAATACACAATTTGCATATAGATATAATGAAAAAAATGCACATTTTGGGATATTTTTGGCTAAAAATGACATGTCAAATAAATGATTTTTATTGGAAAATTTGAACACAAAAAAATTATAAAATAACAAATTTTATTAAAATTTTATGAATTTTATGTTTGAGGTTTTTTTTTTTCTTTCAATTAAAATGATCACATAAAGCTTTAAGTAAAAATAACAAGATAAAAAAATTTGTTTAAAAATATAAAAAATGACTTTAACAAAAAAAATAAAAAAAAATTATTTAAAATAAAAAATAAAAAAAAATTATTTAAAATAAAAAATAAAAAAATTTGAAATCAAAATTAAGATCTTTTTTATAGACATACTAGGATGCACTAGTCTCACATAATATTTGTGCAAAGCCATCAAATGATTATTTACATTTGCAAGGTTGTTTTTCATATTATTTTTAATCTAGACCATAAATTTATCTTCATTAAATATATATGTCAAAATCTCAAGTAGTACTAAGACAAATTTTATGAAATTACTAAATAATAATCATGATGATCTTTCCTTAACTGATCACATCCAAAGAGATACATGTCATGAGCATCCCTAGATGGCATAACGAAAATGTGGAAATTGTGTGTGTGTGTGTGTTTTTAACAAAATGAGTAGAGTTTATATAAAATATGTGCCCATTCACAACAAATAAACATGAAGTTTTACAATATGGTCTTCTTCAAATGAACCCCTTTGATTAACTTCATCTAATGGCACTTCTATAAAAGAAACAAAAAAACCATCCTCCTCCTAGTATGGCAGAGAGGACAAAGTTCCAAGACTAAATCTTTGAATTTTTCTTCCTACTACTTCATGGGAGTATGAGTAAATTTTAACAAATTGCTTACACAAGAAAATGCAAAAACAAAACATTTCTATAAAATGCAAGAAAATGACCCACCATTTGACCCATGGGAGGCGAGACAATTCTCAGGGCCATAGATCTTTTTTCTATGATTATTTCTATTTCTTATTATTGGTGGTGAATATCACTACTTTTTAAGCACATCTGAATATGAAGGAGAAGAAGAGGTGAACTTCTTGTCCACCGTACTGGTTTCTTTATCTTTTAGAGGATAAGGTTCCTTTGGAGAAGATTTTTCCACTGCAATATTTTTCTTTGGAGAATCTTGATCCGAGCCTTCTTCATCTTTTCAATCATGAGGGATATTTGGAACACGAGTGTTCTTGGGAATCGGATGATCCACTTGGGCCTCAAAATTTTCATCTTCCGTCTCGGGAACATTCGAGACTTCAAAAATATTTTTAGAAAGGGCTTGGTGTTGATATTCTGTCCTATATGGTTGCTGCTTCTTATCTCCATGCCTCTTGTGCTTTCTTTTAGCTGTAATGAATCATTCCTTATCTTTCCCTTTCTCTTCAGGAGGTGCTAGATTTGGAGAGCTTCATGAAATTGAAGCTTTTGGAAAAAAAATTGTAAAGTGTCCATACTCATGACACATATGGGTATGATACCAACCATATAGTTTTAGCTGAATCACATTTGGGAGTCCTTTTGAGAGGTCCATTTCAACAAAAAAATTGGCACATGTAAGATTTCCCCCAGTGTTTGTATCACTGGTAATAAAATGGCCTTGTTTATCTTCTATTGCCTTAAAAATACCATCACCCTAACAAAGAAGAGGGGGAAATGGAAATCTAATCCACACATGTTCCGATGAAATTTCCATCTGGGGATTAAATTCCAAACTCCGATGGGTAAGGATCAATCCTTTATTACCATTAAATAAGGACTCAACTTGTATATCTAGTCTCTATATTCTTGGTTCTAAAAAATAAATGTGTAATATTCCTTTCCATGATAGATAATACTCGAGGTTCAGGGTTATCCTAGTTGTAAGAAACCCGATATTTAATGGCTTCATAGCTTGGCCACAGGCCATTAAAAATTCCCAATAACCCTTTTTCCTTCAAAAGAACCAAATTTTGTTTTGTTGGGGAGGAAAACCCTAGATCCAAAGATGGAATAGTTTTTGTCTTCTTCACAAATTTATTTGGGACACTCATTATTCCTCCATGAGGAGAGGGCACAAGAAAGCAACTTCTAGCAGCAAAAATTTTGGATCTGTGCATAAATTGCATTTGATCTACACTTCAGAGCGACGAATCGAAACTCCCCTGCAACCATGAGCATGAACGATGGATTAAATTTTCTTAGATCTGACATCGAGGTCACAACGACATTTTCTTAGGCTCCAAAAATGCGTGTTGAACAACTTCATATTTTCCAAGTCATCAACCAAGCAAGCAATCCTACAAGACATCATATATGGTGGCACAAAATATTCAAATTGGGGGCTCTTTTGTGCATAAAGACTGAGGCGGTTAGGGAAACCCTAGATGTGAGGAGTTGAGAGGATCTCCATTCACTCAAATCTTTCAATCTTTTCCCTTGTTTGTGTTTTTTAGAAAGAGTTTCCAACTAGTTTTGTGGATACTTGGATTTATATTTTGGTACACTTTTGGCCAAAAGCACTCAAATAGCTAGTGTGGTGAGATGTAGATGGTTGTTCTTCATAGTTAGGTACATGAAAACACTAAGGTATTTGTAAGGAAACAAACACATCCAAAAGGGCACATGAATGTAGGGTACATTATTGATGAATCTCATTTTTTTATTTCTGAATTTATTAAACATATGTATATATATGCTCCATTCATGTGGGAGGGTGATTTTGATGAATAAAAATTAGAATGGGAGAAACTTGAAATGAATGGAGAAAAATGGGTTATAATATGTAATTTATTTATTTCACATATATATGTTTATAATTCTATTATTTAACATATAACTATTTTTCATTGACATTGAGAGAAGGATGAATGAGGTAAAATGAATAAGTTCATTTTGTTCAATATGGAGGCCACTAGGAAATGGGTTTGATGTACAATAAGGTGTAAAAAATATAGGAAGACATACAAACATTTAGGAGATCAAACCCTTGTATTCCACTCCCTCAATAATTATGTTATTAATGACTCGTAGAGTGTACAAACACATGGGCAAAGGAACAAATTCAAAATTTACAACTAACAAACAAGGAAAGTGAAATAAATGCATTGAACATAGGAGATGGATGCATAAGGATGGTATGTGATATTGGGTCAATCACAATATTTAATATATATGTTTTATTTAAATATATTTAAGTATTATCACAAGTTTAAGAATAATTGTTGAATTTATATGAAAATATATGTGTATGAAGGTAAAAAAATATCCCATGATGTGGTCATATGTTCATCATTTTATAATGGAGATGGAAATAATTGTAAATAATCATGTGATAGTGGAATTTCTATTTCATTTTATCAAACAAGTCCTGAAAGTTCGAGGGATACAAACGCAACTAGGACAACTAGATTAAGTTAGACTACAGACCATTTAAATGTGTTATTTAAATTTCAAATGGTTTGATTTTTTTGATATAAGGATATTTATTAAATATGGCCTAGATAGTGAATTATATTTTATTGAAATACATGAGAAATTCCAATGTCTTAGGTTGAACCATCTATGCTTTCAGAACATTATGAATGTAGAAATTATACAAACAATATGTATATCAATGCATTCAATTTGATCATGAGATATACTAAAGCAAGATATTGAATCCTTATACAAATCAATTGTGGAAAATAAACACGATTGCCTATCACGACAAGTAAAGAAAGAAGCAAATCAAACCACAACACAAATATTTTCCCAGGGAAAGCTTGCTGCCCAAAACCCCTCTATCTTCTATTGTATATTCACCAAGGAATCATGAAACAATTACAATGCACTCTTCTCACAAGAGTCTCCTGCACTCTCACAATTGTCTCACATTGATCTGGACAAAATCGACCAACACTTAGCCAATTACCTCACAGGAAACCAAGTCCTCCACTAGTTGGATATCAAAGTATTTATCCATGGAGTTTAGAAAAATTGTTCTATCACCTGGTATACATAAGATAAAAACATACTGACATAACTTCTATCTCTATGCATGGAAACTATTGAAAAAATAGATAAACTAGAATTCTATGGGTGCTAGGACTTGGGAATCATCGACCTGGTCTAATGGTTTATTTTGCTTCCTTTGTTATCCTACTTAGACCAAGAAGGTTCCAAGTCATCCCTAAGGATGATGATATTTTTTTTGTTCCCTCTGAGCCATTAAAAAGTATCCATTTGGTATTTAATATAAGCTTCATTAGTCACCTAATAAGTCACTATATCTATCTTGAAGAACACTTTGCAATCTATTTCTAACTTAAAGATCCTAATTTTTTAGCTTCTTTGCTTTTAGATTTTTAACTATCAAATAAGTCTCTACTATCCTAATAAACCATCTCTCCTACTTTTTCGAGTAAAAAAACTATTTATAGTATCCATCCAATTGCTTTAAAATTTTATCTTCACTTAGAGTTTTATTTTTATCATGAACCCTTTTATCCTATTCCTCTTGCTAATCCTCATCCAAATCAGGGCTCCACATGTGGGAGAGCCTCTTTTTCTCTCTAGCCTCTTTCTATGCTTTGGTTTTGTGCCTCAAATCCCTAGAGCTTAGGTCTGTCCTAGAATACATCCTAGTATTTCTCCCTTTTCTATTCCTAGAGCTTCATGAAGTCATTTTTATTATGGAGAGGGAATAATGGTTATGATGGGTTCAATATATAAAACCATGTTGTTGTTATTTTTACACAATAATGGTAATGTCACTAGAGCTACTCTTTTACTTCTTCCCGATGATAAGGAAGAGAAAAACTTATGCCATTTTCATGTAGCTTACTTTGATAAAAACCTCAACCCAACCTCCATCAATGCAAGGAGAGTGCAAGGGTGCTGCCACCTCCTTGGCGCTTATAGTGTTCCCATGAGTTCACGAACCCATGTTTGTGTGTGTGTAAATTTTTTCCTAGAACCAATGTTGGGAAAAATCTTATGATTCAATTGCACAAATAGGAAACATTGATAGAATGTTATTTCGTTGTTTCATAATCTAATATATTTGTGGTTATACATAATTCATGCTGGCCAATCAAAGTTGCAAGGAAATATAGCCTAAACCTTGTTGGACTACAAAAATTTCCATTATGGTTATGCACAAAATACTTATTATTACAAAACATATATTATGTGAAAATTTATAGGGGTATAATTTAAAGTCTGGACATAGAAATTAAAAGACTCCTCTCAACATTGCACAAAACATGAGAAGCTTAAGGTCATAGATCCAAATATTTAGATTATATAACAAGAGGTTAATTAAATCTCATCATGTACAAAACTAGTTCAATGTTGTTATACTATAAAGCTTGATAGGCATTTAACAGAGGAAAATTCCCCATAAGTAGAATTCAAACAATGTTGGTAGAAGGAAGCATAAATTTGGAAGTTATTCTCATAAGAAGTTTCATAGTACAAAATTTTCTTCTTGGGATGAGGAATATTTTCCAATTCAATGATTACATAGGGAACATGAAGAACAAGGTGGCCATCTTCAATATGAAAGGAAAATCATCCATTTGTTGGGAACATCTTAAACAAGTTAGGAAAAATAGTGAGAAAAAAAATGCTTAGAAGCAATTCAAGAAGTATTTTCAATAGAAGTATCTCTTTGACATACCATGATGGTAAAATGAAAGAAATATTTGAGTTAAAAATAGATGCTCGTAGATCATTTTGTAAATAAATTCTTTAATTTTTCGAGATATGTCAAGTACCTTCAAGATGAAAAGGTAAATATATAGTGTCTACGAAGAGGACTATTCTAATTCTATAAATATGGAACTAAATTTGATGAACCATGAACCTTGGATGAGGTCGTTAGGAAGGTTAAGTATTGATATTACTGAGTATAAAGAAGTCGAAGATCCACAAGGCATGGTAATGCAAGAAGGAAAATATTAACCAAAAAAGGGTTTAGGAATCCTCATTATAAAAAATAAATAGAACAACCAACATAGCATGAATCTCAAGAATCCAATTTAGTAGAAAATATGCAAATAAATCCTATTCAGTGTTGGTGATATGGACAATATTATTTTCTTATAATTGGTTCACATCAAAATGAGAACACTAGCAATGTTCATAACTTTCAATAGACCATAATTATTGATGGCGTAACTAGGATTATTCCTAGGATATATGCCACATTGGAAAATTTCCAAGTAGATCATAAATTAGTAATGGTTAAAGTTGAAATTAAGATTGCTAAGCACTCCCTATCCATTTTGATTGACTCAAGATATAGTCATGGTTATTTTTCTATTAAATTTGTCAAATTATGTGTTATTTAGAAGTGTAAGTGATCTATAAACGAGGGATATAGCTTACTCGTTTCACGACATGGATACCTTGTAGAAAAATTATGATATCTATCTCTTTGTCTTGTACTAATATCTTTGTTCTCAGAATAAAGGTGAGGTTCATGTTCTTTTTTCACCCTCCACATCACCTTGTTTCTCAATGGCATGTAATTTTTTAACCTGCCAACTAATGCTATGAACTATTGGATAGATCGTTCTATGTGTAACTTGCAAAAAATTAGTCAAATAACAATGCCATTGCAAAATTTCCTAGGTTCTTAATGTGCCCAAACAATGACAAGTCTCTAACTTTGTCTCTAAGAACCTTATATAAACTACTTAAGTAAACACTCACAAAACATGGAGTGGACACCAAATGCATCAACTTTGATCTACAAGGAACATCTCACTTGCATTAGATGAACTCTGAATTTTTTTGTGGAACCAATGAAAAGGTAATGTATCATAAAATTTCCTCAACAACAATGAATGTAGGGAAAATGTCATAGTAGAATTATATCTTTTTTGAGAGAGATTAATATACCCTATAAACAATTAATGGTTCATAGGAATCAACATCAACACCGCCCTAACATGTTCCCTTCATCACAATAATATTTTAACATGATAATATCATATTTATCTGACAAAGTCCCACTGATAGACATGTACTTCATCCAACCCATTACATTGTACTAGGGAATACGTTTATATTTGTATATTGATTTTGTCGCAATTTTCATCCATGAATAAGTCGAACTAAATGCATGGTTTGAATCATCAATACATTTAACAATTATGTTTCACATATGAGGTTGATCTCATATGTGCAACAAAAATATTAAATGTATTGATGATTCAACCCATGCATCTAGTTAAGCTTGTTCATGGAGGGAAATTTCGGAAAAATCAATATACAAAGATAAATGTATTCCATAGGACAATGTAATGTGTTGTAAATAAATCAACATCATTGAGTATGTTTGTAGTTTCTGGCATTTATGTCCATGAAAATACTATTGTAATTAATCTTGTCTTTATTCTCCTATATTTTAGATTATTTGTCCCAACAAATTAATTTACTGCAAATATAATATAAAAACGCAACTACAAAATTCACCAAATAATAAACCACAGTAACTAAGAAAACATCACTTATAAAATGGACACTAATATTTTTGGACAAATTGTCACTGAAATTTTAAAAAAAGGTAGGGAAAACCAATTTTGTAGATGAGGGTTTACATTATTAATTCTTCAACAAATTGAGAATGTATATAAATTTCTTGCCTTTCATTGGAAAAGCTTCAACAATTTTTCTCTTTACTATAGATGACCAAATAAAACCTTTGCAAATCAAATTGACCTCTACTGAGTAACTCAGACTGCCTTTTTGTACTCGCACTACCTATGTGAACTTGCATTGCCGACTAGAAATGCACATTGAATTTTATAGAAATTAATTATGCCTCCGGAAAACCGATCGTGACATTTTATTTGCCTCCAACAATTCGCTCATCCTATTCACACTTCCTCTAGTAAATCGCTCTAGCAACTAGCAACACAAATTGATCCGGAAAGAAACTGCACTAGTAAATTGGAATATCACATTGGTAAATTTGGATTCCCTTTCGCAGAATAATTCAACCCCCTTCTATCAAATATCTCCTCAATTTCTCCTGTTGAAACCCTGTTGTTGGTGTCTCCCATGCTGTCACTACACATCCCTTTCTCACTTGAAATGTGTCTCCAAGATCCTCGTCGATTTCTTATTATAATATCTCGTTGATGAATCAATGGCCATGATCTAATCATAATCGATGGCTAAGATCATCTTGACCCCATCAAGACACTTTTCTAGAAGTCACTAGAGATAAACTGACTTGTATCAATTAATATTGATAATTAACCCATTTCCTTATGTTAGATTTAGGAAAATAAATAAAACTAGTTAATAAATATAATTAAGACATATGTCCTTCACAAACTAAACTGGGCTTCGAGATAACTAATCCACTTTTGTTCCAAGCCTCATTGACACCACTTGAGACTAGAATAAATGTTCGAGCTACACAAATTAACACTCCCTATTAGCAAGGAAGGTGTTCTACACAACACCCATTTTTTCTTTGAAGAAGATGAATCTCGCCTTCCCCAAAGCCTTAGTCAGAATATATGCTACCTGTTACTCTATACGTATATACTGTAGCTAAACTATCTCGTGCTATACCAAATCCCTGATGAAATGATATATGATATCTATGTCCTTAGACTTGTCATGAAACACCAGATTCTCAAATAGTTTGATGCAACATTGATTGTCGCAACATATCACTGTCATCTTTATCTTCTAACCAACCAAGGATACTAACAAATTCTGAATCCAAATGGCCTTGCATGTTGCCATGCTAGGTGATATATACTCTACTTCTACAAAGCTCAATTCCATAAACTTTTTCTTCATCCTTCTTTTTGTACCAAGAGATAAATCCCGATCCCATGTTGAAGCTACACCATGAAGTGATTTTCCTATATACTATACTTCCTGCCTAGTCTGCATCACTATAACCCACCATAATGATACCATCATGTTGGGAAAAATACTGAGAGGGGGGGGGGGGGTGAATCAGTATTTAGAGCTGACTGAAAACTTTTTACTTTTTATTTCTCTTAAAAACCATACGCTACTTTACTGAACCCAACTCGTGTATACACGTGGATATCCTTAAGAAAACTTGCGTATGTCCAGAGATCTTATTATGCATTTAATTCTTTACTTAGATCATTGCATCATTCATTCATCAGATGTTTAGTAAGCAGTAAACATGTGCAGTAATAACAAAATAAACCATCACACATAAGCAACACACATGAACACCAGTATTTAAGGTGGAAACCCAATTCGGGAGAAAACCACCGCTATCGTTGTCTCTGTCTTCAATATTTATTATAAATAAAAACTTACAATTTTGTAATGCATGTTGCACTCATACTCAAAGTTGTTAGGCAGCACCCACCCTCGCAAGGCTGCAACTGCTCTCCAAACCCACTACCGGAAGGAGCCCAACCCCCCGATTCGTTTAATGCCCTCTCCCGGAAAGGAGCTACTACCCCTCGTTTCGTTTACCAAATTTCTCCCCGGAATGGAGCTACTACCCCGCTTCTCATTTACCGTACCTCTCCCGGAAGGGATACACTTTCGCTCTTACTTTCCCAAATGCCTACCACCGGCCCTTTCCGGAAACCCCCTCACCGGGCTGCTACAACCCTCACCACCGTGGACCACGTTTCATCAATTTTCATACTGGATCCAACAGCTTCCATACAACACAACTTGTATGCCATTTTTCATCATATTTTCAGATTGGACCCACTCCATACATTTAAGCTCATCATACATCAAACTGATACTTATAACCCCATCAATTCATTCATTGAATCATCAACCAATCAACCAACAACTTGATCTTTAATCAACATAATCACCAAAGATAACTAATATACAAACAACCTGCATCTCGTATGAATACATCATCGATGCATAAGCAGAAACAAGAAAACAGATCGTACATTTCATTCCACATACTTCAAGAAACCTAGATTCAATACGCGCTTTTAATTCACCGAACTCCGCATATAGTATGCCTTTTCTGCTGCACCAAACTGTATATATATATACGTACTGTGGATCGACCTCATATTCCATACGCGCTTTTATCAAACATCCCGCGTATATACGCGCTTTCCTCAGCTGTTTAACTCTGCGTATAGATCTTCAAACTTTGTAGGGCTGCACAACTCTTCAGAACAGATAAATAGCTCAGATCTTACCCTTCACTTCAGAAAATATTTGCCTCATCTCAGATCTAAACATTCCATAAACAAATCTAGAAAATACATAGTCATTTCAGATCTAGAGATCCCTCTTCATCATTTTCTTCATAGGTGCATTATTAATTCAGATCAATCAATAAACTGTTACCCATCCCATGCAGATATACTTCAGAGTGAAGTATTCATTAAAACCCATACCTATGCACACCCTTGCACTATGATCTTCTTCTCCTTATATAGATTTAGCCTTTATCAATACCATGATTCAAAACCACTCAACCGCTGATGGTATTCCTAGACGGGATCAAATAGATAATCCAGCGCTCAATACTGTGGGTCAATACCATGGTCATGTCCCATGGTTTTATAAATTTAGAGTGAAAATAGGCATACGCTACTTGGTATGTACTTTTACGCGTACATACACTACTTTGCCTTTACAAACCCGCGTATGCTTTGTAACATATCTTATTCATCATTACTCTGGCACTTACTGGAATTTCTTTCTTTGTTACTTCTAAACTGCACTATAGATACATCATTAACAAATAGGTTCCTATCCAAAGACAACCTCATCAAGCCGCCCATCAAGGACAACTTCATCAAGTAGTTTGCCATCAAGGACAACACATTGCATCATATTGCCAACAATCTCCCCCTTTGGACTTGATGGCAACCATGATGGTGTTTGATCACCACAACAGTTAGGTACATTGATTATAACCCTTATTCAAACACCATGATACTCTCCCCCTTTGACATCAAGGCCAAAGGGCGGATCAAAACCAAACAAGGTTTTTCTTCTCTTGTACAAAGAAGAGCTCTATAGATCTAATGTGCACTGAAGTTACCATGCTTTCTCCCCCTGAGTTCATGCTGAATCTTCAAACATATTTTTCAATGAAGTACATGACTCTATGGCCTTTCCTATCACCAAGGACTCATACTTAAATAAATGATCCAACCAAGTGGATTTACATATGTGACTCAAGTACCCAACCAAGTGGATTTACATATTTGACTCAACTACCCAACCAAGTGGGTTTACAAATTTAAACAAGTCCTTACATGACTGAATATTACAATTTTGCATCAGAGGTCTTAACATGAACTTTTCATCAAATTATAGATATGACTTATACAATCAAGACCAAAGAATCTCAAGCATGAGATCAGACCACAACAAATAATTAGAATGCCAACAATGCATCCTTTCCATATGACCAAAGCTCCCCCTTAGCTTGTGCATCCTGAACACTTTCAACAGCAAATCATCAAGGCATCTTCATCAAATATTAGAGAATGAAATAGAAATATGAGAGCTAAAACATCACCAGAGATACCCAACAGCACCACAGCTGTGCTGAAGAATGTTGACCCAAAAAAAATTTGTCAGCAAACACCCATACGCGGTTTTCTATGTATAAACACGCGTATATACGCAACTGTCCTCCAGGAAATCCGCGTATCCAATTTAATCTTCTGAATTTAAGCAGATCTGATCTTCTGAGAGGTAGAGACAACTCCCAGCTTCTGTCTGAGATATTCGAATACTTCCCTGGAATATATGAGAGAAGAAAGATAGGACAATGTAGCTGTGTTTTCAAGTGTCATCCAATAGTTGTAGCATAAGCACATCAATAACCAAGCCTTCAGGCTCTTTGCCGCATCAACATATTCTTCCCAAGAGGAATTATCATACCAGAACAACTTCTTCAATAGACAATATGTGTCAAGCAATCATCCATGTGATATGTTATCACCAAGATCTTCATGATTTATATTTATTTCATAATCATGATGTAACATGTGTAGGAATTATGTATAAAAGGTCTCAGCCATGACAAAAGTCATTAGCAACAAACTCTACATGATCTATCCTTATCTCTGAATCATAGGAATTCCATCTCATCCATGTGTGAAAACAAAATATACTCTTCAGCAAAAAGCAATCAGGGTTCATCCATAATCTCATCCTAAGAAACCATGTATCATGTCATCATCATTTGAGTATGAGTATTACGAGAACTAAGGAATAAGCAGATACAATGCCAACAATGTAATCATTAGTAGTTAGACTGATGCTCCCCCTGAACCTGTGTTCCTGATCTTTAGTTGTCTTACTGTTTTTCTTATCAGAAAAACATACGCTTCTGTCTCCAACGGAACTCGCGTGTATACACGGCTTTAGTTCATGAAACCCTTGTATATAAACTGAGATACAAAAAAATTTCACAACTCCATCTCCCCCTGAAATTATACCACTTGTACCTGTCTTCTTCACATCAGATGCACTGTTAGAAATGAACATAACTAGAATTACCAAACCAACCATGGGAATCACCATATATTGCTCCCCCTGTGATGATACATTACTAATTCCTATAATGTATCTCACATCACTCCTGCAATCATTATGAGAAGTAAGCTTTAGAAGAGAAATACTGCAGTAGGATTATTACCCCCTACGTTTTTGACTGGTCCTCCTTCTTTTCCCAGCTTTGCTTGAAATTTCTTATTGTGTGCTGGAAATTATCCAATTTCTCAGATCTATTCATCCTGCATTCTTTTTCTACATGTCCATTCTTGTTACAAGCATAACATCTTGTGTGACCAGAAAAGTAAGAATAGGGATCATAATGTGTTTTTCTATTCTTTCTTCTATTGCAATCAGTTGCTTTATGACCAAACTTGCTGCATGAAAAACAATATCCCTTAAAGAAACCTGAGTACCTTTCTGTGTAGAATCTGTTTGTTTGTGACTGAAACAATCTGCTTCTGCAATTGGCTGCAACATGCCCATAATTATGAAATTTAAAGCATTCAACATTATTGATCAAAGGAGAGAATCGATTGATGCTTCTATAGTTAGGAGGGAATGATTTATTTTGAGAGTTCATGATTGTCGGTTGACCTTTTGTTTCTTTCAACACTTCAGGTTTTGCATTGATATCCTTTGAATCTTTAGCACTTTCTTGTGAACTAGATTCTCCTTTAACGGTTTCATGAAAACCAAGACCAAATTTAACAGAAGGAGACCTTTGACTACTAATAATATTGTCCAGAATCTTAGTCCTATCTTGAAACCTCAAGACTTTATCTTTTTCTTCTAATTTACCTTTTAAAATGTTTACCTCAACGTCCAATCTTTCTCATTGCTTCTTCATACTTTCTTCGACCCTTCTTCCTTCTTCTACTTGATCATTCAATTTTAAAATCTCTTCTTTCAACCCATTTTCTTGTTCTTCAAAAGTTTTTAAAAGTTCTTCATTCTTCTTATTTGATTTTTCCATATCTGTTTTGAGAGAGATGATTTCTGCTTCAAGCCTTTCACTTCGATTGGTTACTTTATCCTACAGTCTTTGATATATTTCTATCTGTCCATTCATTCTAGAGATCATATATTTGTAGATAGATTCCTTATTTTTAAATTGATCTTCAACATTAATCTTGAGATTTGCTTCTAGACCCATATTGTTTCTTTCACTATCATTTTCACTATCTTCACCATTGCTTGCATAAGGAAGTGAATCACAAGAACAAGGATTAATACCTTTTGCATCATCTTCATTTTCTGTCGTACATGATTTCTGAGATATCTTCTTTTGCTTCCTTCCCATTGTGATGGATCTCCTTCAAGCGATCAAGCTTCTGCAGAAGGACCTGCTCTGATACCAATTGTTGGGAAAAATACTGAGAGGGGGGGGGGGGGTGGGGGCAGGGCGGGGTGAATCAGTATTTAGATCTGACTGAAAAATTTTTACTTTTTCTTTCTCTTAAAAACCATACGCTACTTTACTGAACCCAACTCGCGTATACACGCGGATATCCTTAATAAAACTTGCGTATGTCCAGAGATCTTATTATGCATTTAATTCTTCACTTAGATCATTGCATCATTCATTCATCAGATGTTTAGTAAGCAGTAAACATGTGCAGTAATAACAGAATAAACCATCACACATAAGCAACACACATGAACACCAGTATTTAAGGTGGAAACCCAATTCGGGAGAAAACCACCGTTGTTGTCGTCTTTGTCTTCAATATTTATTATAAAAAAAACTTCTTACAATTTTGTACTGGCGCAGACTCATACCAGCACGCAGGCACCCACCTGCAAAAGGCTGCAACCTTCTCTCGTTCTCCAGCAACTACTGGAAGGGAGCTCCAACCCCCTGATCTCGTTTACCAGCCTCTCCTGGAAGGGAGCTACTACCCCCTGCTCTCATTTACCAGCCTCTCCTGGAAGGGAGCTACTACCCTAACTCTCATTTGACTACCAACGGAAGGGCAAAACCCTCCTTGAGAAACCGACCCTCGGCTTCCCTTTGAGACCACGTTCCATCAATTTTCATCTTTGCATCCATGACTTCCACACAACATAACTTGTGAGCCACTTTTCATCCAGATATTTTTCGATAGGATCCCTCTATATCCACATAGCTCATCCTTACATCAAAGCGAAACTTATAACCCCATCAATTCATTCATTGAATCATCAACCAATCAACCAACAACTTGATCTTTAATCAACATAATCAACAGCATAATCAATATACAAACAACCCAGATCTGTATGAATACATCATTGACAGATAGCAGTAAAACAGCAAAACAGATCAGACATTTCATTCCACATACTTCAGCAAAACCCTAGATTAAATACGCGCTTTTACTTCACTAAACCTGCGTATATACGATCTTTCACAGAGACAAACCTGTGTATATATCTGCACATACTTCAGGACTGACCTCATATTCCATACGCGCTTTTGCTGAAACCAACCCACGCAAGCAACTGGAAAGGCATAAATAGCTCAGATCTTACCCTTCACTTCAGAAAATATTCGCCACATCTCAGATCTAAACATTCCATAAATAGATCTATAAAATACATAGTCATTTCAGATCTAGAGATCCCTCTTCATCATTTTCTTCATAGGTGCATTATTGATTCAGATCAATCAATAAATTGTTACCCATTCCATGCAAATATACTTCAGAGTGAATAATTCATTAAAACCCAGACCTATGCACACATTGCACTATGATCCTCTTCTCCTTATATAGTTTTAGCCTTTATCAATACCATGAGTCAAAACCACTTAAACGCTGATGGTATTCCTGGACGGGATCAAATAGATAATCCAGCGCTCAATACTGTGGGCCAATACCATGGTAATGTCCCCTAGTTTTATAAATTTAGAGCGCAAATAGGCATACACTACTTGGTATGTACTTTTCCGCGTACATACGCTAATTTGCCTTTACAAACCCGCGTATGCTTTGTGACATATCTTATTCATCATTACTCTGGAACTTACTGGAATTCCTTTCTTATGTTACTTCTGAGCTAATCTGTAGATACATCATTAACAAATAGGTTGCTATCCAAAGACAACTCATCAAGTCAGTTTCCATCAAGGACAACTTCATCAAGTAGGTTGCCATCAAGGACAACACATTGCATCATATTGCCAACACATCACCTCAAGTATATTTGATCTCATACTCGATTGTACCTCAAAAATAACATAACACATGCTTCGTTGTTGAATAATGCATTCTCTTTGGTTTAACCATGAAATAAATCAAAGGGTTTACCGCAAAGGATATATCTGGCATGGTGTTGACCAAATACATAATAGAGCCAATCAACTATCTGTAGAGTGTGGGGTCCACATCCTTATCCCTAGATTTATCTACCTTCCTCCAATCGATTACCATGATTGTAGATATGGCTTTGCAATATTCTATCCCAAACGTACTCAAAATCTCGATGCAGTATTTCCCTTTCCTAAGAAAAATATCCCCATCTATCTACCACACCTCCATGCCTAGAAAGTAGAGCATAAGCCCCATGTATTTCATCTCGAACTCTGCTGAAAATTCCCTCTTCCAATCCTCTATGAGCCCCATTAAAAATGTTAAGAACAATTCATCCACATACAGTACAAGAGTGAGTACCTCGCACCCAACCATCATGTGGTAGAGGTTTGCGTCTGCCTCACTCTTCACGATTCCTATCCCCTGTAAGTATTTGTCTATACGCTCATACCATTCCCTAGGATCCCTCTTGAGCCCGTACAATTCCCTCTTCAGTATGCACACATGTGTCTTACTACTATTTGCTACAAAGCCCTTAAATTGTTCAATGTACACTCCCTCCTCTAACTCACCATTGAGGAAATCCATATTTACATCCATTTGGTGGATCTACCATCCCACCTATGCTACTAGTGAGATCACAACCCTAATATAAGTATACCTAGCCATAGGAGAAAATGTATCCACATAGTATATTCCATCCTTTTGAGAGAAACCCATAGCCATAAAACTTGCCTTGTATTTCTCGATGCTACCATTGTTAAACGTCATTTTGTCACCATGACATTTGACAAGCAAAATGGGTCTATCACCATCCATACTCAGGCTTCCTGACAATTTAAACATTCATATGCCTCGAAAAAGTCCTGAATTTTGGGAAAATGACTCTTTAAAACTCTTAAAAATGACTTGCGCACCTTTCGTCATCATTTTTGATGCATGTGCGGATATTACAAAGATTCTCTGCTGAATTTTACGCTCTGTTTTCCACTAAAACTTGCTCACCATACTTCACGAAAGTAAAAGATAAAAGTAACATATAGAAGCATAGTTGGATGCATATTCTTGAACTATAGCCTCTGAGTCATATCAGCTCGAGCCAAATCTCTCCAATTATGGATCTAATTCCCTTGGATCAAGGAATCCTAATCCCCTCCTTTGTGGATCTCACCCCTCTTTGGTGGATCTAAAACCTCCTCAGTTTATCCTATAAATTGAGTTGAGACTTTAGGATTAGGAAAGTTCACTTATGGTAATATTATGCGGATCAATTTTAGAGTGGAAATATTGTTAAACTAAGGAGTAATATTGGGAGGCATACAGGAGGAACCTGTACAACATCAAGGCTTGGTTGTAATACTAGGGATATCACTATTTTCCGCAAGAGGGATTTATCTAGGTAACAAATTGGCGACTCCACTAGGGAACGACTTAGTTCTATTTGGTTTAGCTCTCCTATTTTTCTAGTTTGATTTAGTTTGAGTGTTGTTGAGTTTATGAACTTTTATATCCTTTGGGTTAGACCGCATTTTTTTTAAGTTTCTCGCCCCTATGCGGTTTTGTTTCGAAAATAAAGCGCAGATTTGCGCAGTTCGCAATTTAACACAGTGTGTATGCACACTGGTTTTCACTGGTTACCTGCGCACCCCCTGGTAATTTTTGAAAAAATGAATTTTCTCTCACCCAGATTCTGATCTTTAATCTCTAAAGGTTCAATATTACTTATATGAACCCTCAGTGTCTGTTTGTGAACTCATTTTAATTGCCTTAGTGTCTTTTTTGAGAAACTATCCCTTTTTGCATATTTTGGGTAGGGTTTTTCTTGGTTTGTTGAATTTCTCTGTTTGGAAAGATAGATTGACATTTGTTCGCCACTCACTCTGATCAACTATTGCTGGAAAATATTTGGACCTCCTATATGCCTCATCCTCCATGAATCATACCTCTTTCCTTACAATAATTCAACCTTTGGAATGAATATTTGATATTCCTTAGAAGTCTCATTGTACCCAACAAAGTACCCCTTCTCTAAAGTGTGATCCAACTTTGAACATGTATCCCCTTGAACGTGACCATATGCTAAGATGCCAAATATCCTGAAGTGACTAATATATTGCTTCTTCCCAGTAAATGCTTCCTCCAATGTCATCTTTACCAATGCCTTGTGTGGTACCCTTTTATGAATATATACTTTTACTACATGCCTCTACACATAAGTATCATGGCATAACTGGGTCATATAGGATGACCTTCACTGCCTCTGATATTGAACGATTCTTCCTCTCTGCAACCCAATTCTGCTACAGGTTTAAAGGAACCATCCATTCTCTCTTGATCCCCTACTTGGTACAAAACTCCCATAGTTCCTTCCATGTGTCGTCTCCTCCATTTTCTGAATTAAGAACCCTCACCTTCCTTCCTATTGAATTCTCCACAAGATATTTGTACACTTGGAAGCGATTTAAGACCTCATCCTTTGTCTTTAATAAATGAACCGAGGTCTTCCTGAAAAATCGTCAATCAAGGAAATTAAATATCCATGCCCTCTAAGATACTATGTCGACATCAGAACACTTATATAAGAATGTACCAAATCAAGAACACCTTTGGATTTGGTGTCACTCCTTGGAAAATTCACCTTATAAAATTTACCCAAAACACATCCTTTACACACATCATCGTGCTCCATGCTCACCTCTGGAACACCTGTTGTTGTCTCATAGAGAAACTTAACTTCCCCATGGTTATTACAGCCCATCCTCCAATGCCATAACTCTCCTTGATGTCTCGGATCATTTCTACTCACTAATATCTTTGGAATATCTAGTTGCAACCTGTAAAGTCTATCACTCCTTACTCCAATAAATATGGATGAAATCCACTCTTGGTTCCTTATCAACACCGGTTGTCCTATAGGGAGTTCATTGCACCCCTTATCTTGTAGAATATACACATAAATAAAATGCATCCCCATTACTAGCACATGCAACACATCATGGATGGGAATCGGTTTTCCAAACTCCCTCTAAAATATAACATTCCCTCTCCAACTAAATTGAACTTGGAGTTGTTCTGCATATCGGTCTGGAATCTGATGTCCTCCTCCTTGTAATTAGAGAAATGGTCTCCAAATCTTGTCATATGAATTAATTCCCAACTATCTATATACCAAACACCTTGTGAGGTTGAGCTAGTTAGGAAAGCTATGAGTGTGAACTCCTATTCCATCTGATAGGAAAGTTCGTCTACATTTCTATATTCGGAATTTGTTTCTTTCCCTTTTTTTCACCTTTATTCCTTTGCGAGAAATTTCTGGCATAGGGGCCAAACATATGACAACCGTAGCACTTGACCTTTGAAAGGTCCTTCTTCTTCTTCTCTCCTTTGAGGTTAGGTCCTTTTCTAGAACCACTCTTTACTTTTCCATTTCTCACTAGAGCCACGTTTTCCTATTCTCCCTCACTTTTTTGGGTCTTACTATTGCTTCCATTGACAAGAATCAACCTAAGCTCCTCTTGAGTGAAATTTCTCCACAAACGATCCTAGATCGGTTACAGGGTATCTCGTCCATTAATCACTAGAACGAATTCATCCCACTACTTTGAGAACCCATTCAAGGCCGATCTCATGAGCTTTTCATATTCTAGTTTCTCCCAGATAGCCACTAACTCATCCTTTACAAGTATTACCCTAGTGAGGTAGCTAACAACGTCTTTTCCTTTTCTCATCTGGGTATTTCTTAGATTCTCTCTAAGAATCAACTTCATGTTCACGATAACATTCTAGAAAAAAATTAGGATGGCATCCCACATATTCTTAGTTGTATCAAACATTGTGATATGTGGAACAATATGATCCTTGACCAGATATAGTATTATTTGCATTGCCTTGGCATATTCCTTCTTATATGAAAGAAGTTATGTTGCATCTACCGGCATGGCTACAACACTGGTTGCATATTCCCTGAGACCATTCCCTTCTAGCAAAAATTAAATCCTGGATTTCCAGACACAAAATTTACACGCACCATCCAATCTATATATATCTCTCAATCCAACTGAATCCATTTGTGTAACCCTTAGAAAATAATAAACTAAAACCCCAAATAAATCTAAAGAAACCCATCTAGGTTTTAGAAACCCTCAATTTTCTCTTCCTATACCCTGCGCTAAGCTTATTATGCCCCTAGATCCACTTTGATACCATGTGAAAATTATATTGCAGTTAATTTGGTAATTGTTCTCTTATCTTTTAGATTATTTGTGCCAACAAATTAGTTTCTGCAAATATCAAATAAAAACACAACGAAAAATTTCACCAAATAATAAACCACAAGAACTAAGAAAACATTGCACATAAAAAGGACACCATTATTTTTGGACAAATTGTCCCTCAAAAAAACCCAAGGCGGGAAAAACTAGTTTTGCAGATGATGATTTATATTATTAATTCTTCAACAAATTGAGAATGTACATAAACTACTTGCCTTTCAGTGGAAAAGCTTCAACAATTTTTCTCTTCATTATAGATGACCAAATAAAACCTTTGCAAATCAAATCGGCCTCTATTAAGAAATTATCTTTGCCTCTGTGTACTTGCACTTCCTATATGAAACTGCATTGCCCACTGGAAATGTGCACTAGCCTTTCTAGATATTCACTCTACCTCCATAAAATCGATCCTGCAAGTTTATCTTCCTCCAAAAATTCTCTGAGGATATTCACAATGCCTCTAGTAAATTGCTCTAGAAACTCAAAACATGCATTGATCCTATGGAAAATTGCACTGGTAAATTCAGTCTCCTTCTGTCTCTCAGAAAACTAGAATCATTGCGAAGAATTTCCTTTGGAAAATATCTCTTCAATTTCTCCTGTTGAACCATTATTGTTGGTGTGTCCCATGCTATCACTGTGCATCCCTTTCTCACTTGGATTGTATCTCCAACAACCCCATCAATTTCTTCTTATAATATCTTTTTAACAAATCAACATGAGCGATATAATCACAATTGATGGCTAGAATCATATTGACCCCATCAAGTCACGTTTCTAGAAGTCACTAGAGAGAAATCAACTTATATCAATTAATATTGATTAATAAATCCATTTCACTAAGTTAGACTTATGAAAATATTTAAAACTAGTTAATAAATATAATTAAGACATTTTCCATTAATAAAATAAAACAATCTTGGAGATAATTAATCGACTTGTGTTACCAACCTCATTGACACCACTTGAGACTAGAACACTTGTATGAGCTACACAAAGTAAAAATGTCAAGTCTCGTCATTGATGTCAAGTAATATTGAGATTACGTTCAGGGGGATATTGTTGAGTTTTCATGAATGATGCTTATATCTGCCTCTAGGAATTTTTTGAGGCTATTTGCACTACCTCTCGTAAGTCACTATGGTAAATTCGACCTCCTTTTGTCTGTCATAAAACTGGAATCAATGTGAAGAATTTCCTTTGGAAAATCTCTCCTCAATGTCTCCTACTAAAGCCTTGTTGTTGGTGTCTCCCATGCTACCACTGTGCATCCCTTGTTCACTTGAATTGTGTCTCCAAGAGCCCCATCAATTTCTTCTTATAATCTCTCAGCGACGAATAAACAACCACAATCTAATCACAATCGATGTCTAAGATCATATTGACCCCATCAAGTCACTTTTCTAGAAGTCATTAGATAAAAATAGACTTGTCTCAATTAATAATTATTACTAAACCCATTTCCCTAAGTTAGACTTAGGAAAATGATTAAAATTGGTTAATAAATATAATTAAGTTACATTTTCCTTAATAAAATAAAACATGCTTGAATATAATTAATCCACCTGTGTTACCAACCTCATTGACACCACTTGAGACTAGAACACCTATCTGAGCTACACAAAGTAACAATGTTAAGTCTCGTCATTGATGTTAAGTGATATCAAGATCAAGTTCAGGGGAAGCTTGTTGAGTTTTCATGCATGAGAGGCTTATATTGTTATTAATGTATTGGTTGTTTCTATTAACAATGTGTTAAGCTTATGATGATTTGGCTGTTTTTTAAGTAGCCTATCTCTGAAGGAATTTTATTTACAAATAACTTGTTCAAAATAACATGAAAAATTACTAGTTTAATAACCCTCTCAGAGATCTTTTGTGTGGCGTATGGCACTTAAAATCTCATGGAATGATGAAAAAATTGCTCTAAAGTGAAGGTAGTTCTATAGGTAGAACTGTTGTCAAGGTATCCAAATTATCTAGACTCATCTATTCATAGCCAAAATACGGGGTGCATTCATAGAGTAGTGGCAGATTCTAGATTATTTAGATTCATCCAAGTTTTGAGGCCATTTAGGCATATGGACCTCTGGGAGACAAACAAAGAAAGGAATGGTTCCAATGGGTCATGGTTTTGAATGGTCACTAGATATCTAGGCATTTAGGGGTTGAGTTTGGATAATGTTGCTTGATAGGTCGAATGGGTAGATAACCGAATTGATTTGGGATCTCAATTCTTATCCAGACATTTAGGGTGCGAAAGGTTAATAGGCCTCACACGACAATTGAACTCAGATGCTAGATTTCCCAGAACCAAACGAAAGTCGACTGCAGTACAATGTGGCAGTGCATATGGCTTTAGAGAGAAAAGATAGGTGGAAGGCCAATGACATGGCACATTGAAGTGATGACATGTGGCAAGAGTATTTGGCCATTTTTGGGTTTCCAAGTAGCCCTTTTTGAGTGACATATGGCGATGATATGGAGGTGATGTGGCATGAAAAGTGGAAAGACAATGACATCTAAGTGATGTCGTGGTGATGTGGCATGACAAGTGGTAATACAATGACATGGAAGTGATGTGGACATGACATGGCCATCATCCATAAGCCATAGGTGCATAGCGACAATGACAGGAAGTGGGCCCAATTGGGCCTTATGCAGTGGGTGCCATGTTGCATGGTAGTAAGTGACAAAAAAATTCAGACCCCTTCACCCCTTCCCTTGTAAAGTTCAGATAGGTGAGGGAGGGCCCCGAAGTGACTTAACCTTCATTGAATTTGAATGTCACATGATATCACCTAGTGCGCTTCAAAAAGGTGGTGAGTATTTAAAATAAATACTGAGAGGGGGGTGAATCAATATCTTTTTTACAATTGTTATTTTTTATGTCAGTTAAGATCACTTATAACTAGAACAAAAAATGAACGATGATATAAATAATTTTATTAATCAATGATAAGGACTCCAATCCTCTTTTTAAAATAAATTGAATGCAATAATATTTTAGGGCTCCAACCCTAGATGAATACTCCAATATTCAATCAATCAAGCTCCGACTTGCACTGTGCCAAGCTCCAACTTGGAATTCAATGAGGTACAAATCTCTAGGGCTCAAACCCTATGTATTGGTCCAGGCTCCAACCCACTACTTCAATTCTTCAATAATGAGTACAAATATTTCTTCAAGGCTTCCCAAACACTTCTACAACAAGACTTGATATTTTCTTCTCCAAGGTATCTTTAACAATCTACAAGTTCATTAATGAAAACGTTGATCCGAAAAACGTATCTCCACAAATCTTCATTATACCCAAATACGTTTGTTAATTTTGGACAACTAGGTCTAAACTCCATGTTGTGATGATCATATGAAGATGGTAATATTTTTATTGGATTCCTCTTTCGAAGAGTTCCAAGATCGATCTAAAGATCATCTTGATCTGATGAGTAGAACATTTATTTTTAATTAATTCCACTTATGTGTAAGGTTGGCCAGAATTGTAATGTAGGCTTGAAGCCCCAACAAATGTGTCACTCACCCTCACTGATGGATATATATAGGTCAAAGTTGGAGGTCATTTTCACCATCACTCATCACACATTCTCTCTCATCATCTGATTGGTTCAATCATCATCTTGGAGGCTCTTCTTCTCTCACACGTGGGAAATTGCAACAAAGGATTTTGTGGTTTTGACCTAGGGTTTCAGCACAGATTTGACAAACGTTGACTTTCGTCAACGCATGGTCAAACTAACCTCAAACTCTCCCAAAATTACGATTTCTGCAGTCCGCATTTTTTGGCACATAAATTGAGGCTAGACGTTGAATTTGACCTAGATGCTTTGACTTTTGCTGATGTTGTTTTTGTGTTGACTGTTGACTGGACAACTCTCCCATTTTATCACTAATTTATCAAAACCAAATCATTGAGCTAGGGAACACAATTATGGCCACTATCTAACCACTTTCTTCTTCAATGTGACTGAACTGAAAAAATGATTCCTAACCGAATTTCCCAAGTTTGTATATATAGTGGTTTTATCATAATTGAAGGGACGCGACATATGAAGGAGTGCGTTGAGCCTACTCAAGTCTAATAGCAGATTTTTATAGTTTTTTAACATACTCATATTTCAAAAATTAAAATCTCCACAATGCAAATGAATTAGAGGGAAGGTAAGTACACGTTGGAAAGGTCTTGAAGCCCTAAACAAGCTGATGTAAGAATAATTTCAATATCTTGTCTCAAATGTAAAAAAAAAAAAATTTTTTTTATGACATCCTAGAATTTTATGACAACCCTTAGGATTTTGGTTTGGTTTTATAGATTAGGGTTCCTTCACATGGCATGTTCTTAGGATATTAGTATTAGGGCATTTATTTGGATTAGGTAAACATAGATATGTAGTTTAGGGCTTTCTTTATTATTCGTCATAATTTAGATAGAGCGAGGTTTTCAAGGACATTTTAGCAAGGCTAGGGCATCATATTATACATGACATCATAGGGTTTCATTATTCTTCTATGGTTTTAGAAATTCATTTGGAATTATGGTTTCATCATCATATAGCTATGGTTTCTTTCAAGATAGGGATTCGATAAGCATACATGACTGGAATTCAATCAATGCTAGGATTAGGGCATTATGCACTTAGGGATATGATTTTTATTCTAGGGTATGGACATACGATATTATATAGGGAAATATACCTAGGATGCCATCTTATTGACATGAATGACAACTTTGACCAACAATATCCCCCTTTTTCATTGATGTCCAACAGTTTTTCCATCAAGTGCTCCCCCTATCATTCTTGTCATTATTCTCCCCTTTTCATCATGCTCCCCCCTTTTATTTTGACAATGTGGCTCAAGAGAGATGCCCATAGTTTGCATAAACCAACTCCCCATGCCTGCAAAAAATTCTCTTTCTCTCATTTTTTCATATGGAACCTAAGACAAGAAATATTTATGCCTTTTGATCAAGTGGAAGGAATATTCAACCATTGATATGTAGTGAAGACACAATATCATGCTTTTCTTCAATGGAATTCCCCCCCCTAATCCTTTTCATACTTTCAAGGAAAGAAATTAAGTAGATGATGTCCTTATGCAAGAGAGACCAACTAGCAAAACAATATTTTTTTGTAAAATTTCTGAGAGATGATCCATAAAGAGATATATATATATGTGTGTGTGTGTGTGTGTGTGTCTCATAGCATGATTTTCCATGTGTGACTCGTCTAGGGTTTCATAGGGTTCTTCACGAATAGCCTCTTCAAGAATAGTCAAGAATCACAAGCTCCTCCTAACAATATGCATGGTCTCATTTTTGAAAAAATCCTATCGTAAAAAATTGGAATATCATATATTTCAAATATGTACTCATTAGATAAAAAACATGAGTTTATGCCTTGAGTTTCCAAGACACTCTGTGATTCAGTTTTCTTCCTTATCCAAACTTGTGTAGCTTTCTTTTTTTTCTTGGTAGTCATGGTTTTAGCTTGTTTAGGAACCCAAGTTAAGTTACAATCACAAGCCATATGTCCAATGTTATGGAATTTGAAGCATTCCAACTTGTTTATCAATGAGGAGGCAAAAATTATCCTTGAAAATTTTCTTTTAGGAGGTTGATGACGGTTAGTATATTTGTCCTTATTGTATGCCCTACAATCCTTCACCATGTGCCCAAAACTTGTACAAGAATAGCAATAACCAAAAAATATACTTTGGCACCTGGAGGATGGAGCTTTCCTTGATGAACTTCTGAAGTCTTTATGTCTTGAGATACTTTGATGATATCCATTTCCTCTTGCATTCTTAACACCTTCTACACAAATTCTTGGATTAGATTTTCTTTTAAATTTACCTTGATTAATCTCCTTGCTTTTGTTGGAGTTAGGGGCATCAATATTTCTTCCAAGCTTCTCCACATCCTTCTTGTTTGATGCATTAGGTTTTGCACCACTTTTTCTTAAGGGTTCACCTGCATAACCAAGACCTGATTTATCGAGGGGGGATCTTTGATGACTTAGGATGTCATGTAGGGTTTGGGAGCTCTTTAGAGACTCTTTCAACTGATCAAATTCTTTCCTTAGGATATCAATTTCTTCATTCATATTTTTTCATTATTCATCCTTCTTTTCTAGATGGTTCTGCATTTATTCCTTCATCCTTGTTGCTTCACATGATCGGGCCTTAAGAAGGGTGACATATGATTTTAATTTGGAGATATCTTCGTCCTTTTCTTCTAGTTGGCATACCATGGAATTTCTTTCCTTTTCTGCTTCATTAACTTGTCCTTCTAGGAGGACCAATTGTTCCATCACCTTTTCAAATTCTTCTGCTTGTTTATTTTCTTCTTCTAGCTGATATCTAAGGGAGGATATATCTTTCTTGTATTTACAAATTTTTGCTTCAAGTTTGTTCAAGTTCTGATATCTTTGTCCAAGATGGCATGAAAAAACTTCTTCCATTTTCTTTGCTTTATCCAACCGATTTGTCATGGATATGACTTCTTCATGATGCATTTTCTTGTTTTGATGCAATTCCTCCTTAAATTTGGTGATCTCCTTATCTCTTTCTTGTACTTGAAGCTTGAAGAGGTAAAATTCCTTCCTTGTCTTTTCAAGGTCATGGTCACCATATTGTGCTTTCTTCTTGAGCTGCACATTTTCATTTTTCAAACTTCTTATCTCTTTTAGGGAAGCTACAAATTTTTCCTTGAGATCTTCTTTGAAGTTTTCTTTATTTTCTATGCCTTACTCGCTCTTGGTGTCTTCAACTTTGGTTTCGTCCATATTTTCTCATTTTTAATCACCCTTGTTCTCTTCACTTTCATCATTTGAGGTTATGAACAAAATTCTTTTTTAATGAAGATCTTGAATATTTTCCCAAAGCTCTTTTGCTGATGAAAATTTCTCCATTTTTACTTTTATAGGATCTTGTAGGCCAATCAATATTGCTTTTATTGATATTCTATTATGTTCCTTGGAATCTTCCTCCATCGTTATTTCAGTAATCACTGATTCCAAAACTTCAAAACCTTGAGCAATAAAAAATAATTTCATTCTACCCTTCCATACTTCAAAATTTGTTCCACTCAACATAGTGGCTTTGTCAACCTATTTCTCATTTGAATTCTTCACTGAGGAAGAGAGATCTTCAGACAGTTTGGAGCCTTTATTGCTTGATATTTCCATGTGTTCTAAGGATCTATCTTCCAACTATTAGGTTGACACAGAAGGTATTGACTCTGATACGAATTGTTGGAAATACTGGGTGTGGGTGAATCAATATTTATTTTACAATAGTTATTTTTTATGCTAGTTAAAATCACTTATAACTAGAACAAAAAATGAACAATGATGTAAATAATTTTATTAATCAATGATGAAGACTGCAATATTATTTTTACAATAAATCAAGTACAACAATAGTTTAGGGCTCCAACCCTAGGTGAAGACTCCAATATTCAATCAACCAAGCTCTGACTTGCATTGTACCAACCTCCAACTTGGACTTCAATGAGGCTCCAACCTCTAGGGCTCCAACCCTATCTACTCATCCATGATCCAACCTAGTATTTATGAGGCTCCAACATCTAGGGATCCAACCCACTGCTTCAATTCTTTAATAATGAGTACAAATAGTTCTTCAAGGTTTCCCAAACATTTCTGCAACAAGCCTTGACAATTTCTTCTCCAAGGTATATTCAACAAGTCTTCAACAATATACAAGTTCATTAATGACAGCTTTGATCCATAAAAGGTATCTCCACAACTCTTTATGATACTCAAACACCTTTCTTCAAGGTCACTCCATGAGGATTTCAATCATGCTCCAAAGGTCTCCAATAATCTTCAATAAGCTACTCCAAAAGGGTCCAATCAATGGGTCTGCACACCACCCTTACAAGGTCTTTCAACAAACTACTTCAATAAGAATTCAAGGGTACTTCAACAATGTTTATGGTCCAAAGGATGTCCTTCAATTGACTTGCACAAACATATTTACTTCAAAATTTTCTTCTCCAAATCGGGCACTCCAAAATAGTCTTATCAAAAAATGCCTTCAAGTGTGCTCCAAAATAGGTCTTCAACTTTGTCTTATAGATATTTAATCGTGACCTTGCATGCAAGGGCCACTACTTTGCTTCTCCAGGGATGACTGTACTAGGGATCAACAATATTCTTTCCAAAAATACTTCAACTACTCCAAATGAAATTGTTATTAGGGTGTACAACTCTCCCCTTTTATCACTAATATGTCAAACCCAAATCACTGAGATAGGGCACACAATTCTTCCCACTATATGACCACTTTCTTCTTCAATGTGACTGAACTAAAAAAGTAATTCCTAACCAAACTGTACAAGTTTGTATATATAGTGGTTTGATCATATTTGAAGGGACATGACTTATGAAGGGGAATGTTGAGCCTACTCAAGTCGGATAGCAGATTTTTATACTTTTTTAACATACTCATCTTTCAAAAATTAAAATCTCCACAATGACCATGAATTAGAGGGAAAGTAAGTACACGTTGGAAAAGGTCTTGAAGCCCTAAAAAATTTGATGTAAGAATCATTTCAAGATGTTGTCTCAAATGTCAAAAAAATATTTTATTTTATGACAATCCTAGAATTTTATGACAACCCTTAGGATTTTTGTATGGTTTTCTAGATTAGGGTTCCTTCACATAGCATGTTATTAGGATATTAGGATTAGGGAAACATATATAAGTAGTTTAGGGCTTTCTTAATTATTTATCATCATTTATATAGAGCAAGGTTTTCATGGACTTTATAGCAAGGTTAGGGCATCATACTAGACATGACATCAGAGGGATTCATCATTCTTCTAGGGTTTTAGCAATGCATTTTTCATTAGGATTTCATTATCATATAGCTAGGGTTTCTTTCAAGCTAGGGCTTCAACAAGAATACATGCTTGTAGTTCAATCAATGTTAGGATTAGGGAATTATGCACTTAGGGATAAGATTTTTCTTCTAGGGTATGGACATAGGATATTATCTAGGGAAATCTACCTAGGATGCCATTTTATTGACATCAATGACAACTTTGACCAATAGTGCACATAATAAAAACTATGGGCCCACCTGTTACATTTTAGATAGTCAAGGGGGTCGATAATGAATTCTCCACCTTCGAGTTAATCAAATTAATAGGCAAACATTAGAAAATTTTGAATTTTGGGTGGTCTGACACAATCCAGGGCTAAGCGCCCTTAGGAATTAAACCCTCAGTTTGAGTCCATGGTCTCTTGCGAAAAGGAACTGAACACTAGGGGATGCGAATTTGAAATTTGGTGGCAACAAGTGCCAAATTTCAATTAAAAAGGATTAAATTCCACAAGGGAGAAATTAAAGGAGGAAAAATATATAAAAGGAAGAAAGTCGACATAATAATTAGTTGTTCCCATGAAAATTGTAAAGAAAAAGTTGTTTTAGACATGCAAAATCTTAATGAAGTTCGAAAAGAACGAGAATTGATAGGATGCTAAGTTGCAGAAAGAAGTGAAGTAGATTTGAGACACAGCAGTATAAATGTGGTGTAGGTGAAGACTACTTGAGTTCTAAAGCTACTGTACATTTTAAGATTGCAGATTTTAAGGATTAAAAGTTTAATTGTAGAAAATAAATTCGACTGAAAATAAACTAAGTGAGTGGGAAGTTGTAATTGAAGTGGAATGTTAATTGAATCAAATATTTAGAGGAAGAAAGGTTGTTGCAAAGTAAGGAGAATAAAATATAATATTTAACAATTGTGTTAGTGATATATTTAATTAAAAATATTTAGATATAAGTTTGAAAATGGATGAAAGATGGATTTGATAGGTTGAGCAAGTATGTTCTTGTAGATCAGATGGCTAGAGTCTCCTTCAGGTCGGTGCTTGTAAAGATCAGGGAGTTGGTGCTTCCAACAAGTGGGTGCTTGCAAATAAAAGGGATTTGGAGCCTCTTATAATTTGGTGTAATTTGGAGTTAGTTATTTCATTTACATCATAATAAAAAGGAATTTGTGGTTTTCTTCTGTATGGTTTTCCATGTAAACATCTTGTGTTTAGAATTTATGTGATTGGTGCATTGTTGCATTGATGAATGTTGTTTATTTGACTAAATAATTGTGTAACATTTTAAAATACTAATTCACCCCCCTCTTAGTATTTTCATGGTTTCCAACAATTGGCATCATATCAAGTTATTTCAGCAGTTGTCTAACAACTACAAGTAAGATATGAGACATGGCCAACCAAGATCGAAATTTCACTAACAAGGATCCTATATTCACTAGAATGAGTTATGCATTTTGAAAGGTAAGAATTAGAACTTACGTAATGTGTCATGGTGTAGATGTCTGGAATGAAGTGCGGAATGGACATAAAAATCAATATGTAGTGTTTAATAGAGATGATAAGCTCAAGTTCATTTACAATGCTAAAGCAATGAATGCAATCCTAGGTCGTTGCCTAAATTTGATTTAGTTAAAGTCATGCATTGCAAGAAAACCAAAGAAATATGGGATACGTTTATGAGTTGCTATGAAGGCGATAACAAGGTAAAGAAGGCCAAAATCCAAGTCTATAGAATCCAATTTGAATAATTAAAGATGAATTAGGATGAGGACATAACCAGATTCTTTATTCGAGTAGATGAAATAGTTAACACCATAAGAAGACGTGATGAACATATGGACAATTCCTTTGTATTTAAAAAAATTTTGAGATCTCTTCTTACTAGATTCAGTGCCAAAGTACCAACCATTGAGGAGATGATAATATCAACACATTAACATTGGATCAATTGCATGGAACCTCCTATGAAATAAGAACCTCAAAAGGAAATTCTACATAAAAATAAGTTTCCTTCAAAGATTATAAGAAGAGAAAAGAAGATCAAGGAGACTCGATCTATGGATTTGATGAAGAAGAGGCCAATTTATTAGAATATTGAAGAGAGGATCTAGTGAATACAAAGGTAGGTTTCCCTTCAAATGTTTCAATTATGGAAAAGTATGTCACCATGCATATAAATGTCCGCATAAGAAATAAAATAATGAATATGGCCATAAAGAGAAGGATAAATATAGGAAAGTAAAGGAAAGAACTGCAAGAAGATGAGATACTATACCCAAGAAGACAACAATTCCTCAGAAGATGAATATGAACAACCCTCTGATGAAGAAAGAATGAATGACTTCATGCTCATGGATATAGAATACCAAGACGAAAGGCATGATGCTTATGACTTAGATGAAGAATACATTGTAGTAGATATGGAAGGAGAACTAGTTAGAGACTTATAATAAATGCATAGTCTCAGGAAAAAGAGTAAGAAACAAAAATAACTACTGATTAAATATGGAATACAAGAGCACAAATCTAATGATTCATCACTTATTGTTCTGAAATTTGAGTTGGAGGAATCAAAGAAGATTGAATAAATATTGTTACAACAATTTAAGGAGAAGGTCAAGGTGTCTGAAAATATAGAGGAAGAGACAATCTTCCTTAGAAAGGAATAAGAAAAAAACCAAGGCTCAGCTAAACCAAAAATTAAAGTTTAATAAAGGATCTAACAAGCTGGATGAAATTTCAAGTGTTCAAATATATCCTCTCATCAAGACTGGCTTGGGCTATGAAGGAGACACAAACTCAAAGAAACTTGAAGACAAAGAACAAATAAAATTCATTGAAGCACTAAAAGGATGTAACAACAATGGAATCCAAGTAAATGATAAAAAATAGTAGCAAAAAAAAGAATAACATTACAACAAGGTAATAAGATACATTAATAAAACTTAGATGAAGTGGAAAATCAACAAAGACATTGTTTCCCTCAAAGATAAATACATCAAAGAATAAAGAAATCATATCCTCAAAGCAAAATTGATCCCATGTACCAAAATATTTTCTATGGTCATTTTTATTCATGTAAAAAATTTAGACATAAGGATGCAAATTGTAGAGCATATTTTGGAAATATTGAGATAAGAAATAAATCCTATCAATCATATAGAAATAATAGATTTGTAAATCAACGTAGAAATAATCCTAGGGAAAAAAATCATTTTTCTCCTTTGTTTGATTATATTGAATGTTGTAATTGTCATAAATATGGACATAAATCAACTGAGTGTAGAACCAGAAAATTCAAATCATCTCGTGATATCAATAAAACACAAGAAGAACCCAAGACTTGGAAGAACAAAAGGGGAGAAAAGAAGGAAGAATGCAACATTGTATTATAAGCCCAAAACCAAGGAAGCCATTGGTATGTGGACAATATATTATCCAAGGATATGATTGGTGATAGGAGTAAATTATTATCACTAAGAGAAGACAAGGCAAACAATGTTACTTTTGAAAATGACAATCTAGGCAAAATCATGGGAAAAGGCTCATAACTTTATTTTTGTAGATGAAATCAAGCACAACTTGTTGAGTGTGATTCAAATGTGTGAATAGGGGTATGATGTCACCTTTCACTCTAAAGGATGTGAAATAAAAACATCAAACACAGGGAAAGTAGTGGAAAAGGGTACAAGAACACCAAGTAATGTATACATACTAAATGAAGGAAATGAGAAATGTTGTTTCGGGAAGTTTGATGAGAGTTGGTTATGGAACATAGGTATGGGACACTTAAAATTTGACCATATATTGAATATTAGAAAAAAGGAAGATGTAAGGGACTTTCCAAACATATTTAATCCAAGCAACGCAATTTGTAAAAAATGCCAAATTGACAAGCATGTTCAAGTGCTCTTCAAGACTAAAGAAAAATCATATATCATGCCTCTACAACTAGTTCATAAAGACTTGTTGAAGGTTGCAACAAGAAACAGTAAAATTGGCATCCGGAAACAACATCCTTGATTCTAGTGAAAATTAAGCACCTACACTAGGTGGGGCCCACACAGGCTATTTTTAGGTGGAGGTCTATTTATAGATGCATGAGAAAATTCTATTTATATATTATGTCTATTTATAGATGGCTGAGAAAATTCTATTTATAGATGATGGTATATTTATAGATGTATGTGTGAGTTCTATTTATAGATCGTATGTCTATTTATAGATGCATGTCGACTATTATTATCCTTTAATAATAGTTGGACAATAAACAATAATCTATTCTCAATGAGCACTTGGAAATAGTTAACTGAAGTGGAAAATCAGTTAGCTATAGTAAATTCGAGTTCAAAGGTTGGTTGGTGGGACATGTAAGTGGACTTAGTTTTAACTGAGTGATTCGAAGCTGTAACAGAGTTGGATGTGTAGTTATGTGAGTTGTAAAGTAGTTTAGCTCAGTTAAGTGAGTTAAACTCGGTTGTGCTAGTTGTAACTGAAAATACACTAGTGAGAGATCAGTGAATTAATTATTTAATTAATTCACAATCAGTGATATCACATGCAACTGAAGATTTAATATTGTTAACTATATGTATGTCAGATCCAGTGGAGGCCCAGTTGAGATGTACGTGAAAGGGACAGTTTGACTATCAATTGTGACATTAGTGGGTGCGCTCATGCAACCACACACACACTGGATGTGCCCATGAGGATTGCGCAGTCAAGGCAAGCAGGATTCCATTCATTCAGGGATTTCTATCAGCAGGGATTGCACATTGGAGACAGGTTGTCTAGAGGTAGTAAATTGGTGCATGTATTTGCCAATTTTTGTATGACAGTGTGAGACGATTGTATATTGTACTGAGAGCTCTTGGATTAGATTTTTGTATGATATTGTTTCATGATCCATGATATACACATAATATATGATAATGGGGATTTTAGATTTATTCTTTCCCGGTAAAAACATCTGTGTTATGTGTGATTGATCTTTCTTCTTCATATTGCAATTGGCGATCGTGTTTTAATTTCTGCAATATTTTTTTTGTAGAAGCGATTATGTATTTAAAAATGGCATATAATTGTTAGATCAGGAGAATCCAGGCAATACATAATTGTATTAAAATTTCTACATGGTATCGGAGCACAGAAGATCGCAATTTTGAAGCAAGAGCTGAGTTTGTTGGTGGAAAGAATTCGAATTTGCAGAAAGGCTTTCTTGGCGCTACAACTGATTTTAGGTCGAAATGGCTTTCAATGGCTTGAGGTTAGAGTATGCACTACATTTATTGGAATGACAGGATGGAGGCAGTACTCGAAGACAATGGCTTGAAGGAATTCATTGAAAAATATGTTCCTAAGCCAGATGCAGAAGATGCTGCAAATCTTGATGCATGGCGAAAGAAAGTGGCAAGGGTGAGGAGGATTCTGTTGAAAGGAGTACGAGACCACATTGGCTATAGAATTCATGAGAAAGCCACACCATATGCTATGTGGAAGGCTTTGACAGATCTATTCCAAAGCAGCAACGACCATAGGAAATTGGCACTCAAAGATAAACTCAGGAAGATCAAGATGGAAAAGAACGACACTATTCTGGTATACTTAACAAAGTTTTTCCAATGTCGGGATGAGATTGGGAGTGTAGGAATAAGTGTTGCTGATGAGGATTCGGTGAGTTTGGCTCTCTTGGGACTTCCTAAGATTTTTCACATTTATGAAGACTCTCTCAACGAACGGGAAAAACTATCGGATTGGGAACGACTGTGGTCGGATCTAGTGCATGAGGAGTTCAGGCAGAACACCAGAGATGGCTCTTCATCAAAGCATGATGATGAAGAGGATTTTGCTTTAGTTTCCAAGGAAAATAAGGTGAAGGAGAAGAAATTCCATTCTAAATCTGAGGCCGGTGAAGATGGAAAGGATCACAACATGTCCAAAGTGAAGTGTTTTCACTGTCAAGAGTATGGACATATTGCCACAAATTGTCCACAAAATAAGAAGAATAAGATGGATGCTGGAATTGCAACTGGTGAGGCCCTTGCCTCGCAATTTGAGCTTGACATCTCATTGATCGCATGCATGGTGTCAAGTGCATTGGGATCAGGATGGTACTTGGATAGTGGTGCTTCCTTTCACATGACGATAGATAAGAAACTTTTCAGTGACTTGGAGGAGAAAAATCTCCAGACGCATATTGGGTTGGGCAACGATGGATGATACAGTGCGACTGGCATTGGTACCATTACCTTTCAGAGGGCTTCAAGTAAACTCTTTCATTTAAAATATGTAATGCATGTACCAGGGTTGAAGAAAAATTTAGTCTCAGTCACAATGTTAGAGGATAGAGGCTATGACGTTGTCTTTAGTGAAGGAAAATTTTTCCTATGACACAAAGAAAAAGGGAAAGCCAAGAAGGTTGGGATTCGAGTTAAGAATCTCTATAGACTTGATGTAGATGGGAATTCTATATAGCTTCCTACTGTTGGGAAGTGTGATAAAGCCATGCAATTGACCCTTGAGAGGGAGCAGGATTTGCATGCAGGTAAGAGTGAACCTCAGGATGTGGAGCAGCCACAAGATGAGGAACATGGAGTGGGAGAAACCACTCATGCAAAGAAATTTTGAGCCATATGGACAGAGGCAGTGTGTTGTGTAACCAACTCAAAAAGAGAAGAAAAGAGATATAAACGCCTTAGAAATGAGCCACTTCGAGGGGGCAACCTCCAATACATTACATAAATGAACAATTCTTGGATGATTCAATTTACAAAACCTCCTTTCTATATATAGGAGTCCATGGGGCCATAATGTAATCCCAGTGGGCAAAAATGTAATCCTAGCCGACCTAACAATAATAATTTAGGGGCACAATAATAACAGAATGGGGGTTACAAGGGTACAATAATAACAATAAAGGGGTTACACTAACAACAATAAAATACTATACTAGTAATATAGGGACCTAACATGCCCCTCTCCTTCAAAAAAGCGTTGTCCTCAACGCTTGAGTAGCTCTGGGTGCTTCTGTATAAATTTTTCATCCTCCCATGTAGAATCTTCAGTGTATAAATTCTTCCACTTGATGAGATACTCTGAAATTGATCGATTCCGTAGTTGTCGAGTTCTTGTTTCGATGACCGCTTCTGGTTCCAATATGATTTTTCCTTCCTCATCAAGTTCTGGAAATATTGTTTGAACTGGAATATTTTCACCTATAACCTTCTTTAAGCATGAAACATGGAAAACTGGATGTACTCGCGAAGAAGCAGGAAGCTCCAATTTGTATGCCATAGAACCAATCTTCTGCAACACCTTGTAAGGACCATAGTACTTTGGTGATAATTTATTATCCTTCTTAGCTTGCTTGAGGGACATTTGTTTGTATGGTTGTAGCCGTAAAAATACCTAATCTCCTACATCAAAACTTCTCTCGCTGCGATGTTGATCTGCCTGTTGTTTCATTCGATTTTGTGCCAAATTCAGGTTATCCTTTAAGAGTTGGAGAACTTCTTGCCGATGCTCGACGTGATCTTCCACTGCTTGAACCTTCGAATTTTCCCTTAAAGATGATGTGATCGATGGTGGATGATTCCATAAAGTGCCATAAATGGGGTCATTTTTGCTGCAGTATGGAAGGAAGTGTTATACCACCATTCACCGAGAGGTAACCACTTGACCCATTATGTTTTTTTATCAGATACAAAACAACGAAGATATCCTTCCAAACATTTATTTACTATCTCAGTTTGACCATCACATTGAGGATGATAAGATGAGCTATGAGCTAATTGAGTACCCAAACAAGAAAATAACTCCGTCCAAAAATTTCCAGTAAAAATGGGATCTTTGTCGCTCACAATAACCCTTGGGTTTCCATGTAGCTTTTGAATTGTGTCCATAAATGTAGTAGCAATGGTACTTGCTTTAAATGGATGAGATAATGCACAAAAGTGTGCATACTTGGTAAGTCTATCAACTACCACCATGATGACACTCTTTCCTTCAGACTTAGGTAAACCTGTGATAAAATCCATTGAAATCTCTTCCCAACGTTGACTTGGAATGGATAAAGGTTGTAGAAGTCCCGGGGTCTTAATTGTTTCCACTTTATTCTGCTGGCAAACCAAACATTCCGCCAAAAACTTTTGAATATCAGATTTAAGGCCATCCCAAAAAAATTCTTTCTTCACCCTGTGGTAAGTTTTTAAAAATCCTGAGTGTCCTCCTAAAGGAGAAGTGTGCAATTCCACAAGAATCTTTTGTTTTAGTTGGGAATTCTTACAAAGATATAAGCGATCTTTGTACCATAAGGAATCATTTTTCCAACTAAATGTATCAGATGTACTAGGATCTTGCCGCAACTTTTGAATGAGTGTCCATACATCTTTGTCCTTCTTCCATTCATCTCTTGCTTCGGTTATCCAATCTGGTTGGATAATAGAAATGGCACAAAGCAATGCTTCCACCTCTTCATTCTTTCTTGAGAGTGCATCCGCAACAACATTAAGCTTTCCTTTTTTTGTAGATTATTTCAAAGTCATAACCCAACATCTTTGTGACCCATTTTTGCCGCTCTTCTGATGGTAGTCTTTGTTCCAAAAAGTGTTTAATACTATCATGATCAATTTTTACCTTGAAGTGTCTTCCCATTAGGTAAGTTCGCCATTTCTTTAGTGCATGTAGTATTGCTAACATTTCCTTCTCATAAATAGGTTTCTGTAAATACTTTCCTTTGATTGGACGACTTTCAAAAACAATGGGTCTTCCTTCCTGCATTAAAACTGCACCAATTCCATTTCCTGAGGCATCACATTCCACAATAAAGGTTTTTGTGAAGTCCGGCGTAGCTAAGACCGGTGCTAGGCACATTGCCTCTTTAAGATGTTCAAAGGCCTTAGTTGCTTCAGGAGTCCATGAAAATGCATCTTTCTTCAATAATGTTGTTAGAGGTGCTGCTATTCTCCCATAATTCTTAACAAACTTGCGATAATACCCCGTTAACCCGAGAAATCCTCGCAACTGCTTTATGGTTGTGGGAACTTTCCATTCCTTAATGGCTTTAATTTTGTTAGGGTCTACTTTAACACCCTCGTGGGATACAATATGACCCAGATATTCCACCTCTTGTACTCCAAAGAAACATTTGGATTTTTTTGCATATAATTGTTTCTCCTGCAATAGTTTGAGCACCCTGTCAACATGTTCAACATGATCCTTCCAAGACCTGCTATATATTAGTATATCATCAAAAAATACTAGCACAAATTTTCTAAGGAAGGGTTTGAAAATGGAATTCATCAACCCTTGAAATGTAGAAGGTGCATTGGTAAGGCCAAAAGGCATGACCAAAATTCATAATGACCCTCATGAGTTTGAAATGCTGTTTTTGGAATATCTTCAGTCTTCATTCTAATTTGATGATATCCTGAACGAAGATCCAACTTGGTAAAATAAATTGCTCCATGTAATTCATCCAATAATTCATCAATCACAGAATGGGAAATTTATCTTTAATGGTGAGCTTATTGAGCTCCCTATAATCCGGACACATTCACCACGATCCATCCTTTTTGTGTACCAATACTACGGGAGCAGAGAAAGAACTTTGACTAGGTTGAATTATACCCGCCTCTAACATTTCTGCAATCATACGTTCAATTTCGCTCTTTTGGAAGTAAGGATATCTATAAGGCCTGATGTTTGGAGGAACACTTCCTGGAATCAAAGGAATAGCATGATCATGATCACGAATAGGTGGGAGTCCTTTGGGAGTTTCAAACACCTTGGAATGATTGTCCAAGACTTGTTGGAGATCTGCAGAAATAGATGATTTTGATGTTGGAACTTCTAGTGAGCATAATTGTGCAATTACGCCTCGTTGTTCTTTCTTCAGAAGCTTTGTCATGCCATTAGAGCTTATTATCCTTCCTGGCTTCCCTTCAATACCCCGTAGTTCGACTTCCTTTCCTTCTGAAAAGAATTTCAAGAAAAGTTCTTGAAAATTAAAAGCTACCGTCCCCAAAGATTGTAACCATCGTACTCCTAGTACAACATCAGCACCTCCCATAGGAATGGAAATCATTGGACTAGTCAATACATATTCCCCCATGGTTAGCTTGATATTATGGCATTTTCTAGAGCAATTTATAGTTCCTCCATTCGCAACCATCACTTGACATTCTGGTGCTGGGTATAGGAAACAATTTAATTCCTTGGCTACCTTACAATGAATAAAATTATGGGTGCTACCTGAATCAATCAACACTATTACCTTTATCTTCTTGATTTGTCCTTTTATCTTGAGAGTTTGAGGAGTGGTAATTCCTGCCAGTGCATTACACGATATGGTCGGATTCATTTCTTCCTCTTCTGGGGCTGGTTCCCGGTGTATATCCTCTTCTTGTTCATTTTCTTCTTCCTCTTCACAATCTATGTAAAATAATTTCTTCTCAGCACACTTATGACCTTTAGTGTATTTGCTATCACAACCGTAGCAAAGCCCTTTTGCTCTTTTTTCTTCCAATTGTTGTGGTGTCAACCTTGTAGGTTGTTGAAATCTAGGAGTAGCAACACTTCCCTCTTTATAGAAGTGAGTGGTAGGCTTCCTTGTCGCCATAATTTTACATTCAATTTTTCTTGCCAACCCGAATGCCTTCTCCAATGAATCAGGTTCCAAAACGCGAACTTCATGTTGGATGTTATCCTTTAAAGTGCCTATGAAGAGATCAATCCCGTGTTCCTCTGGAATATCAGTTACCCTTATATTCAATTTTTGGAAGTCCTCAATGTGCTGCCCCACTAAACCCTTTTGTTTGAGATTTATCAATTGGCTAAATAAGGTGTTGCTCTTTGTATCCTCATAATGTGCTATCATTTCCTCCGTAAAAATTGACCATGTGACAATTTTTTTACGGGAGCAAAGCCATCGATACCATACAAATGTATTTTGTTCTAAATGTAAAGTTGCAATGCGTACCTTTTGTGTGTTTTGCACGTTATGGAGATCAAAATATTGCTCCATCCGTAGTATCCATGTTACAGGATCCTTTCCATCAAACTTCCTCATATCCATTCTTGGAATATGGTGGTTCTTCCCACCAACATTCGAGTTTATGAAATCATGATTAACATTTATTTTGTTCTCATCATGAGGTTCTTCTCCTATATTTCCGCCATTAGGAATCATTTCTGGTTTTAAGCTTGTCATCAAGCCTTCCATGTATGCTTTTAGATCATTCCTCATGTTTTCTATGTTGTCTTTCATGTCATCCATCTTAGCTTCCATGCCCACTTCCATGCCATCCATCTTAGCTTCCATGCCATTCATCTTAGCTTCCACGCCATCCATCTTAGCTTGCACACCATCCATTTTAGCTTCCACGCCTTTCTTCAAAACTTCCATCTTTACTTCCACGCCATCCATCTTAGCTTCCATGCCTTTCTTCAAACCATCCATCTTCACTTCCACACCTTTCTTCAAAACTTCCATTTCATTTTTTGCTGCTCTTTGCGAGAGTGAAATTTATTGCACTTGTTCTTGTAATTTTGATAGATCATGTTGCAATTCTTCATCTTCATGAGTCATGGTAGAGCCTTATGAAGGCTTGATGGGTGTTGAATTCTTTTTAGGGGCCATTTTAGAATCCAATATTGATATCTATTCTACAAGATGCCCTTGGAATCAATTCAACTTGATTCTTCAAACAAGACTTATGCAATTCGGAAAAAAATACACACCTTTTACTAGATTTTAGGAGCTCGATATTGAAATTGAATTATCTCTGTAGTTGAAAATCTTCAATATCTGAAATTCAGCCCTGTAGTAGATATTTGAAGCTTCTTTCAAATGCCACAGGTCTGACCTGATTTGGATTCTCCAAGACAAAGTTGTGTCCAATCTCCCACAATGACCTAATTCTGGACTGGTTTAGTAGAGCGAACTTGTACGACTTGCCACGTGTCACTGTTTTTTCCTTTGTCTCTGAAATTGATAGCCCAGAAACTTCAGTCTGTGTGTTTGCGACCACTTTTTACGGCACTTCAATCCAATGCCCAGAGAGAGAGTTATTGAAGTTTTCCCACGATCACCTCTTTGAGATGCAATTCAGGAGCCTGAAAAAGCACTACCTTCCACAGATCATATCTCCAAAAATATTGCGAACCAAGCTCTGAAATTTTTTGATGAATTTCCTCAGGCTTTCAGCTTCGCACCATATGAATTTCAGACTCTGAACCTTCGTACAAAAAAAGTTATAGCGCAAATGCCACGATGACCTGTTTATGAGCCTGAAAAAATACCTAACTTCCACAGATGATATCTCCTCAAATATTGCGAACCAAGATCTGAAATTTTTAGAAAACCTTCCTCAAGATTTAAGCTTCACACCCTAGAAATTTCAGCATCTGAAGCTTCGTAGAAAAAAAATTATAGCGAAAATGCCACGATGACCTGTTTGGAGCAGCGAAACCCTAGAATCCCAAAGCTCTGATACCAAATGTTGTGTAACCAACTCAAAAAGAGAAGAAAAGAGATATAAACGCCTTATAAATGAGCCACTTCGAGGGGGAAACCTCCAATACATTACATAAATGAACAATTCTTGGATGATACAATTTACAAAACCTCCTTTCTATATATAGGAGTCCATGGGGCCATAACGTAATCCTAGTGGGCCACAATGTAATCCTAGCCGACCTAACAATAATAATTTAAGGGCACAATAATAAAAAAATGGGGGTTACAAGGGTACAATAATAACAATAAAGGGGTTACACTAACAACAATAAGGTACTATACTAGTAATATAGGGACCTAACACAGTGCATGCAGTTATACCACTAAGTGATAGGTGGGGCGACATGCATGGATAATCCCAAGAAGAAATTTTGGGGCAGGATTCATTGAGATGGTGTTGATCTCATGAATCAAACCTGGCTACGAGGAGCCCACAATAAAACAGTAGAAGGATCAGTTGGATTGATGCAGTCAGATGTCTTGAGGACATTAAATCAAATTAACAATGTCGGATACTAGAGTGTGGATCAGAGTTGACAGCAAGTGCAGAGTGCATAGATGCAGAGGTCAATAGTGCAGTGGATCCAGAAGACATGTGTAGTTGGTACCAACATAAGTCAAAATACTTTGATGATAGATGCATTATACTGATTCAGTTGTTTGGAGGCTATTCAATTTCGAAAGTGTTGCATGCAAGAGTTTCATGTGTGAGAAACACTAGAGAAGTGTTGCATGCAAAGGTTGCAGGGCGCATGCATGGAGTTTCATGTCACATGCAAAGACATCCCTTTCTTGTTGAGAGGGAGTGTTGAAGGTTGCAACAAGAAATAGTGAAATTGGCATATGGAAACAACATCCTTGATCCTAGTGAAAATTAAGCACATGACACTAAGTGGGGCCCACACATGCTATTTTTAGGTGGAGGTCTATTTATAGATGCATGAGAAAATTCTATTTATAGATTATGTCTATTTATAGATGGTTGAGCAAATTCTATTTATAGATGATGGTCTATTTATAGATGTATTTGCGAGTTCTATTTATAGATCGCATGTCTATTTATAGATGCATGTCGACTATTATTATCCCTTAATAATAATTGGACAATAAACAATAATCTATTCTCAATGAGCACTTGGGAATAGTTAACTGAAGTGGAAAATCAGTTAGCTATAGGAAATTCGAGTTCAAATTTTGGTTGGTGGGACATGCAAGTGGACTTAGTTGTAACTGAGTGATTCAAAGTTGTAACAGAGTTGGGTGTGTAGTTATGTGAGTTGTAAAGCAGTTTAACTCAGTTAAGTGAGTTAAACTTAGTTGTGCTAGTTGTAACTGAACATACACTAGTGAGAGATCAGTGAATTAATTATTTAATTAATTCACAATCAGTTCTCTCACATGCAACTGAAGATTTACTATTGTTAAATATATGTATGTCAGATGCAGTGAAGACCTAGTTGATATGTAGGTGAAAGGGACAGTTTGACTATCAGTTGTGACAATAGTGGGTGCACTCATGAAACCACACACACATTGGATGTGCCCATGAGGACTGCACATTCAAGGCAAGCAGGATTCCATTCATTCAGGGATTTATATCAGCAGGGATTGCACAGTGGAGGCAAGTTGTCTGGAGGTAGTAAAATGGCGCATGTATTTGCGAATTTTTGTATGATAGTGTGAGACAATTGTATATTGTACTAAGAGCTCTTGGATTAGAGTTTTGTATGAGAATGTTTCATGATCCATGATATATTATGTATATATGATAGTGGGGTTTTTAGCTTTGTTCTTTCCCAGTAAAAACATCTATGTTATGTGTGATTGATCTTTCTTCTTAATATTGCAATTGGCGGTCGTGTTTTAAATTTCACAAGATTTTTTTGTAGAAGCGATTTTGTATTTAACAGTGGCATATAATTGTCATATTAGGAGAATCCATGCAATACATAATTGTATTAAAATTTCTACAAGACTTATGTGGACCAGCAAGAACCAATACTGCAAGTGGTGAGTGATATTTTATACTTATTATTGATGATTATACCAAGCTTACATGGGTTGGCTTTTTAAGGGAGAAGCTTGATGTGTTTGAAAAGTTCAAGATATTCAAAGCCCTGGTTGAAAAACAAACTGATTGCAAACTAAAGTGTCTAATATCAGACAGGGGTGGGGAGTTTACTTCAAATGAGTTTGATAATTTTTATAAAGAACATGAAATATGAGGAAAATTCACAATTGCAAAAACTACACAACAACATGGTCTAGTATAGATGAAAATATATATGAATGTAGCAAATTGAAATAGTAATGTTGGATGAAAGAAATATTCCAAATCATTTTTGGGCTGAAGCTATTCATATAAAATCCATATTTTAAACAAAGCACACCGTATACCTAGTAGTTACAAGACTCCCTACGAATTGAGGTATGGAAAAACAACCTCAATAAGGCACTTCAAAATCTTTGGCAACACGTGTTACATAAAAAATAATGATGACAATCTTGGTAATTTTAATGCAAGAGCTGATGAAGGAATATTTCTAAGATATTCAGCTAAAAGAAAAGGGTACAGATATAATAAAATATTATGCAAAATAGTTGCCATCATTGATGTGAAGGTGGATGAGGAGTTACCTCTCAAAAGAAAGCAGTCGTGATTTATGATCCCATCAGATCAGAGAAATAGTGAAGATGAAGTTGAAAAACTTGAATAATCAAGAGAAGAAGAAGAAGAGATAGAGTGCACTCACCCAAAATACCCTTTAAGTTATGTACAAAAGCATCACCCTACAAATTAGATTATTGGTAAAAGGAAGCAGGGGTTCAAACTAGAAGAAAGTTGATAAATACTTCTAGTCAAGCACACATTACTGTGTTGTCCATGATTGAGCCCAAAATTTTTTCTCATGAAGGTCAAGATGAGAATTGTATAAAATATATGAATGAGTAATTAGATCATATTGAGAAATATTGGACTTGGGACTTAGTTCCAAGAAAATTAAAATTAAAATGCATTGGCACATAATGGATCTTTAGGAACAAATTAAATGAGGATGGAAAAGTTGTGAGAAATAAGTTCAAATTAGTATGAAAAGGATATGCTTAGGTTGAAGGAATAGATTTTGAAGAAACTTTGTCCCAATAGCAAGATTAGAGGCAATAAGAATGATTTTAGGATTTTCTTGTGAAAAAAATTTCAAAGTATATCAAATGGATGTAAAATTGACATTCTTGAATGGATACCTTGAAGAAGATGCTTATATAGAAGAACCTAAAGGTTTTCGACTGTCAGAAAATCCTGAGGAATTGTGTAGAATGAAAAAAGAATCGTGTGGACTAAAGTAAGAATCTAAAGCATGGTATTTAATATTAGACAAACACCTACAACAATAAGGATTCAAAAGAAAGACAAATGTTAGTAATTTGTATATCAGATATGAAAATGATAATATTTTAGTTATTATTGTATATATTGATGAAATCATTTTTGGTAGTGATGCATATTTACTTAGCCAAAAATTCGTAGTTCATATACAAGCTAAATTTGAGATGTATATGCTTGGGGAACTCTCATTTTTCTTGGCTTACGGATTACACAATCAACAAAAGGTATATTCATTTACCAAGGAAAGTACCTCAAAGAAATTATAAAGGAGTCTGAGATTGAAGAGTGTTCTATTGTTAGTACTCCAATGGTCACTAGAAGTAAACTCAACAAAGATTACAAGATAAAATAAGTAAATCAAACAATGTTTAAATTAATATGTGGTAGCCTCTTGTACCTAACAACCTCAAGGCCAAACATTATGCAAGTTGTTGGTGTAGTTTAAATGCGTCAATTAACCCCCAAATAAATTCATCTCTTAGTTGTAGAGAGGATTTTCAAGTATTTAAGAGCCACAATGGACTTTGGTCTATGGTATCCAAAGGTGGGGGATTCTCTTTCATTGCATACACATATTTTGATTGGGTTGCAAGTGTATATGATAGGAAAAACACAAGTGGTAGTGTTTTCTTCTTAGGGAATTGTTTGAAGGCTTCTTTGAGAAAAAATCAAACCTCTATCTCACTTTCTATTGTTGAAGTTGAGTACATAGCAACTGAAACATGTTGCAATAAGATTTTGTGGATGAAGCAAACAGTACAAGACATGAAGGTAATTTATGATGAGCCCATTCACATTTTACATGATAACATAAGTGCTATCAATATATCCAAGAACCTCGTCTTTCACTGAAAAATAAATCATATTCCCATAAAGTATCATTTTCTTAGAGAACAAGTGGTTGATTAGATTGTACAGTTGGAGTACATATCCACAAAAGAACAAGTTGTTGATATATTCACAAAGCCTCTTGCCCAAGAGCCTTTTGAATGTTTAAGGAAAAAGTTTGGAGTGATGTCCCACTCATCTCTTCACTAGTGTTCTTCACTAACAAAGGAGGAAAATTTCCAAATATGTCCAAGGATACTTGTATGGCTATATAGAAGGAAAGAGACCAAGCTCAAGGGGAGCTTTAAGTTTAATAGGAGTAGTACCAATTTAGGGGGGATGGCATAGTGCAATCCAAAGATGGTGAAATGACATTTTTGCATGTCTCATAACTTCCCTTTGTTTTTCCTTGTATTGGTATCAACTTATTTACGTTACAACTACCATTAAATTTCAGCAACCTATTATAACTAGGCTTATAACTAAATCCCTTTAGGGGAGAATGATCAAAGGGGGATTAGCTAAAGCCCTTTTCCATTGATTTCAAATGGAGATAATAATCTACAATTAGAACCTCAAAGCCAAGAGGAGAATGTGATGTCATTGGCACTTTAAAATAAAATAGGGAGAATGAGAATACAATGGTATTTTCATCAACCTAACAGGGGGAGTGAAGCTCAAAATCCATCAATGACCAACAATGTTAGCTGGTGTTTCTAACAATGCCAAAGGGGGAGATTACTGAGTATGTTGGGATTTATTGTCATTGATGTCAACTCTCATCATTGTTTTTAAGTGATATCAAGTTTAAGGGGAGCTTGTTGAGTTTTCACACATAATGCTTATGTTGTAATTAATTTCTTGGTTGATTCTATTAACAGTGTGCTAAGCTTATGATGATTTGGTTGTTTATTGAGTATTATCTTTGAAGGAATTTTTTCTAGAGGTAACTTGCTCAAAAGCACATGAAAAGTGCTTGGTTGGATAAACCTATCAAATATATTTCTAGTGGTATATGTAACTTAGTTAGACTCCTAAGGAATGGTGAGAAAATTTGCTCTGAAGTTCAAGCAATGTTGCAAGTAGAATAGGTCTCAAGGTATCGGGATTATCCAGACTCATCCTGGCCTAGTTAAAATTTGGGGTGCATTCATTGAGTAGTGGAAGATGTCAGATTATCTAGATTCATTTAGGTTGTGAGGCCATCATGGCATCTGGACCTCTGGGAGAAAAATAAGGCAAGGAATGCATCTGATGGGTCATGGCTCCAAATGGTCCCTAGATATTTTTCCAATTGTGGGGTTGAGCTGGGAAGATGTTGATTGACAAGACAGATGGGAAAATAACCAAATTGATCCATTCTCTCAATGCTTATCTAGGCATATAGGGAGTGGAAGGTTAATCGACATCACACAACAATTAAATTAAAATTCCAGATTTCCTAGCACCCAACCAAAGTGGAACCTAGTATGATGTGGCAACACATGTTCTTCCAGATGGAAAAGATATTTGGCATGTTGATGATGTGGAAAAATGAGGTGGGGACACATGGAAGGTATATATGGCCTTTTTGCGTGGCCAAGTTTCCCTTTTTTGAGTGAAATGTGGTAGTTATCTGGCATAAAAAGTGGTAGATAGTGACATGGTAGTGAAATGGACATGTCATGGATCATTTTCCATAATCCATGGGTGCATAGCAGAAATAATAGGCAGTGGGTGCCACATTGCATGAACGAACACAACAAAAAAATTCAAACCCATGCCCCCTTGTTCAAGTTAGGATAGGCAGCGAGAGGGGGGGGGAGTGGGGGGGAAGGGTGGGGGGGGTACAGAGGGGGAAAAGTGACTTCATCATGAATGTCACACAGGGTCACCTAACACACTTTAGAAAGGTGGTGGGTATTTAAATTGCACATACAACAAACTTCAGACCCCCTACTAAAGTTCATATAGTGGGGGGTGGGGGGCGATAATCCGTTGGTTCATACTCACGGTATCTTGCAAAAAGGAACTAAACACCAAGGGCTATGAATTGGAAATTTTGTAGCGATGGGCACCAAATTTCAGTTAAAAATGATTAAAGTTTTCAAGGGAAAAATTAAAGGAGGAAAAATCTATAAAAGGTATAAAGATGATGTAATAAGTCAAATATAAAAAGTTTTTGTATACATGCAAAAGCTTGAAGAAGTTTGAAAATCAGGGGGAGTAATAGGCAGCTAAGTTGTAAAGAGAAGTGAAGAAAATTTGAGATAAAGTTGTAGAAATGTGTTGTAGGTGAAGATTAGTTGAGTTCTAAAGTTGTTGTGTGTTTTAAGATTGCATGTATTAAGCATGAAAAGTTTAATTGTAGAAAATAAATTCGATTGAAAAGTAGATAAGTGAGTGAGAAGTTGTAATTGAAGTTGAAGATTAATTGAATCATAGAAACAAAGGAAGAAATGTTGTTGCAGATAAAGGAGGAGTGTTAGGTGTGTGTTACTTCCCACGACTAGTGCTACGCGATGTACGTTTCGTTGGGTCATCCAAGGGGGGTGGGTGTGGCATACCCCCCTGTTGGGGGGGTTTGGAGCACGGCGTCGGGGGCAGTGCTCCGATATTTTTTTTATGTGGACCCAATAATAGTTGGGTGGATCTAAGGATGGGGGGTGGAACAAAAGATGATGGGAGGACCTACCCATGGTTTTGTGCATGGATTTTTCACATGGTTTTGGGCATGTTGGTTTTCTTCCCATGGTATTTTGTAGATCCATTCAAGGGAACTACGATTATGTTCTAATCCAGGGTTAGTGGATTGGTGTTTATGAAACATGTGTATATATATATATATATGTATTGTAGCATTGAAAGGAACATAATTAAAAATCAATCTAGTAGTCTCGGTTTTGGGATCTAGGGGAAAATCTTTGTGCATATTTGTTTTATGTTCTTGCTATGGTTTATTTTTTTGTTTTAATAATTCGTTTGCAGGTAATTTTTGTATAGTGTTAAAACCTAAAAGAAGCATATATGAGATTTAAAAATTGTGTAAATGATATATTTAATTGAAATGCTTCAGATCTAAGATTGAAAATTGATGAAAGAGGGATATAATAGGTTGGGTAGGTTCTTGCAGATCATATGGATTAGAGCTTCTTCAGGTTGGTGCCTGTAAAGATGAGAGAGTAAGTGGGTGCTTGCAAATAAAAGGGGTTTGGAGCATCATGTAGGTTGATGCCTACATAATTTTATGTAATTTGGAGTTGGTACTTGCATTTACATCATTATCAAAAATAATTTGTGGTTTTCTCCCATATGGGTTTCCACGTAACCATTATGTGTTTAAAATTTATGTGATTGGTGCATTGTCACATTGTTGGATGTGTTTATTTGAATAAATAATTATTAAAAGTTTTAACATACTAATCCAAACCCCCTCTCGGTATTTTCTTGATTTTCAACACTCTAAGCTTGAGGGCTAAAGTGAGGTCATTGGTACCAGGCCAGCCAAGAGGTATAGTCACTTGAGATTTCACAAGGCTTGAAGCCATTACAACAATATTTATTAAGGCATTATAGCTCATTGTGTCATTAACTGAGATTTGAACCTGGGTGGGGAAGATAACAACCATTCTTCCCAACCACTTAGAGAACCGCAATTGACATGTGAAATCCTTTTTGTATTTAATGGGACTAATTCATGTGACTTTAAGACAAACCAATGGAATGAGTAATTTCAATGGATAATACAAAATCAATTAATTTAACATGATATCCTTCATCCAATAATATAAATACTAGTTAAAAGAAACCCATTGCAATGTATGGCTACCATTAAAACCATCTATGGTTGGTGGAAGGAAGAAAAAAATCAATGACATATAGATTCACCCAAGTGTTGAACTAGAAATAACCCCCCACACTATTTTTTACTTTAGCAACCACTAGAGGATAAAATAGTATGGGGTCCTTCCTAGCTTGCCTAAATTTTGTTCAAGTACATTGTTTTCCCTTAATTTAAGTTTTGAGTGCCTATGGAGTTTTTCTTGATTTCGTTTCTCATGATCTTGACAATGTATCTAATTCCTTGCAAAATTCCTTTTCAAAAAACTTGGACATTTTTTTATTTCTTCTCCTCAAGAAATTGTCTGAACTTTATGACATTTTGTATGAAATTCATTTTCTTACAACATAACCTGTTTGACATGATAATTTTTTATTGTGATATTATGCATATCACATGAATTTTTTGTTGAATTGTGACAATTCACATGTTTGAAAACTTTTTTGTTCACAACAAAGGAACCTTCAAGGAAGTTCTTCACCTGCTCCACTTTGCATCTTTAAATGTTTCCATCATTGCAATGTATTGCACAAGAAAAAAGTATTATGCAACATATTCAAGTGAATCAAGTTTTAGCGTAACTCCTAAAATTTTTCCTCAAGTGGCACATCACACAAAAAAATTCCCATGCAATCAATCACATAGTTGAATTTCTTCCCTCGCAATGATATCACATGATAGTAATATTTTCCTCATGCGATATATCACATGATTTTTTTTCATGTGATATATTGCATTCCTCTTAAAACCCTTTAGGCTATCTACTTTATAGATACACCCTTATTCAAGTGTGATGTTGTTTACCGTACCCGAGAACTATGCTAGCTACATCCACATAAACCCCACCCATGTTTAGGTGATCCAATTATCTTTCATGTAGAAATTACTCCCAAGGAGTGAACATGTTAATCTTGGTGGGATTGGAATCCAGGTCGGGAAGTGTTATCACAAATATCGTACCTGATTGGCTGCTAATCAGACAACTTCAGTGTAACTATTTCTAACCAATCTTGTGACTGAGGCTTAGCCTTCCTCAATCTGAGAGGGCTCTCTCAGGGGTTAATGATATGAAATAAAGATATAGATGACTAACTCTATTTAGGAAGTAAACTGCTTATTGATGAATGTAGGTTGAAAATAACATCATCATGTAGAGATTGGGATTATGGAGTCAAAGCTTTCAGTGATTCAGTGAGTTTACTTGACATGGAAGTTGAGGCAGATCAGAGTTTTTAGTAATAGGTCACACACACATGAAACATGAGAATACATAGTCAATTCACTTATAAAGGAAGTCAGAGCGTCTCATAGATGAATTCTGAGTAATATAAATGAAAAATACTGCAAGAGAGATACATAAGAGGTACAAATAGAATAATAAAGCACTAAAAACTCCTTCAGAATCTCAATTTGGTCAAGTAACAGATCTTTGTATTGCTAAAACAGTGAATTTACAATAAGCTGCAATTTTGCCAAAAATCTCCAACCCTTTTCTAATTTGACCCAATGACCTTTTATATACATGTTACATCATCATATGATCTACGTCTAGGCTAGATACATCGAATTTTTTCCTACTAACACCTTGCATAACCATAAAACATCAAATTTATGACAAACAGACACCTATCCTACTTGACAGTCCTATTTCAACTAGGACTCAGACTCTTCATTATTATCTTTAACAACCTTATCTACTTAAATAAATTACATATTTTACTAGTATTTTGTCACATTGTAAAATTTAGATGATGAGATTCACCACTTTGTGACCACTTAACTGACCTCCTCAAAACTAGGAAACAAAACCCTGTTTTTTAGGTAAATGGTCTTCTTCTTCTGTGAATATTTTGGTTGTCATCTGGTCTTTAATTCGTGGTCCTTGAGTTTTTAATAATTTCCTGACATGGTATTTAAATCTTTCATAGCCTCCAGTGCTCCAAAACCTTCTAAAAAGACTGAAACACAGTGCGCTACGAAAGTAAGGCAGTTTCATACCACACTTTCGTAGCGCCTTAAAACAAACCTTTATCCTCAAAATTTCTAACTCTTTCCTCTTGAATCATATTTATCATCCTTCAACACATGTCTCATATCATTTTCTCCCTTAACACCCTTTAAAACTGATCAAGAAGACAAAAACGCAGCTACAGCAGTTTCGTAGCGCTTTTCTGCTTTTTAAGCCTAGAGGCGCTACGAAACTGCTATAGATGCAGATTTTTTGCATAAATTTGAAAACTGAAACCTAAAAGTGGAAAAAAATTGTATCTAACATATCCTTAGCCTCAATCAACCATAAACCAACTCCAACCAAGAGTTTTTAGGTGTCAATCTCACCTTTCATATTCAAGACATCCTTGCTGATTTCTCCTATTTTTGTCTAAAAAATAGGCCTTGGAACAGAGCCTATATCTTCTAATCCATGATGTATTTTTCAAAACTGAAGGACATTTTGTATTTTAGTGTGTCATGAAGAAAAACCTCTCTTTGGTTTTTGAAACACATATCCTGTTGTCCAGAAATTGCATTTGAAAAACATGTGTAAAACAGGAAAACTCTGTTTCTGAAAATAGGGCTTCAATGAAATCCTTGTATCTCCCAACTGATAACATATGTGAGAAAATTGAGAGAGGTTTTTGTAGTTGGGGCTATGATGAAGGCAAAATTATTTCGTAATTATAAAACACTTTTCCATTTGGCCAGAAACTGAACTTGAAGTTGTTTGCTAAATAGTCATGTACAGGACAGTTTCGTAATAGTAGTTTCGTAGCGCATTTTAATTTATAAATTTCTGCCACCTCCTAATTAATTTGACAAAAATGAGAGAGGTTTTTGTATTTAGATTTTCTATGAAGAAAAACCTCTTTTATATTTCCAAAATTCATTTTCAGTTGCTCATAAAACACCTTTGAAGTTGACTTCTCAAAGTCAGAAAACAGAGTTTTGCTTCATATTCGCTACGAAACTATTAGCCAGTTTCATAGAAAAAAGTGATTTTTTACAGTGTAATGTGCTACAAAACTGTGGTTTCTTGCCTAATTTGGAACTTTCGATACAAAAAACTTTAGAAAATGAAATTAATCGGAGAATGGTGAATGATGTGACATGAATGAGTTTCAATATGGGTGGGTTTAGACCTTAGCGTAAGCTTAAACAAGAAAAATTTGAAATTTCCCTTGACCGAGTAATGAAAAATGAATTATATGATCCTACCATTTACACATGAACTTATTCAGCCTTTTCAAATGATGCTTCATTTTTTTGGGTGATAACAGTGGCTCCACTTGGGATGGTGTGCCCCTGTGGTACACCAAAGAACCTGCAGTTCCAGTGCCATCCATCTTCTTGGAAATAAAAACTCTGAAATTTATGAAAACTTTGCAAAGCTCTTATGGCCTTCTCCTCGGGCTCAAGCTTGATTATTAGGAAAACCAAATTTTTACCTACTGAAAAGATGCTCAATCAACTTTGAGCTTATTCACACACTCCTACCTACCCTAACAGCTGCAATCTCAATTTTTAACTCAAGCAACATGACACTTCCAATGAAGCCAGTCATTGATCTGATCTGACACTTGAACCTATTGACTGCACTTGAACCAAAATTAAGCATGATACTGAAATGACCAAGGCAACATAAAATGTATCTAATCCTCATAATGAAAATATAATTGGAAATCTGGACTGAAGAAATCTTCCATGTAGTCAGCTATAGGATCATAGAAGACATAATCTATTTGATGACTCTCAAGACAATTTGCAGCTTTGGACAATTCATATATGCTTTGCTCAGCCACACAAATTTCAGTTGTGTGCTATCAAACTGTTGTTCAAAATTATTTTCAAAAACAGTGTATTCTTCCTCAAACTCAAAGGAGAAAGGTAGCAGCACCCTTTCTTTGTTTTCTGGCATTAACAAATTTTGAAAAGACTGATCTTGATCATGAAGCCTATAAGGTTGAATTTGATCTTCTAAAAATTCAATGTCTTTTTCAATATTCTTAGCAACTTTATCCACAAATTGAATATTAACTTCTGACTTGCACTCAAATGATTTCAGATTAGAAGACAAGGATAAAGAAAAAATTTCACCCACTTCTTCCTTAGTGTGATCATTATTTGATGTAGATTGATGCAAGAAATAACATGAAGAATCAACTTTTTCCTTTACATGAGAGTTATAGTAATTATCTTCCAATATTTCCTCTTGTTGTTTGCAATGATTCTCATCCTCTTGAAGATCAAAATACTGACAAGTCTGTTGCAACTTTTCATCAAACTCAGAGGATGTGACATGATTATCATAAATAAACTCCTGTTGGGTTTCATTTTCATCCAAGAGAGAGGATATCCTTTCTTCTTGGTGATGAAAGGGATTGTCATGAAGGGCCTCTAAAATTTCCTCATCCATGAACTCATCATCTTCATAACAATTCTCCAAATATTCAATAAAACTCACACAGTGTTTACAGCAGTCTTTGACCAGCAATAAGGAGGGATGACACTCTTCATACATCTCATAAAATGCAACATGGAAATCAGCAAGAGAATATAATGAACCATTTGGCAAGATTTCATACTAAGACCATGTTTTTCCTTCTAAAGTGACCATAAACATCTTCATGAGACAATCCTCAGGAAACTGAACCTTAAGATTGTGTACATGCATATGGAATCTAACCAAATGAAGAGCAACATTGTCTTTCTTTTAATCTTTAAATACAATAAGATCAGTTAACCATTCAACCTTTGGCATAGGATTTGGAAAACCAGGGATACGAGACCGATTCATAAGGTCATACCTGGCATTTATTCTTGCAATGGAACTCATCTTGAAACTTCATCAAGCTACTGATCTTCAAGAAATGGATTCACCTTCCAATTGATTATTTGATGTGTGGAGTCACCAGAGTATAAATACAGCCAATATGTGCCTAAGTGCCTACTTCTTTCAGATCTTAGAACCGAAACTTGTTGTTCTTCCCAGGGAAAATATACACCTTCGGTCCCCGGCAACAGCACCAAAATGTTATCACCGAAATTGTACCTGATTGGCTGCTAATCAGACAACTTCAGTGTAACTATTTATAACCAATCTTGTGACTGAGGCTTAGCCTTCCTCAATCTGAGAGGACTCTCTCAGGAGTTAATGATATGAAATAAAGATATAGATGACTAACTCTATTTAGGAAGTAAACTGGTTATTGATGAATGTAGTTTGAAAATAACATCATCATGTAGACCTTGAGCTTATGGAGTCAAAAATTTCAGTGATTCAGTGAGTTTACTTGACATGGAATTTGAGGCAGATCAGAGTTTTTAGTAATAGGTCACACACACATGAAACATGAGAATACACATTCAATTCACTGATAAAGGAAGTCAGAGCGTCTCAGAGATGAATTCTGAGTAATATAAATGAAAAATACAGCAAGAGAGATACATAAGAGGTACAAATAGAATAAGAAAGCACTAAAAACTCCTTCAGAATCTCAATTTGGTCAAGTAACAGATCTCTGTATTGCTAAAACAGTCAATTTACAATAAGCTGCAATTTTGCCAAAATCTCCAACCCTTTGCTAATTCGACCCAATGGACTTTAATAGACATGTTACATCATCATATGATCTACCTCTAGGCTAGATACATCGAATTTTTTCCTACTGACACCTTGCATAACCATAAAACATCAAATTTATGACAAACAGACACCTATCCTACTTGACAGTCCTATTTCAACTAGGACTCAAAATTCTCATTATTATCTTTAAAAACCTTATCTACTTAAATAAATTACATATTTGACTAGTATGTTGTCACATGGTCTAATTTAGATGATGAGATTCACCACTTTGTGACCACTTAACTGACCTCCTCAAAACTAGGAAACAAAACCCTGTTTTTTAGGTAAATGGTCTTCTTCTTCTTTGAATATTTTGGTTGTCATCTGGTCTTTAATTCATGGTCCTTGAGTTTTTAATAATTGCTTGACATGGTATTTAACTCTTTCATAGCCTCCAGCTATCCAAAACCTGCTAAAAACACTGAAACACAGTGCGCTACAAAAGTAAGGTAGTTTCGTAGCGCCCTAAAACAAGCCTTTATCCTCAAAATTTCTAACTCTTTCCTCTTGCATCAAATTTATCATCCTTCAACGCATGTCTTATATCATTTTCAGCCCTTAACACCCTTTAAAACTGATCAGGAAGACAAAAACGCAGCTACAGAAGTTTGTAGCGCTTTTTTGCTTTTTAAGCCTAGAGGCGCTACGAAACTGCTGTAGATGCACATTTTTTGCATAAATTTGAAAATTGAAACCTGAAAGTGGAAAAAACTTGTATCTAACATATCATTAGCCTAAATCAACCATAAAAAAACTCAAACCAAGAGTTTTGAGGTGTCAATCTCACCTTTCATATTTAAGACATCCTTACTGATTTTTCCTGTTTTTTCTGAAAAATAAGCCTTGGAACGGAGCCTATATCTTCTAATCCATGGCGTATTTTGTAAAAATGAAGGAGGTTTTTTTAGGTCAATATGTTTTTAATAAAAATTTCTATTTTTTTTTTTGAAACACATCTCCTACTGTCCAGAAACTGCATTTGAAAAACATGTGTAAAACAGGAAAACTTTGTTTCTGAAAATAGGGCTTCAATGAAATCCTTGCATATCCCAACTGATAACACCTGTGAAAAACTTGAGAGAGGTTTTTTTATATGGGGCTTTGATGAAGAAAAACCTCTTTCATAATTCCAAAACACTTTTTAATTTGGCCAGAAACTGAACTTGAAGTTGACTGCTAAACTGTCATGTACAGGACAGTTTCGTAACAGCAGTTTCGTAGCGCATTTTAATTTATCAATGTCTGCCACCTCCTAATGAATTTGAATCAACTGAGAGAGTTTTTTGTATTTAGTTCTGTTATGAAGAAAAACCTCTTTCAGATTTCCAAAACTCGTTTTCCGTTTCTTAGAAACCGCCTTTGAATTTGACTTCTCAAAGTCAAAAAACAGAGTTTTGCTTCATATTTGCTACGAAACTATTAGCCAGTTTCGTAGCAAAAAGTGACTTTTTACAGTGTAATGCACTACGAAACTGTGGTTTCTTGGATAATTTGGCACTTTCGGTACAAAAAACTTTGGAAAATTAAATGAATCTGAGAATGATGAATGATGTGACATGTAGGAGTTTGAATATGGGTGGGTTTAGACCTTAGGGTAAGCTTAAACAAGGAAAATTTGAAATTTCCCTTGACCAAGTAATGAAAAATGAATTCTATGACCCTACCATTTACACATGAACTTATTCAGCCTTGTCAAATGATGCTTCATTTTTTTTGGTGATAATAGGAGGTAAGAGTGAATCCTCCCTACCACCCAAGCTACACCCACTTTAGATTTCGAGTGTGATGTTATTGCTTGGATGAGATTGATCATTTTCTTCGGATTCATATCTCTTCTTCCACTTTTTCCATAAATTTTAAATTGATCCATGCCTAACATTAATCATAATTTTTTCATATGGAATCTACCATGGTATATAAGTTCCTATTCCTTTCTCCTCAAATGTTATGTGCACTAGCAAGTGGTATTGCATGCTTGTCCTTTATTTCAATTGATGTGATGTGTTCTTGTAATATGTGGGTGTTCTATTTACACATGTTAATGATGGCTGATTTCTTAATTTGTGAACACAACAAAAAAATTGGACAGTAATCTAATTACATGTATTAACAATAAAGGTATTATTATTTTTTCTCATTTTACCATGACGGGAGATAATCGTTTTTAAATAAGTGTCACCGACACTTATGAAAAGTCGTACTATTGGAGACTAGTTGGGACAACATATTCCATATCCTCACTAGACTTAACACTTTCCATCTGTACTTTTTACTCACATCCCATTTTATGAAAGAATATTAATCCTGCTCATTTTTTGTTTTAACATGTCATAAAACAAACTCTAATCAGGCAAATGAAGAACAATGTAAGCCTGTTTATTTTCTAACCTTAGTAAATGACTAATTATTTCGTAGTAAATTTCCTTGGTGATTCTAAAATTTAAATTAAGTTTTATTGATTAAAAAGTACCATTGGAATTTGAGTTGGAAAATAAATAAATAAAACAATGGAAACAAAACAACCAATTTCCATAGGAAAAAAAAAAACACATAAATATTTTCCCTTCAAAATCAATGTTTCATTCAAAAAATTCCTTTCATTTAATACATTTCTAGACATATAAGGCATCCCTTACTAGGAAACTAGCCCACTCAAAAAATAATTTAGTTACAAAAAAATTATGGGAATAAATTGGGTACCTACACAAGTTGTACCAAAGGATCAACGTCTTGGTACAATTTGTATAGGGGCCCAACTTATTCCTAGAATTTTGTTGTAGCTAATTTTTTTCTCGAGTGGGCTCTTTTACCAGTAAGGGATCCCTTGTATATCTATAATTTATTAAACGAAAGGCATACTGTGAAACGAAAATATTTATGTGTATTTCGTTTGTGGAAATGGTTGTTTTATTTCTGTTGTTTTATTTATTTATTTGCTAGTGAAAAACCGAGTGCATCTTTTTATTCAGTAAATATGAGATTTAAATTTGAAAATCAACAAGAAAATTTACTAGGAAATAATTAATTATTTACTAGGATTAGAAAATTAACATGGTATAAGAGCATCTCTAAAGAGGAGGAGTTCGAATTCCTAATTTGCACAACATAAAAACAATAGTGAATTCTTGTGGGTGCTAGAAGAATTAACACATGGAAATTTATTTTTTTAGATCTAGAAATGGGAGCAACCAGTCTAAGGTTTGAATAAAAGTTGGATGGGGCTTCAAATTTCCTACCCTAGAAAGAAAGGGTTACCTTGTTGCTAAAAGACAATGACCTTTGGGATATTGTAAATAAGGAGATTCAACAACCAACAGATCCAACACTATTGGCAACCCATGAAAAGAAGGATATCAAAGCTCAACAAATCATTATGAATGTCATGAAGGATCACTCAATCCCTCACTTGGAAGAAAAGAAGACAACCGAGGGAATGTTCAAGGCTTTAGTGGATTTATTCTAGAGTGATCATGTAAATAAGCATATGATCTTAAAGAACAAGTTAAGATCCATCCAAACGTCAATATCAAACAATATTACGAGCTACCTCATGAATATCACCTAAATACATGATCAACTTGTAATCAATGGGGAGAAAGTGGAAGATGCATAATTATGGAATGTAGAACTAATTGGGTTTATCAATTCATGGGAACGATTTGTGAAGGGGATTCATGCTCAAGAGTACCTTCTCAATGAGGAGAGGCTTTGGGATGACTGCATCTAGGAAAAGGCTTGGGAGGAGTTGAAGGTTAATATTCAAGGAGGTGGAGAGGAGAAATCAACATTCGTTAGTAAGGCCAATAAAGGAAAATAAAGGTTTTGGGAAGAAAGGGTAAGGGTGGGATAAAACTCACAACTGGGTAAGAAGAAGGAATTAAGTGAAATCAAGTGTGTCAATTGCCATCACAGTGTCCATATAATAATAAGTTGAAGGGAATTTGCAGCATCAACAAAGATAAAACTTGGTGATTTTGTAGCGAAGTTCGAGAAGGAATTCTTATTAGTCTCCTACATATCTACCAACACTACCATCGAGATTTATTTTTACTTGGAAAATGGTGTATCGCACCACATCAAAACAATATGAGAGCTCTTCAGTAGTTTGATAGAGACTCATATTTACATGTGGACCTTGGAACCAAGTGTGTAGTGACAGGTGAGTATGTAGGTGCTATATGTGCCAGGGTTAACGAAAAACTTTCTCTTAGTATCAAATATTGAGGAAAGAGGATTCATACTGATGTTTTAGAAGGAAAGTACACATATTTTCAAAGAGGACTAATCCTAACATAATAAGGGTCACTGCGATAAAAGAGAGAGAAATGTTTATAGGTTGCAAGGGAAGTCAATACATGCCTTCATACACAAAAATGACAACTTGTGTGAGTTGTGGTACATGAGGATGGGATGCCTGCACTATAGGGAATTCCTTATTCTAAGGGATATTTTTACTAGTTTCCCATAGTTCAACATTGAGTAGCATGGTAAATGCAAAGGGCGTGCACTTAACAAGAATTCCAATGTTACTTTTCAAATCAATAAGAGTGGGTTCAACATAATCATGGGTATCATTCACTCAAATGTGTGTGGACTTATAATGGCATAAATGCAAGGATCACTATATTATGTCATATTCATAGATGACTATTCTAGGAAAAATCTAGATCTTCTTCATGAAGACCAAGGATGAGGTTTTCAGTCAATTTTGAAGTTTGAGGCCTAGTTAAAGAACCATATAGAGAGGAGTATCAAAGCCTCAAGATTAGATAATGGGGGAGGGTGCACCTCCAATGAATTCAAGGGTCTCTACAAGGAGGTAAGGATAAATAGGGATATGGAAATATCATACAACCATCAATAGAATGGGGTTGCATAGAGAAATAATCAATATATCGTAGCATCTACCAAGGCAATGATTAATTACCAGGAGCTACCTATTTTTCTTTGGAAATAGGCATGCAAAATGAAAATTTATGTTCAAAATAAGACTCCTCACAGGATCTTGAGGGACATGATTCTTAAGGAAGCATTTAAAGTGTTGAAGCTAGAGATAAGGCACCTTTGCATCTTTGGTTTCCAGTGCACAACCATTTTCATGTGGAAAAGAGGATGACAATGCATCCCACATGAGAGAAGGGCATATTTGTGGGGTGTAGTGAGACTTCAAAGGCATGCGATATTTTCTTTCTAAAGAGGAGGAAGACAATTGTTAGCAGGGAAATATCATACAACTATCAATAGAATCGGGTTGCAGAGAGAAATAATCAATATGTCATAGAAGCTACCAATGCAATGATTAATTACCAGGAGCTACCCATGTTTCTTTGGAAATAGGTATGCAACAAGAAAATTTATGTTCAGAACAAGATTCCTCACAGGATCATGAGGGACAAGATTCTTGAGGAAGCATTTACAATGGTGAAGCTAGAGATAAGGCACCTTTTCATCTTTGGTTTCCAGTGCACAACCATTTTCATGTGGAAAAGAGGATGACAATGCATCCCACCTGATAGAAGGGCATATTTGTGGGGTGTAATGAGACTTCAAAGGCATACGATATTTTATTTCTAAAGAGGAGGAAGAAAATGGTTAGGAGGGATGTGAAGTTCAAGGAGGACCTAGCATCCACAAAGTCTTGTGAACAATATCTAATTATAGAGGAGTATCAAGAGACTCCCAAGGATGAGAAACAATCATTAGCTTCTTCCAATTCAAGGAGTCAGAGTTTAGGTGGGGAGGATGAGTCAACACCACTTCCTACTAGTTCTGTTAGTAGACGTCGATGGTTTGAGTAGACATTGAGGGATGCTTATGAGCATGTGGAGGATCCTCGGGACACATTCAGTATGAGTAGACCTTCGAGGAAGTTTCCAAACTGCATGACACTTACAAGCACCATTATTGATTTTGAGCCTTCCAATTTTTAGTAGGAATGATACCAACAGGTTTGGAGGGATGCCATGATGGAGTATGCCTCCATTATGAGGAATAATGTATGGGATATAGTGATGAGACCACAATACAAGTCAGTTGTCATTTTTGGATGGGTCTTCAATATCAAGAATATTTTATATAGTAGCATAGAGAATTACAAGGCAAGGTTTGTGGTGAGAGTATTCTCCTAGAAAGAGGGAGTGGACTATGAAGATATACTTGCTCCAGATACCAGATATACTTCCATTAGATTTTTTTTATATATTGCTTCAATCATGAAATGAGGGGTATATCAAATTTATGTGATTACAATGTTCTTTGGTGGTGTGATTGAGGTGTATATAAATATATAAAGTAGCCCCAGTGTTGGAAAATGCAATGTGGAAACTACTAATTCATATTTTCCATGTTCCTTAATACTTGCTTGTGAATATTATTTATCTTCTTGTGTTTCTTTATTAGATATTTTCATCAAAAAAAATATCAAGATCAAAAAAGTAAAGACAATGGACACAAATATGAGGCTCCAAGCTAGGGAAAACACTTACAAAGGGAAAAGGCAGAAAAACTCTTCTCGTATTCTAGAATTTCCTTCAAATGAGAAAACAAAGAACCAAACCCTAGACCAATTCCTCCTCAAAGTACCAATTCAACCCTTCCAATAGAATCATATCACTACAGCTCAATCCTGCATCAATCTGCAACTTCGACCCTATAGTTACTGCAGAAACTCTAGTTCAACTTCTTCAAGAGATCCTTGTTTGAGTAACACAGATCTTCCTAATGTCAAAGAAGTCAAAAAAAAATATTTCCTCTCCTAATAGCTTGATACTGCAGCTCGGACCTGCAATTTCCACTTTCTTGGAAGCTCCAAAAAATCTAATTCTTCACAAACATGAGAGAGATAGAGCCCAAAAACAAGTTTTCTTCCTTCTTTTCTTCTTCTAGACCTTCACTCTTCTTGTCTTCTTGCTTCCTAGCTAAAAATAAAACTTATTTTATTGAGATCAAAATTGTGAGTGAGAGAGTGCCAAATGAGGTCGAATCTTCTCCTTTATATAGCCTTTCCAAGGGATTGAATTCCCTCCTTTAGGCCGACTTGAAGCTGCTAAGGTTAACTTGTACTTTGGAAGTTTCCAAGACTTTCTAGACTCAAAATAAATTCTTTTACAATATATATTTTTCTTGAAATGGTCTTATAAACATGATGTTGTATCTCTTGACTCATGACAATATATCCTATGACCTAAAAAACCCTAGAAGCATGAAGAACATGCTTTTACCTAGAAGACCATCAATAAGGAGCATGGAATCCATACTTTAAAATAATGATGTTTTCTTTTCTTATTTTTTTTGTTACATAATGTACATATTGAAATGAGTATAATAACAATTATGAAGACCTAAACTAGTTAAATTTCCAACACTCCCTCTTAACTAGGGATGTATTCATAATTACACAATTAGTACAACATCATTCTCAAACTGAAGAGTTATCATAAAAAGAGTTGGATTGATAGGCCAACTATAAGCATCAACACTATAACCAACATTGTCTTTCAAGGTCTAACTATACAAGCTCAGTTTCATTCAGGATCATTATGATGGGAGGCTTTTCGTTTGATACCGCACTACCTCTACGAGGCACATAACTCGTCTATATGTTCACAAGCTATGTCCTTTTATGAGTATTCTTAATCTTGGATTCCAAATCCTCAAATAATATATGTCCTCTTTGACCACTCTTATCTTGGATACTTGTCCCATCCTAAAAGGGTGTCGGTACATTTCCTTTCTTCGATGCTTTATCCTCAAGGAAACCATATATACTTATCGAATCCTCCATCATTCTCTCTCTAAGGCCTTCAATTAGACTTAAATTTTTTAGTCTTGGTCAAGTGAATGACACATGAAGAATATAATTCACATGTGATTTCCATCACCACTCCCTCTCAATGAAAGAGGATATCCCTATTCCAGCGTGACCAGGGAATAGATCCTTGCTCCTATTCAAAGAGACTCCTTTACTCCCTCTCAAATGTAGAGGAGATTCCAAACTTCCTTTCTATTTTGGAATTCAACACCACAAGCCTTATAACTTGTCTTTGTAAGAGTATCGGCTACCAGTTCTTTACATCTGCATGGCCCCCTCTTTCCTTCGCATCTCATTATATCGAGGTTCTTTCCTTCGAGGTATCATGGTGCCATTTTTTTTCAATATTGTGATAGGATCCAAGTCATAAATATTGCACATCTCTTTCATCTCATTATCAACAATAAATCCATTATTCCATGGTCCATTGGATGTTCGGTGCAAGGCCAAAAATTGGAACACACTGCTCGAAACATTCCCATCCTTCGCTTTAGGGCCTATCCCTTAGTGTGGCCTTTCCAATCTTCAAGTTGATCATAAATTCCTTGCGAAAGTGATCTCCTTTTTATTATATGAACTTGACCTTAAAGTTATCTTCTCATGTTGTTATCTCTTAATCCCAGGATGAACACATCTTGACTTCATAATTTCCAAAATCATATGTTGAGATTGCCTCAACATTCATCATATATTCCTGCAATATATTTTCAAGTAGCAAAACAATATGTTAACCAAATAACCAATAAAAAAAATATTATACTTACCTCATTGTGATGGATTTCTCATCAAGGCGTCAACATCATCATGGTCCATCTCCACACGAACCTTCCTTCATGCATCCGAGTGCCTAATGATTGAACTTGATTACCAAGTTACAATTTTATTCTAGAGACTATACTGGATGTTGATCGTAATTCTATACAATCTAGAAATTCTTGATCCTTTATTCATTATAAAGTAATTCAAATTATTCTTTTAAGCATCATATAACCATATTAAGTGTATTTTGTGACTAACTCCTTTTACAATATTTTGTACACATGAATATTATATAAGAGATCTTCAAATATGAAACCATATGATTTCATTCAATCATCTAGCTATGTGTCCTAAAATGAGCTTCTAACTTGACCAACTACATTCATTCATCCTTCAAGAGTATTGTTTCCACGTTATATGGAATATATACTAACTTGGTCATAATGCTTCTTCCAAGATCTTTCTAAAATGATGGCTCTTCTAGGATATTAATGATTCATATTAATAAAATGACTACCTCTAACATAATGTTGGATAATGTATGGATCAATAATATGAAAAATGGTCCCAAGCTTCTTATTCTTGAAAGACTAGATGATTCCTACAAAGAAACTCAATCAAGTAGACTCTAAATATGCTACTATATATGATGCAATGCATTGACAAAACCAAGATTCCCTTAGAGAAGACAATAATGCATTCTATTCTAAAGGAAAGACCAACTTCACGAAGAACTTCATAGGGAGGATACTTTTTAAAATAGTAGATGTATTTGACATCTTCTTTCTTTGGCTTCTTCTCAGGTTCTCCCATTTCTTTAGCTATGTGAGCTTCACTTCTTTCCTTTCTCTTGTTGTTTTTCTTTTTTGGACAATCCCTATTAAAGTGTCCATATTCATTGCACCCAAAGCATTGGACCTTGGACATATATGGCTTCTTCTTGTACTTTCCAAACTTTCCCTTCTTCAACTTCTTGTTCCTCGCAATGAATGCTTGAGACTGTTCATTTGATTCGATATCATTCTTTGCCTTGATTCTAGTTTCTTCCAAGATGAATTGAGCCTACAACTCATCAAAAGGAGTTGAGTCATTCTTAGAGTAGATGCTCGTAGAAAAACTGCTCCATTCTGGTGGCAAATAATTTAGTACACATATGGTCATTTCAGAATTAGAAATTGTCTCTGCAAGCCCTTGTAAATGATCTCTTATTTGAGAAATATTCATAATAAAGCATGCCATGTCCTCATCCTTAGATTTCTTCATTTTATATAGCATATTCCTCAAAGACATCTTATGTCCTGATGTACTTATAGAGTACAAATTCACTAGCTTGTCATGCATAGCCTTTGAAGTATTCAAGTTAGAAACAAATGTAACAACATGATCCTTAATGAATTCAAAAATGATCCTTTATGCCCTTACTTCCCCTTTATTGTATTTTGCTAACTCTTGAGTGTTGTATTTGCTAGGTTTAGTGAATTTCCAAAGAACGTATTCCATTACTTCATGTTATGTAAGTTCTAGGTCAATCCTTTTCTTCCATGCTAGGAAATTTGCTGAGGCAACGAGCTTATTGCTTCCCTTGCAGAAAGAACCCATATGACATGTAGATTCATACATAGAATAACAATATGATACGTACTTGTCAACCAAGGTTCTTTCCTTCACTGATGATGTCTCCAACTATCTTGAGGCTTTCAATATCTTCAATGAGACTTCAATGATGTCCTATAAATATGTCTTCTAGGATACCTTTAGTAACAACTTCCAAGAGTGATGAATAATGCCAAGATCCTTTGATGCTTCCTTCAAAAATGTCTTCCAATGAGACTTTGAATAAACCTCCTCTTAAGAGAGATCAACAAACTTCTTGTAATCTTCCTCTTCAGGATTTCCTTTAATGAGGGATTGATGTAGCCTTCTGAAAATGATTCCCCTTAGCAAACCCTTCTTGTGTCCACAAGATGATCCTTCCAGCTGCCTACTTGTTCACCTTAGATTTGATACCATGTTGGAAAATGAAATGTGGCAACCACTAGTTCAGATTTTCCTTATTCCTTAATACTTTCTTATGGATATTATTTATCTTATTATGTTTCTTTATTATATATTTTCATCAAACACATATCAAGGTCAAAACAAGAAAAATAATGGACACAAATATTAGACTCCAAGCTAGGACAAAACCCCTCCGAGGGGAAAAACCAGAAAAATAATTTGCTTCAAATGACATAATAAAGACCCAAACCCTAGATCAAGTCCTCCTCCAAGTACCATGTCAACCTTTCCAATAGAATCAGATCACAACAACTAAGTCTTGCATGAATCTGCAACTTCGACCTTACAACTTCGGCCCTGTAGCTACTATAGAAACCCTAATTCATATTCTTCAAGAGATCATTCTATGAGAAATACAAATCTTCCTAAGTTTAACGAAGTCAAAACAAAGTATTTCCTCTTGTAGCAGCTTGATATTGCGACTCATCCTATTGCAACTCGAACCTGCAATTTTGTCCTTCCTAGAAGCTGCAAAAACCCTAATTATTTGCACGTGTGAGAGAGATAGAGCCCAAAAACAAGTTTTCTTCCTTCTTTTCTTCTTCTAGACCTTTGTTCTTCTTGTCTTCTTGTTGGCCAACTACAGATTGAACTTCTTTTCTTCTTTTAGACCTTCTCTCTTCTTGTATTCTTGCTTCCCAGCTACAAATAGAACTTATTTTCTTGAGATCGAGCTTGTGAGTGATAGAGTGCCAAATGAGGTCGAATCTCCTCCTTTATATAGCCTTTCCAAGGGGTTGAATTCCCTCCTTTAGGCCGACCTGTACTTTGGAGGTTTCCAGGACTTTCTAGACTCAAAATAAATTATTTTACAATATATATTTTTCCCAGAAGGGTCTTATAAACATGATGTTGACTCTCTTGACTCATGACAATATATCCTATGACCTTAAAAAACCTAGAAGCATGAAGAACATGCTTTTACCTAGAATACCACCAATAAGGAGCATGAAACTCATGCTTTAAAATAATAATTTTTTTTTTCCTTTTGTTTGTTACACAAGATACATATTGAAATGAGTACAATAAAAATTATGAAGACCAGAACTCTTGGTGAAGGAAAATTTTGGGTTTTATAGGGACAAGCTAGGAGTGGTGCAGGATACCTTCCTCGCTAGGAGGGAGTGTTGATATTTTTTTCTTAGGTAGGTACTTCTGCACATGTATAAGTGTTTAGATGGGTGGAAGTCACCTAATTACCCTTTAACCATAGCAATTACTTTAATTGTTAAAGTAATTCATTCTTAATAGAAAATATATATATATATATATATATTGTAATCTAATAAAATCAAAGGTTATTTGCACTAATGAATTAGATAAATATCAAATGTAGTTGAGATCCAATCTCATTCGTCAATCACTTTGAAGATTAAGGTTGTATATTTAGTCATAACTCAAATTATAAAAATAAGGTTGGGCTAAGGGAGAAGACACATCATTGATCATAAGACATAGTGAGATAAGTGAGAATCTCGGTGATTTGGTGAAGAAGGACATTCATCCAAGTGTGAAACAACCAAAAGAAGACAACAACAATGTGTGGTGGCAACGGAAATCGTAAATGTTTGGAGGTCGTCATTGTATAGGGGAAGATTGAGGCTCATATTAGGTCGTACAACAATTTTACATCAAACCAAGGTGCATATTTGATCTATAACATGACTATACCTTAGGTTCAAGATGTCGTACAGGTCACTTTAGCAAGAAACAAGTGGTTTGTAGGTGATTCATAAATTTATGAGAGAGTCCTACAACTTGTATAAGTGCCTAGTTTATCCCCAAATTTTTTTTGTAGCTAACTTGTTTTCTGAGTGAGCCATTTTCCCAATAAGGGAGCCCTTTTATGTATGTAAATCTACTAAATGAAAGGAAAATTTTGAAGGGAAATTTTTTTGTCGAAATTGGTTGTTTTTATTTTGTTGTTTTATTTATTATTTTCCAATTAAAATCCCAGTGGGACTTTTTAATCAATAAAGCTAAAATTTAAATTTGAAAATTAGCAAGAAAGTTTACTAGAAAATAATTAGTCATTTACTAAGGTTATAAATTTAACAAATCCAAAGTTAAATAAAGCCAAAAATTTCCATAAATGAAGAGCATAAAAGTCAAAATATAAGAAAACAATTAAGCTAGAGTTATGCCACCTCATTTAAAAGGCCCAACTCCTAAATGATATGCTAAAAATGCATATTTAAAGGAAAGGACTAAGAAATCAAAGATTTTTTTTAGGAAAAGGGTAATAAATAAAGGGTCAAGGTGCTAACTCTAAGCGAGACTCCCTCTAAAAAAGACTTTCATGTACAAAATGAAGATACTAGCTCTAGAAAGCTAGTTGGACTAGTTTGAAAACATTTAACATCATTGTATAGGACTTTGGCATGAAGTTACTTTCCCTTTTCCATAATTTATTTTATTATTTTACCTATCTCTAACCATGTTACCTTGAGCGTGTGTAGTAGGGTTGAGATTGTACCACTATCGTAAACTTAAGCAAATTATAAAATTTACTTATGTTATGATGTTTTTAGAGGAGGTTAATCATTATACGCTACCTAAGGAATTGTGTTAAGACTTGATTCACTATTATAGGTCAGTGCCCTACACTGATTTATGTGCACTATGCCTCGATATTTGTGTACTTGCATTGGGATCCATGTCATATTTCTTGGGATCTATGACATTGCATTGGGATATGTTTTATTGTCTAGGAATCTATGACAATGCATTGACATCCTCACAAGGGCTTCCACATCATCACTTGTATACTTGTCAACGCACTTAGGGCATACATGAGCTTGTTATGGTGGTCACCACTTGATATTGTAGCACACATGTGGAGCATACCATTCTTACCCCTTTCTCACATGTGGGGGTGATTTCGAGCATTTTGGATGGGGTGTTTACTTGGCACATGTGCATACATTTCTCCTAGGTGCATTTTCTCTTTCGTAACTCACACAGGGGTTTCTATAACCTTCTTGAAGGATGTACTTCATGCATTCTTATCTATCCACATTGTGGTGGTTTTAGAGCCTTCTAGAAGGGTGCACCTCACACAGGGGTTTCTATAACCTTCTTGAAGGAGGTACTTCATGCATTCTTATCTATCCACATTGTGGTGGTTTTAGAGCCTTCTAGAAGGGTGCACCTCATGTTATTCTTGTTTCCCATGTTGAAAAGTGTAACTAGGATCAGTCTTCATATTGACTATGTAATTATATCTTTATGTAAAGAAGAAGACAAAGATAATAAAATTTATTTTTGTTGTACTTTCTCCATGGGTTTCATGAGCAAGATTTTTATTATAGGTCAATAGAATTATTCTTGATGTCTATTAGGGTTTTTATTCTGGTTACAAGTGTAATTAAGAGTCATGTACACAAAGATTCTAGTCAACAAAATATGCTCCAAGATCTTGTCATGATACCGTGAAGAAATGGCTCCTGAATGATGCTCAAAGATAACCTCATTAACGCTGGAAAACGTGCTCTTAAAGTCGGCCTACAAGCTTCTGTATGGTTGGCCTAAAATAGAGAAGCTGCCACTATATAAATACAAATATTTGTGGTTCATTAGTGACATATACTTCTGACATGTATAGGGTTTAGTGCGGATAATTTTGAGATACTACAGCGTGACAAAGTCTGAAATAAGTGCAAGTTAAAAAGCAGTGATCAAGTATAAGGTGCAGATCTGTTTTGAGGATTATTTTTAAGCAGTGAATGCGGATTTGTGTGAAGAAGTTGCGGACAGTAGTGCAGTCAATCTAGTGATGAATACACCTGTAATCAAAGCATAATAAGGTATGTTCTCTATGCGTTCTAAATATTCGGATGATATTCTACTTAAGGTTGATGAGCAGTCTAAGTGTTATGAGAAGTAACCTCTGAATAAGTGCGAGAAAGGAAGGAAAGTAAATCTGTGATTTACCTTCCTTATCACAGTTCATAAAGGAAATAAATATATCTCCAAAGATTCAAGGATGTGCAAAGTGAAAGATAAGATCTTGTCTCCAATAACTGAATGAGAAAGGAGTGTTTGAAGATAAACTTAAACACTGAGTTCTCTAATATTGGTGCAGGTCAATGCAGGTTGGTGCATAAAGTAAGGATCATCGTTGGAGGTAACTGACAAAGAAACATTGACAAGGCCTTGGAAGCATACCTAGGTCAAGGTTCTGAGTCTTGGCCATGGTACTTGTCATTTGAAAGTCTATAAGAAGAATTTCTAGTGGGTTTTCCTCTCCAAGAGGGAGAGGTTTTTCCCTGGCTCAAAGAGCCTAACTTTGTGTCTCTTGTATTTTGGTAATTGACTTGATGAAAGACTAAAAAAGCTAAGAGAAGACATAAGTAAATCAAGTAACCTCACAAGTAATTATCAAAAAAATAATTTGAATTAAACTCCAACGCTACAAATTATCAACATGGTATCAGAGCTAAGGTGTTGAACACAAGGGGTAATTGACAAGAAGACACTTAAGGAAGCAAGAATTGAAGTCAAGGTCAAATTTTATGTTGAAAAGTCAAATCAATTTGCCAGGAAGATTCTCAAGCTGTCTCAAGAAAGATCTTCAATCTCATTTAAAATTTGTATTCAAGACATTGTTGGGAGAGATACCATATTTTGAAGACGTCCTTTATCATCTAGGATCCAAGAACACCTACAATGGAGATGTCAATCTTAGAAGAAGCTCTTGACTTCATCATCATCATCATCAAGAAAGCTGCAAGTCACTCTACTCAAGTAAGTATCTATGACCTTACTTAAATTGTCAAGATGACTTATTGTAAAGAGAGCAACAAATTGGTTGGGTCATCAAACTTTAGTGCATGGAAGAAGAGGACATATTTGATTTAATTGAAGACAAATTTATGGACTACATCGAAGGATCTACAATTCAACCCTCAAAAGAAGATGCTCCAACTCATGCCAAGTACATGAAAGGACAAAATCAGAGCCCACGGGATTCCCATAGAATACATTAAGGACTCACGCATTCCCTATGTATCAAAACTGAAGTATGAAAAAGAAATATATGAGAAACTGGTGGAGCTATTCTCTATGAGTACTACAGGAGAAGCAATCTCTCTGAGACAAGAACTATACAAAATTAAATTGTCAAGAGAAGAAGGAATCACTTCATACTTTATGAGTATTTCTGAAATACGAGACGAACTGTAGGAATTTAGAGAAGTAATGTTTGATACTAAGATGACTACAGTGGTGTTGAATGCTCTACTAGAAGAATGGGGAAAATTCACTTCAAGCTTATACGGGAAGAAAGAAGCAACACCATTCCATGATTTATGGTCTCTATTTAAAATATAGGAATCAAGATTAAAAGCCAAAGCTGATACAGGATCAAGTGAAAGGAATCAAGCCTTCGTAGCCATATCTAGGAAGAAAGGAATATTCGGAAATTTTGGTCCTCATAATAAAAGAAGAAATATGGACAAAGTACAATTCTTTGGATGTAATGAACTTGGGCATCTAAATCTGGAAAGGACACGAGGAAAAACGAAGAAGCCCGTGTCACATATGAAAGGGAAGAACCTGACGTTAAGAAATCTAAGAAAGAGGAAGCGAGAGATCTCTATTATGATTGAGATTATCTTCTTCTTTAAGTGATTTATGTTGGTTGTAAAATAGTATGATAGGAAGCGATGTATATTAATAGCATCATGATAGAAGCATGGTAGGAGCTCTTGGTGAAACAGGTCCTAGAAAACCTCGCTAATAACAATACAGATGGAAGGTAGTCAACAAGATCAAGGGTCATCATGGAAACAGGTTCTCACACTCTCTAATGGAATTCTCTATGGATTCACTAGTTATAAAGAAAGCGGAAAGGTTTCATCAAGAATTCTATGATACAGAATTCTGGGATTAATGTGATGACATATTGATGAAGCAGATCAAGTGAATGAAGTTCTTCATTCTAGTAAAATTTCTACTGGATGACTCAAAGGAAAAGGGTATGAGGTATATATATTTATATGTTGACACTAGATGATGTGTATTCATGTCACATGGTTGCAGGTAATGGACTTCTATATTTAGAAGTATGATCTATGAACGAGGATCTCTCATGGTGCATATATAGATGAAATAAACATAATATATCCTCATATGGAATATGAGGTGGTGATATATAAACAAGGAACTAGAAATTGGAAGTTCCTAGGAATGAATATGTGCAGAAAGGAAGAGATCATGAAGTGAAACCATGTCAAGAGGTAGTTATCATCAGGAATCCAAGAAGATGTGACTAGAATATCTCCTGGGAACATATGTATACTCTGATAAAAATCTTGTAAAGAATAAGACCCTTGACAAGACATATCATTAGGAGATGTGTCAATCTAAATAGAGGAATTTGATGCCTACAGGAAGATGTCATGGTGAAAGATCATCACTAAGGTAATTTTTTATTTAAAATCTCATGTATATGTTTATTTGGATGAATTTATGCAAGGCTACCAATCATGTGAAAGGATGTAAGATCCTTGGAGATGGTTCGAAAGAAAGCAGCATGGCATAAAAGGTGGACTAGATAAGGAAGTCTGATGAATCACTTTCTGAGTTGACATGACTCGTGGATAAAAGTGATGGATGATCTGTGCCCTATGAAGCCAAAGGTTGAAGATTCCTCAATATCGAAATCCATTGCATCGAGGGGAGGAATTCTTCATGAGAAGTTGGGTGTCTCACCATTGTTGCTACAGGTCCCTGGTTGAGAGGGAGCCTGGTGATAAGTTTCTTGCTTGGAAGAAACTTGAAGCATGTCCTTTCTAAGTTAAGAGGGAGTAACATATATGATTCTCTAATACATGGGTTATGCACTAGACTAGGAGTAACAGTCTTAAGTCTCAATGTAGGCCATGTGGAGAGAATGGATAGACACATCATTTTGGCCTTCACTTGGGAAGACAGAATGAAGGATTGGGTAATCATCTGGCATTTGATACTCTTTGAGAATGTGATAGGGCATTCAAGAGAGAGTAGTCAGGGGCCGATATTTTTTTAGGGATAGCTACCCAAGAGAAGAATAGTCCAAGAAGGCCATATTTTGAGAACACCAGGGTGGAGTATGTACCTTGGAGAGACAATGACTATGGTGTCTATAAGTTATGTGTCTCGCCAGCATTGTAGCCCATTGTCTCATTGAGATATGGGGTTTTTAGTCAAGGCCTTGCACTAGGACAATGATGGTTGATATGATGATATACAGATGTGATTACCAATCCAATTCTTCTTATGAGATTCGTCAGTTTAAAAGTGACCATGTACCTGTATGAATACCTCCCTAGTTAAGAGGGAGTGTTGAAAAGTGTAATTAGGATCGGTCTTCATATTGACTATGTAATTATGTATTTATGTAAAGAAGAAGACAAAGATAATAAAATGTATTTTTGTTGTACTTTCTCCATGGGTTTCATGAGAAATATTTTTATTATAGGTCAATATAATTCTTCTTGATGTCTATTAGGGTTTGTATTATGGTTACAAGTGTAATTAAGAGTCATGTACATGAAGAGTCTAGTCAGCAAAATATGCTCCAAGATCTTGTCATGATACCATGAAGAAATGGATCGTGAATGATGCTCAAAGATAACCTCATTAATGCTGGAAAATGTTCTCTTAAAGTCAGCCTATATGCAGTGATGAAGTCAGCCTACAAGCTTCTGTATGGTTGGCCTAAAACAGAGAAGTTGTCACTATATAAATACAAATATATGTGGTTCATTAGTGACATATACTTCGAACATGTACGGGGTTCAGTGCGGATATTTATGAGATACTACAACGTGACAAAGTCTTAAATAAGTGTGAGTTAAAAGGCAGTGATCAAGTATAAGGTGCATATCTGTTTTGAGGATTATTTTGAAGCAGTGAATGTGAATCTCTGTGAAGAAGTTGCGTACAGTAGTGCGGTCAATCTAGTGATGAATACACCTGCAATCAAAGCAGAATAAGGTATGTGCTCTATGAGTTGTAAATATTCGGATGATATTCTACTTAAGGTTGATGAGCAGTCTAAGTGTTATGATAAGTAACCTCTGAATAAGTGCGAGAAAGGAATGAAGGTAAATTTGGGTTTTACCTTCCTTATCACAACTCATAAAAGAAAGAAATATATCTCCAAAGATTGAAGGATGTGCGAAGTGAAAGATAAGATCTCAAATTATCTTGTCTCCAATAACTGAAAGAGCAAGAAGGAGTGTTTGAAGATAAACTTAGAGACTGGGTTCTCTAGTATTGGTGCAGGTCAGTGCAGGTTGGTGCATAAAGGAAGGATCAGCATTGGAGGTTGACAAAGAAATAGTGACAAGGTCTTGGAAGCATACTTAGGTCAAGGGTCTGAGTCTTGGTCATGGTACTTGTCTTTTGAAAGTCGATAAGAATAATTTATCGTGGGTTTTCCTCTCCAAGAGGGAGAGGTTTTGCCCTGGCTCGAAGAGCCTAACTTTGTGTTTCTTGTATTTTGGTAATTGACTTAATGAAAGAATAAATAAGCTAAGAGGAGAAGACATAAGTAAATCAAGTAACCTCGCAATTAATTATCAAGAAGAGAAATTGAATTAAACTCCAACTCTCCAAATTATCAACATCCCACAATGTGATGGTGCTCTTGGTTTATTCCATGGTTTGAGGAGGGTGTTCAACGTTTCTAGCATGGTTTTGACCTCTTACTTGAGGAGGATGCTAGTGTTTTGATATTGTTTTCCCATTATATTGAGGCATTCATGGTTTTTAGCTCATGGTATTCATTGAAGCACATGTTATCATTTCCAACCCATGATATTGTATGCATGATTTAGGGAGGCCCTTATCTATATAAGGAGGGTGTCTCACTCACTTTCTCTTGTTGAAAATTAAGTGGAAAGAACTACTTGCTAGTTTATGGTGTGATATTTTCTTTATTTATGAAATGTTCTATGGTAATAATAGGAGGATTTTAAGTTGTAAGTTTTCATTGAGAAAGGAGTTATCATAAGGCAAGCATGGTAAGTGAGGTGTGAAGCAATATCTTAGGGTTCCATTTCCTTACCCTAGATCTAATGTATGATTTGCTTTGTGATACACAGGTTAATTTCTATCTAATTAGCATCCTTATAAATTCTTCCACATATTTCATATTCCTTAACTTGATGTTCACCCAACCATTCTTTATGATGTTTGGGGACTTTAACAATTAAAATAACAGGATGATTTTTAGGGATAATCTAGACCCCATATCCTAATGGTCACAACTAGTTCCATTTACATTTTCTAATCATCTCTTAAAGTTCTTTTTTTTGTAATCAAGCAATAAAGGATTTTTCTTAAGTTTTATTTTCAAATTTAGATTGCTTCCTCTCAAGTTTTGAGCTAACCCTTGTGTATATCCTACATCATACCTAAGCCTTTAATGCAAGTTGATCTTTTTAATTGGCCTTGACATAAATTGATCTACTCTCATAGGTTAATTTAATATTTTTCTTGCTATTTTTAACATAGATCTACACTTATACTTCCTACAAAACAGGGAAGACTCACTAAATTAAAGATTTCCTTTGAATAAATCTAAAAGCATGACTAATTTCGTGATGGTAAAATGATCCTTTAAGTTTGTATTTTTCACTCACAACTTTTTAAGGAGAATCAATAACTTGGTCCTAATATTCATACTCCGGTAATGTTTTTCTATATTTGTGTTTCTAACATTTTAATACAAAAATGTCCTTCCAATTCCTTAAATTTGGCTCTCATCCTTTATGCTTAACACTTTACAAAGTGCATAGAGAATTCATATATTTAGCATTACTTTTATTAGTGAACAACGGGTATCGTTCTATTACAATAATAAATTTATATATATTACATGTGTTTCTTATGTGACAGAGAAAATATATAATCCTAAGATATCTTAATCCTGCGAGGAAATAAGGATATTAACAAAACATTATAATGAATTATAAAACTTGGAAATAAAAGCGAAACATTGTTTAACATAGAGCGACTCTTAACATCATGTTGTATCATAATCTTCACTAAGCATACTAGAGCTTGATAATGTTATAAGGCATATCTTTTTAATTGGCCTTGATATTTCTCTTTTTGTTTATAAGGCATTATAAACAAAAAGAGAAAGTCCAACAAAATTGAGGATGAATTATTATGACTGAGCCTCCAAGTTTCCATCCTTAATGTCGACATCATGGGTAGTAATTCCTATATCAAAGTCTTGAGTGTTCAAGATTTGAATGAGAAGGGAATTTAGCCATCAGAAATTCTCGTCCTACTCAGTCAAGGCCTTGGAAATAGGCAAAAGGGTTATTTCTAGATATGCAAGCATGTTAAAAATTAGGTCTCTATACTAGCTTTGGACAAAGAAGCTAGAGGCAACAAAAGATTAAATGTGTCACATCATGTCAGGAGTGATCTAAAAGCGGGTACAACACCCTCTAGTCTGCATGGGATCCATGACAAGAATATCATAAGAAATATTCTCTTTCAAGATTTTCCCCTTACAATACCACCTAGGCCTCCTCGGAATAGTTACACTTGAAAGATGAATGGAGATGCATATTTCTTGTTACATGTGATGGGGGCACTCTGAATTCATAGACTAAATCTACACTTTCCTCCTTTATTGTAATCAAGGGTGTTGTAATTATTCTCTTGCTTAAATTCTTTATATGACTCATCTAAATGCAAGCTTGGGAAGTCAACCCTCACGGCCTTTGATGTAAGGTTTTTCATAGACCAAGGATAGGATTCAAGTCAATATCGCTAGCAGAGAGAGAGCGATAACAAGTAAAGGGATATAGATAGGCTTCAGAGCCCATTGTACATTCAATCTAGTGATTACCAAATCTATCGGTGAGATGTTTGCACTATTAGTATGATAGAAGGCAAATTACCTCCCTATTTCGACCATGATGAACCCCCAAAACCCCATATACTATAATCATGCTCAACAACAATATCATTTCAGCTTGTTGCACTATAGATATATTCAAGCCACATCCCCTCATATATTTGTCGTGTTTAAATTTCTGTGCTAGTTGTGTCACCCCCGTAATCTCACTTCCTACATGTTAAACCCCAATATGGGAAAATTTTCCAGTTAAACAATAATGCTTCCATACTTATATTTTCACTTAATTGTATTGCCATACTTCAATACAATTTTAACAATATGTATTAAAAGCCTTGATATGTAGCATTTTAAAAGTAATGTACCTCGTGTATTAGACATTATTCATAAAATATTGAGATATAAAATGTTAAGCACTCAAACACACATGTATGAGTCAACCACCAATTTATCACAATGCCTTTGGCAAGTATACAAATGTCCCACCAAAAATAAAACCCTTCTAAATCTCTCATTTATGATTACATAAAACTCTTCGTAAGTAATTTTTCCCTCAAATGGCATGTACTATAAATCAAAACAAAAATTATAATTTTTTTTTCCTTTCATTTTGTTATATTTTATATTCACTTCATATGTATTTAGAATTGTTAAACAGGAAATTATCTTTTAAAATACTTGGACATTAAAAACTATGTTCATGTCATTCCATATTTGCCCAACAAATATGATTTTTTCTAAACATTCAATTTGTCAACATTGATTTTTCCATGGAAAAAATTATATTCCAACGCATTCAATGAGTATATTCTTATCTCAAGGAGGACTTCACCAATGTTCCTCATAAATGTTCCTCATAATTGGTTCATCATAGATTAATCACAATTCATTACAAGATGAACTTATTCATGGAAGAATTGCCAAATTTAATACTCTATTTCCATTTGTTGCTGAGTTATTGTTCATGAGTATGAAAATTAATGCATAGACCATGTAATATAAGGGATGCCACATTCAGTGCATCCGTTCAGAGGTTTTCAAACCATAGCTTTATTTATAGCAATTTTTTTGTGCATTCGTGCAACATGTCATATTTGAGGCATGCGCAAGATGATGAAAACTCCAAAATCATAATTTTGATTTTCCACGATGTGCTCTTTAAGAAACTTTGCACTTTTATAAAGCCAATAATTTGAAACTAATCCCATTTTTTGATGCTCTTTATGGAGGAGGGCATCCCATTTTTTTTCTACTTTTTTTCTTTTTTAGATGGTTCATCCTTTTTCTAAATACCCATTATGGCCAATTTTAGTGACAATCAAAGAAAACATGCTTCTATGCTTTTGGTTATTTTTAAAAATATTCAATGCCAAGGCTCACCTTTCTAGAAGCAAAAATGGGTGTCAGTTTTCTAAAGACTATGGACACTCTTGAATTACGATGTAACCTATTTTTAGCGTGCTTCTATGCTTTTGGTTATTTTTAAAAATATTCAATGCCAAAGCTCACCTTTCTAGAAGAAAAAATGGGTGTCAGTTTTCTAAAGATTGTGGACACTTTTAAATTACGATGTAACCTATTTTTAGCGCTTGAGATAGGTGACTCGGTGTAGTTTCAATATGCATTTTTTGATGGCCCTATCCCATGTTGATCTAGAGTTGTGTGCCATTATGTGTTGATCCACATTCTAGGGCCCAAGGAGGCATGCACCCTTGAGGGTTCATGGAAAATGAATAATGGTTGAAACAACAATTATATTTAACTAGGGTACTTGAGAAGGAAATTTTTTACTTGTCTTGCTTTCAAAAACAAGAGCCTTCCATGTGAAAAAGTTTTCTCCTTGACTTTTCTACTTGTGCAAAAGCCATATTGAGAAGGCTACCTTGCTGACTTTTCTCTTATAGCAAAAGTCCTGTATGTTTAAGATAATATGGTTTTACTTCAAAATTCCCTTTTTTATCTTGGGATGCATTCCCTCTGTCTTTTCTTCCACAAGTTGGGAGAATCGTTTAAGCTCCATGGTGCACTAGAGAAGAGGTATGCCCTCCTTGAGAGCACTATTCTTATCCCCTCTTTCCATACATACAAGTATTCCAAACAGTTTTCAGTGCCTTTGCAGAGTATTATTGGCAAAAGAAGGGCACCCCACCAAAAGCTTTTTCAATGGTTTTTCAATGACTTTTAAGTGCATAAGAGGGGTGTTTTCCTTGGGCTTTCATTCTGCTTATCACATTGTATTCTAAGAGGTTTTCCATGTAAAATCCCCTTTTCAATCTTTAAGAGACGGCTGATCGAGGTTCTTGCTTCATTCTATTCTAAGAGGCTCTCTATGTACACTTCTGTTTTCAATGTATGAGAGACGGAGCTGATGTAGGTTTTTTATCGATCATTTGTTGGAGTTCACTCACACTACCAGTTTTTCCAAGTCCTTTCAAGTTGGTTGATTGAGAAAAAAAAATTAAGAATTGGATGTCACTCCCCTTGAGTTCATGTGGCATTGTCCCTGTACTTGATAAGTGAAGTGCTTTGGAAGTGATAGTTCATCCTGTGAAGTACTCATAGATTGATGTTCAGATTAAGTACTCATAAATTGGTATTCTTTTGTGTCTATTATTGTCTAATTGATGAGTTTGATCTACTAATTTGAAATTTCTGAATTGAGAAACCCTAGAATAACCTTTTAATTTGTAGTTCCCCAGTTTAATACTCACAGATATGCAACTTTTAAGTGCAGAACTCAAGCGTTTATCACATACATGCACAAATTAAAGTGAATCAACATAAATATACACTGATATGCATACTGGATTCTTGTCACATCAATTTCTTAGCAGAAATCTGATCTGATAACTAAATTACAGCAAACTAATTTGCAGATTTCAAGTATCTTTTGTGAATAAAAGTCAGATATTCACACTCAAGTCATCTAGGGATTTCCACTGAAACTAGTAAACACTAAGCCCGAGGCACAAAAGGTTGTATGAGGTGACAATGGTACCTTCCCTAGTTGACATTTGAACCCTTCAGTTCTTGAGTGTTAACATACCTCAATATAAATATATAGTTTTCCTCCACATTTTTTTCGTACAGCAAAGCATTGCCCCAAAAGCAAAAGTATTTGAGAAATTGGTTCCCCAACCCTTCCATATTTGCAATATTTCCCAACAAATACGAATATCTTTAAAACAGTCACCTTAAAAGAAATTAATAGTTTTCCCTGTCAAAATAATTTTTTAAGGCAAATAATTGCTCCAACTTACGCATCCTTCATGATTGAGCTGCTATGATTAAGAAATGATTGCCACCCTATATGTTCTGTTGCCATGGCTTTTGCCTACATTATCTTGGAACACATCCATAAAGCTCACTTAGAACAAGTTCATACTTTGCTCCACACGCAATGATATGACGAGCCTACTTCAAAACTATTTATGTATCCTTCATGATTAAGCGATTATGATTAAGAAATAACTGCCACTATGTATGTTCTGTTGTCATGGCTTTTGTCTGCATTGTCTTGGAACACATCCATAACGCTCACTTAGAACACACGGGTGGGACTACTTGCAAATCGATTCCAAACACCAAAACTCCAGAGGCTGGAGTTTGTTTATACTTCCCTCCACACGCAATGAAATGACAAGCCTCAATTTTTAAAACCATTGATGGATGCTAACGTTAGTTTTGTCCAGACATCTCAAATATGCCTTGTCGATTTCTCAGATGACATGTATGAAATGACTATGTTTCTTGTTCAATTTACAAGACTTAGTTTCAAGAAAATCAAACTTGAAGAAATAAAATGACCCCTATAAATACTTGATAAACATATTAATTTCACTTACATCCCATAAGCTCGGTGTACTTGAGAATATATTGTATATTAGTCATATCCAAACAAAAATTGTATCAACGCAATCCATCAATTCTTAATTCTCAGTTTTACTATCTCAACAGTTTAAGTCAAAACAGCACATTCACTTCTGCTAGCAAGATTTGAACTTAAAATGGTTTTGCTTTACATCAATAACCCGTTACTTTTGCTTTTAATATGACTTTACAATACTAAAATACATACATACAATTCCAATATAAATAGATAAAAAAAAAAAATCTTGGATTTTAAGCAATTATTTATAAGCATCTAAATTTCCGTTCTAGTTTTCATGTGTAGCAGAAACAAAGATGGAAAAAAGAACACACCATAATGATGGAAATCCCTGTACCCAAAGTTTTTCATGATAGACTAGAAGAGCTGTATTAAGCTGTAATACTAGGATCTGTCTGATAAGTTTTGACATTATATTCTTGCACAATTAATTAAAAGTAAAGATATCTCCAAAACTAAAGTATTATCAGCACGAGTAGCCCAATTCCTTCGCTCGATGAGATGATTTAGACATAGGACGTATACCATCAAAAAATAAACAATATGCGACTTAGTCAAGCAATTACATGAAATACTTGCAACCACCATGCTTCTTTGATATAGTAAAATTGCTTCGCCTCAAAAGTTGACCCCAACTCTGCATCTATGGACCACTCGAACACCTTAATCCTAGTCAAAACTGTACAACATAATTTGAGCTCAACTCCATATTTAGTCACAAATTATAGAGAACAGGTAACGGACATTTCCAGAACATTTTCCATAATTTGTATTGATGGTGAAGAATTCTTGCAAATGCTTCAATACTCAACACCTACAAATTACCACCTGTTAAATCAGGATGACTATGTCAATGGCACAAGAGAAGGAACTTGCAGTAAATTAAATAAATAAAGATATTACGAACCTTTCCAAGACATGATATTATAAGAACAAATTATAGAATATCAAACAAGATAGAACAAAAGTTGAATGAAAGCAAGAGTGTTTTCTGATATATCCCGCAGAATCCCCCCTATAATATTTTTCAAATGCGAGGCATATGATATCATGCTTTGAATTGAACTTCCAGTATAAAAAATGCATATGTTTGAAGTGTACAAAACCAAAAATTTATAATCTCTATGGTGATATAACAAATAGTTATTGATATGTAGCTTTGGTTTGTCCAATCAGCATACTTGATGCCAATGGAACTGTCTGCATTGTGATTTGATTACCCAGTATATTTAGTTCTGAGAGAACCACACTTGAATGTCACCATCAAAACTATCGGGAGTTAAATATTAGTTGTAAGACTTGCTTAATAAGATCTTGTAAGGCCCAGTGTTTCTCTAAGGAAACTTGAAAGTACTCGTGTTAAATAGCATATTAGACTAAATGTAGTTAAATGACACCATTGTGAAGGCTTCCTATCTATTTGGTGCAAAATTTAACATTTATTTATTGCCAGGCACCACATTAGAGAATTGTGAGAAAGTTGTCCACAAGATCCGAACTCTGTTCTCCACATAGTAAGTGACCCCTTCTTGCAATTTGAGCATGAAACAATAAACAAACAGAATATGGGTCTATTCCATGAATGAATTGAGGACCAGATAGTGATATCAAAGTCAAGGAAAATAACATCCGTAAGAGTAGTTTTAGAGTATGTTGACATTCATTTCTATCCTTGGGAGAAATATGTCCTTATATTCTTGGAACATATTATAGTCTATTGCAAATCAGAAAAGGAGCATGAAAACCATATGAAGCTCAAACTGTCATGAGAGAACATATTGTATGCAAATTAAATTCAACACAACTCTACAAAAGGAGAAAGCAACACTTATTCCACATCACCATAGACAAAGATAACTCTATGGATGCATAGCCATTTTGGAATAGCCCATTCCAAGAATGTCTCAGATTCAAGGGTCCTTAATTACTATCAAATATTTGTAAAAGGAGTTTTCAATACAAATCCCAAAAATTCCTTGTGAAAGGGTAAACGATATTTTAATGACCTGTTAAGCATGAAAATGCAATTCAGCAACTAAATGCATTGGTGGTTCCTCCCAATTATATATCTTTGTTGAGATCACAAGAGAATGAGGGGATCGAATGGAACCCAACCACTGAAGCCGCCAAAAGTAAATGACAAAACAGCACCAAAAAAACATGCTACAGCTGTCAAAAGGTCAACTAGAGAGAGAAAAAAATTCATAGAACAAGATTGAAAAAGATATAGTGCCTGTAGATTTTAAATCACTTGTATAAAAGAATGATTCCCATAGGCTAAAGAATGATCTGAATATCACATGATCACACAAGATGATATTATAAATGAGATTCATTTAATCACAACTCAAGTAGGGCATGCTTGCAAGAGGACTTAGGGGCCCACAAAAGTAAGGCACACTCCCAAGAGGGTTATTCAGCCTACATATCAAAGTTGACTCGGTTGGCCTTAGCCATAACCTAGTAGTACAATAAACCAATGAATTCACTAAAATTTTGCAACAAATCCCAATCGTAGGTGCATCTTCTTCAAGAGGCCAACTCCTCAAAGGATAGACACCACTCAAGGTACAAGCAAAATTTGACATTATGTAGTTCAAAAGAAAGAAACATGAAAACAGCTTAAAAGGGTGGCTTAATCAGCTAGAAGGGAACATAGCTCTGAATAGTTTTCCAAATAAGGAAAAGATCACATTTGTCCTTCCGAACACGACCCTGTTAAATTTTCTAATACCAGATTTGATTTAAATTCCTAGAAATTTATTTTATGTCCAGAAATGCTTTCACCCAGTGAATTATTTTTTCGAAAAACTGTTGAATAAGAATACACTGGTATTTTAACTTTAATAATTTGCAGTGGAATTTAAATAGAAAATTAGTCAAAAACATGGAAAAAATTCTCCCTCCAAATTCTCCTTCACTTTTATCATTCAGGAAAATTAAGGGTTCCATTTTCAAGGAAAATGACCCTTGGAGAATTCACAAAAAATACAGTAAAATACAACCTAGAATTTCCAGTTACTCCTAGTCTTCTACGGCCCCTTGGGCACTGGGAAGAAACTCACCCTTCACCTAGGCCGTACAGCACCCATTGTGCAAGCCTCTATTTAGAAGTCTTGGTCTCCTCTCCAAGATCTTGGCCCCTTCAAATTCTTCTCACTGAAATCTCCTTGGCTGCACACTTTTCTCTCCAGTCTTGAATCTCTCTTTTAAGAAATTCACTGTCTCAATGATTCAATGTGGCTTTCTCCTCCCTTAGGCTCTCTTTTATAATTATCATTAAGCCAAAACCCTAATCCTCAATCTCCAAAGTAATGGAAGGCTATGATTAAATCCTAACCCACTTCGATCAACAACAGAAATTAGATCTAATTCACTAAACTGATTAAATCACTTTTCCTTAGAAAACTTTATCCCAATAGACAACATTTATTAATTGATTAGTCAATGTGCTTTTTCATAAGTTAGACTTAAGAAAGATATCATAAAAGTCACTTACTCAACATGAGCAAGTACCTAGAGAGTCTTGGACCACTCATGCATGCTTGACAACTAACCTATGCAGCTGTACCTGTACACTGCTATAACATCAATACTCCCTCCTAGCAAGGAAAGTATTTGCACGACCCCTAGCTTATCCTTGTAGGAGACAAACTTCCCCTTCAACAAAGGCTTGGTGAGAATATCTATGGAGATATATTGGAGCTTCGCAACTCCCCTTCAAACCCTATATCTCTAATGAAGTGATATTTGATCTCTATATGTTTGGACCTATCATGAAACACTCGATTCTTTGAGAGTTTGATGCAACTCCAATTATCGTAGAGAATCATAGTGGGATCCAACTCAAGACCAAATAACCTTGTGAGCACCCTGCAAAGCCAAATGGGATCACAACTTGCCAAACTCGCTACCATGTACTCGACCTCTACTAAATTGAGTACCACGAAATATTGCTTCCGACTAAACCACTAGATCACTGTTGACCCCAAGTTGAAGCAACACACTGAGGTGCTCTTCCTGTCCATTACACTCCTAGCCAAAACTAAGTCTTTATAGCCCTACAACTGCACTCCACCACTCTTGACATACCTTCACCCATAGCCCCATACTCCAATGTACCTCATAGATACCTAAGCACATGCTTTCCTACAACCCAATCTCTATGGTTCCACAATAAATTGGCTAAGTACTCACAACAAAGCATATATTTGGCCTAGTGTTGACCCTATACATCAAAGAACCAATTAGTTGCTTGTACAATTGTGGGATTCACCAACTCTAACTCAAAATCATTTAACTTCATCAAGTTAGTAATCATGGGTGTAGAGTCCCAGGAAAATCTAACCTGTCTGTGGCCACACCTCCAATACGAGAAAAGTGCATCATGTTGATGTCCATCTCAAACTTCTTGCTCGCACATCTCTATGAGCTTCTCTGACCATGTAAGAAAGAGGTCATCCACAAAGAACAAATATGAGTGGATCATCGCCAACTAGTACATAGTACAGGTTCGGATCCACCTCACTCTTACTGAAGCCCATGCCTAGTAGATACCCATCAATCCTCGAGTACCATGCCCTCGGTGCCTGCTTAAGTTGGTATAGTACCTTCTTCAACCTACATACATGAGAATCTCTCCCATGCACCTCAACGCCCTAAGGCTGCTCAATGTACACATCCTCGATCAACCAATTGAGGAAGGTTGTCTCACATCCATCTGATGTATCCTCCACCCCATCTATTAAGCAATATATATAACAACCCTAATAGAAATATACCTAGCATCTGGAGCAAATGTCTCCTCCTAATCCATTACCTCCTCCCGGGAAAAACATTTGGCCATGAGCCTCACTTTGTACTTTTCAATGCTACCATCGGCAACATGCTTGATTTTGTAGATCCATTTGGAGCTAATCACTGATTTCCCCTCTGGCTTGGGTACAATGTCCCACACGTCATTTTTCGTGATGAAGGCATACTCTTCCACCATGGCATCCCTCCAAACTTGCTAATCTACATACTCTTCAAAATTGGAAGGCTCAAAATCATTGATGTCACTCACAAGCGCCAAATAACTGGAAAATTTCTATGGTGGTATGCTTTCCTTGAACGTCCTCCTAGAAGCCTCCACATGCTCCTGAGCATCTCTCAGTGTCTGCTCGAGCCATCTTGGCCTGCTCCTGCCGAAAATAGATGGAACCTCCAACTCCTCTTGATTTGAAGAAAGAGTCATAGCTAGTGGTGGTGTTGGTCTCTCCTCAATCTTCAAAGTCTCCCACTCCTTATCCTTTTCCACTACTAAAAGGGGTTCATGTGACTTCCTAAAGGCTTGACTCTCCTCAAACCTAACATCCTTTCTCACCACAATCTTCCCCTGTGAATGGATGCACACTCTATGCGCCTTTGAAGTCTTGTTGTGACCCACAAAGATGCCCTTTTGTGTTAGGAGCTCTAATTTCATCCATTTCTCTAAAGGTACATAGATATATATCAGACACTCAAAAGTGCAAAATTTCCCAACCTTTGGTTTCACCTCAATGAATGCCTTCTCAGGAGTCTTGTGCCCCAAGACCTTATGAGGACTACGATTTTGAATATACATTGTCATGTTGCAAGCCTCTACCCAAAGAAACATGAGCATATCCTGATCATAGATCATTGTCATGGAAACTTTGATGATGGCCCTATTCTTCCTCTTCACAACCCCATTTTGCTATGGGTTGCAAGGCGTTGTCAACTCCTTGACTCCTACCTCCCTTCAAAAATTCTTGAACTCATTGGATGTATACACACCCCCATTGTCTAACCTCAAAACTTTGACCTTCCTTCAATATGGTTCTCCACGAGAGCCTTAGAATCCCAAAATTGACTCCAGACCTCATCTTTGGCCTTCATGAAATAGATATGCATCTTCTTGGAAAAATCATCAATTAATGTCACATAATAGTTGTACCCACTCAAGGATGCCATTGATATAGGACCACACACATCTGAATGTTCCAGATCCAATATGCCCTTGGACCTACTACCACTTCTAGGAAAGGTCGTCTTGGCATACTTGCTAAGAGTGCGACCCTTGCACACACCCTACTACTCTACACTAAACTCCATAGTCTAGAATACCAATGACAATTTCCCTCAATATATATCAGGGTTTATGCTGCAAGTGACCCATCCTCCTATGCCATAACTCGCACAAACTATACTATCATGGACCACGATACATACAAGTTAACCCTTCAACATGTACAAGTTCCCCTCTCTACTCTCAATCACTCGTCTTGTGCTTGAACTAGAAGCTCTTACCTAACAAGTACATGTCCATCTCATAAGTAAACCTCATACCCCTTGTCCTCAATGGTTGGGTCTACTAGAAGTTTCTTGGTCAACCCTGGAACATATAGTATCTTTGTCACCTCCAAAGACTCTCCTGGCTCTAAATAAAATTGAATAGACCCAACCCCCTCTACTACAGACCTGGCATTGTTCCCAAGTTCCACATGTAGCTCTGAGTCACTCTCGAAATACTAGTGAACAACTTTTGTGATCCTGTCATATGACAAATGGCACCACTATCCACGAACCATGCACCCTTGCCTATGGTGTCAAAAAGACAAGACACCAATGAGAGCTCCTTGAATTTTGTGGTAAACTCATTGAGTCTGTTGAAGTTGCAATCCATACCTTCCATTTTGCCTTCTTCTCATTCAAACATTGACCTGCATAATGGCCAAACTTATGACATGCAAAGCATTTTACTTTGCTCATGTCTGTTCTTTTCAGCTCTTGAGGTAGCTTCTCCTCCAGAATTCTTCTTGGCCTTCCCCTTGCCCTTCCTTGATTGACTGACAAGAGAAAGGTTCTCATAATCACCCTTGTGTTCTCTAACTTGTAGAGATTCTTCTCAAATATCCTCTTGGATGAAATCATCCCACAGTCTCCCCCAATCAGGTAGGTTCTCACATGCCACAATACCTTTGATGAAGGTAGCCTATGGCTTAGTGAAGCCATTTAGGGTCGTACTCACCAATTCTTGATCTTACATGACCTCCCAAATTGTAGCGCACTCATCATGAACTTGGGAGTTCCTGGTGAGATAAGATGCTATAGTATCTAATTTGGAAATCTTGGTGCTCCTAAGTTTCTCCTTAAGCACCATCTTCTTGTTATGGGTATCACTTTGATATAATATTGCTAAAGCCTCTGACATGTCCCTAGTAGTCTTCTTTCTAGAAAGATGAGAGATCACATCATCCTTCACCACATTCAGAATAATTCTTCTAGCTCTCACATCCTTTTGGTTATGGATGGCCAGTAAGCTAAGATCGGGAGGGTTGAGATGTTGATCTCCCATTCTCGATCCACACCAATGATATCCTCTCTTTCCAAGGACGATAGTTGGATGCACCCTCTATTCAGTTTTCAAAATCTCAATCAAGTTGCATCCATCCTTTCAACCTCCAAATCAAATATTCTACCTGGGAAAAAATATTGCTGCTGCAATTATTTTGTTGTGGAACCCATGACAAATCAATCTTTCACTCACTTAGAGTTTATTTCCTCGATGCTAAGTTAAATTTTCCAATCTGATTTAAATTCCTAAAAATTTATTTGATGCCCAAAAAATATATTCACCCAATAAATATTTTTATGAAAAAATATCGAATAGCAATACATTGGTCCCCTTGCAACAAAAATTTAAATAGAAAATCAATCACAAATGAAGCAATTTTTTCTCCTTCCAAATTCTTCTTTACTTTTATTACTCGGGAAAATACACAAAAAATATAGCAAAATAGAACTTGGAAATTTGGACCACTTCGATATTTCAGCCTCTTGAAAAATTTGGCCCTGGAAATTTTTAGCTTCTCCAACCTATAAATCTACCTCCTTTCTCCTAGTCTTGTACGACCCCTTACAAACTGGAAGAAACTCACCCTTCACCTAGGCCATGCAGCACCCCGCGCAAGACTTCAGCTAGAAGTCTCAGCCTCCTCTCTCCAAGATCTCAGCCCCTTCAAACTCTTTTCAACAGAATCTCCTCACTACACACTTTTCTTTATCTACAGTCTTGAGTCTCTCTCTCCTCTTGAAAATTTTGCTCTCTCAATGATTCAATGTGTATTTCTCCTCCCTTGAGCTCTCTTTATTAATTATTATTGAGCCAAAAACCTAACCCTCAATCTCCAAAGTGATGGATGCCTACAATTAAATCCTAACCCACTTAGACGAACAATAAAGATTAGATCTAATTAACAAAAGTGATTAAATCACTTACCTTAGAAAACTTTAGCCCAATAGTCAAATTTAATTAATTAATTAATCAACGTGTTTTTTACTAAGTTAGACTTAGGAAAGAAATCATAAAAGTCACTTAACATGAGCAAGTACATAGAGAGTCTTGGACCAATCCTGCATGCTTGACACCTAGCCTATGCAAAAAATCTGTATGTTGCTATATCATCAACAAATCCCTTTATCAGAGTTTGGTGCGATAACAATTGTTTTTTTCACAAGTTATAAATGAGCTAAAATAAGCCCCCTATTTGACCTGCTTGAAGAACCCAATTAGGGGATTTTGTGAATGTTTTTGAGTAATACAACCCTACGAGGAATTGCATTTAAGCTAACACAACTCCATTAGGGTTAAAACCAATCTAAGCAAGCTTACATAGATACCTTCCAAGATTTGTCCTTAAAACTTGGCTTTAGGAATATTGAGAGGTTAGGTCCTCATGTACAACAATGGTCTACACAAGCACACCCAAACTGAGATGGAATTAATAATTATCAAATCACTATGAGTCACCTAGATATATGCAATCAAAATTGAAGAAAAATTCAAGCACAAGGATAAGGAGTTTGATCCTTCAAACAAGCCACGAATAAAGAGAGAAAAAGGCAATCAAAATTTCCACCACAAAGAACAAGACAAGGACATCAACTAACAAAAAAGGTCATCAAACTAAGCCTCCTATAAAGAAGACCCCACTAGACAAAAAGCCAAAGAAAGACACCAATAAGTGGAACATTCACAAAGGAAAATGGAACTGAAGGGAGGAGTGTTGCACCCAAAAAACATTATTATTTGAGTTGCAGCCCTCTAAATCTTTGTCGACATCTCCATTAACAGGGGTGTTACACGTCATTTTGTCACCATGACATTTGACTATTCATATAGGTCTATCACCACCTATATCATGTTCCCTTAGAGGTCAAAAACACCAATGTTCCTAAATCAAGTCTTGGAATTCGAGAAAAGCTCCGTAAAACCCTAAAAAGTCTACCTGCGCAATTTTTCTAGCCTTTCCCTGCGCATGCACTGCTATTTTGTCCATAAACTGCAGCAACTCCCACACTTTTTGCCACTATTACTTGCGCACCCCCGCGAAAAGAAAATAAAAGAAAAAAGTAAATTCTAGAAGCCTAGTTGGTCGAATATTCTCCCAACTGGAAGCTTCTAGAGTCACAATCAGTTCAAGCTTTATCCCTCCACTCATGGAGCTTATCCCTTGGTCCGTGGAGCTCAAATCACTTCATGAGAGGAATCCATCCCCCTCTTCATGGAACTGAAACTACCTCCATTTCCCTATAAATTGAGCTCAAGTTTCAGGTTGAAGGGTAGATTCTACACACATGGTAGATGCTGAAGAGAATTCATAAGAGTGCATACTTTCTACACTAGTAAGTTGTTGTTGGCATGAGAATGATCACACCCTTGTGTCTATAACTCCATGTTGATATTCAAAGAGGAAGACTTATCAGACTGAAGAAGAAACGAGTTTTCAGGACCCCGGGAGAAATTTGTACAACATCAAGGCATCAGGTTGTAAGATTACTCTTTTTATTCAAGATAATATATATGGATCTCTTTTTCTCATTGAGTTGTTTCTATGCTTATTGGAATAACATCAATACTTAGACTCCTTGATCACTAAGTTGGATTAGTATTTCTTGATTATTATATGTTGCAGATGCTTTGATCCTTTGTCTTGTCTTTGATTACAGGTTCTACTTATTGGATAAACTACTTTGGAGCAATGGGATAAAACGCTACATCGAACGTTTGGATTTCAAGGTACGGACATGTCCTCTCTACTTTCTTATAATAATTCTAAAATGCAATTAATCTAGAGGAAAAATTTTCCAAATGGATATTTGTTTCTAGTTACTCGCTAGAGTACTAGGGAGATCGCTCTTGTCCGCAAGAGGGATTAATCCACGTAACAAAATGGCGACCATATTAGGGAACTAGAACCTAGTTTTTTTTATTTATTTTCAGTTTGAATTTTAAAGTTTTCTGATTTTGACTTCTCTGAGTCTGGTTGGGTAGATAAATTTTAAGAATCCCTAAAAGAAAGCTTATTATTTATTTTTTCCAAGTTTTTTCCTTGCCTGCGCGGTTTTCAGCAAAAAATAGTGCGGTAACATGCGCAGATTTTAGTTCAATTCAGTGTGCATGTGCTCTGTTTTCCACTTTAAACTGCACATCCCCAAAAAAAATTTGAAGAAAAAATAATGTTCTCTTTTTTAGAGCCATATAACCTGATTCTTTATGTTTGCCCTGATCTATCTTAGTTGTCAAATCTCGTGTGAGAATTTTTGTTCAGCAAATTTTGCATTTGTGTGATTTATCATCCTATTTGCATTTTATAAGTGAGAGTTTGCCCCTAGTTTATTACTGCTCTATGCAAAAGATACCTTCATTTGCCTCAGCTTGCTAGTATGATGATATTGTCTTTTTGAGCCATTAGGATCATTGCAAACCTTACTTTTATGAAAGTTGATTCCTTTTTCATTTGCAAATCTGGAAGAGCTTTTAGCTTACTGAAGCCTGATATAACACCAAAACATTTTTGGATGTTTTCATTTCCGCTGAGATAAGTAGAAATTTTTCTTAGTCTGATCACAAACTAGGAGAAAACGTCCTCAAACATTCTAGATAGACTTCAAAATTAGATTTTTTCTTTGATTTTGAAATTTATGTTTTTTGAGTTTTTTAGAGATTGATTTCCTTTGGAAATGGATTGTTTATTGAATTGTAGTTTTTGATTTGATTGTTCAAGGAATTTCATTCCAAAGAGCAATCGATCATTCTTGCAAATTGAGTTCTTCATGAAATCGTCTTCTTTTCAAAAAGGATTTTGTTTATGAATGAAAGGATTGGTTTTTTGAAAATTGATAAATCTCTCAACTTTCCCTTAAATAAGATTCATTGAAAAGAAAGAGTTGCACTTTTCATTTAGATGCATTTAGAGTACTTTTAAGTCGAGTCACAAACATCATTAAAGTTTCAACTCCATGCCCTTTGTCTTAAGCAATAGCCAAATTAATACAATGCGTTAATAAAATCAATCTAGATATTTTATATTTTCTAAGGCTCATTCCATCCACATAGCTTAGGCTAGTATTTTGGAATAGGTTGTAATAAACATTCTGAAACAGCTTAAACAAACAAGTAGAATCTTGCGGTAGGAAAATCCAAGTGTGGCATTTGTGCTCTGGGAAGCTCTTCTTAAAAGAGTCAAGCACGAGATCATGTCGGACCCAGTGAGGTAATCGAACCTATCTCATTGGGAAAGATAGAAGATGTGCACATAATACAAACGGTAAACCTCGGATTAACCATTGTTGAGGAGCCTGGGGTCACCTGTTGGCAAACCTCAGATTTACCATATCGAGGAGCCTTCAAGGGAATTGAGCTTGATACTCTGCCCTTGCGTGTATATCAGATCGTAGATTGTTCCCCCAAGTACATTTATTTCCTTTGGTGACGTTAGTGACTATAACCTTTAGGATTTTTCCCAAGGTGACAGTGGAGGGAAGGTCCCACTATACCTAGAACAAACGTCGGCTAGACTCACTTGGACTTTCCGGAGGGTACTCTTCACTTCGAGATGGCATAAGTGGAAGGAATTGCACCAGATTGTTTCATTAAGCAAGTTGTCGGGGCAACTGTTCCAACCGCCAAGTTTTCCACATTAGAATTCTACAACGTTGGATTTCATCACCAACTAGTGTTTTTAGTGTGGAAACATATTGTTTGTGTGTGGATTGTCTCTTAGATTTTGTAGTCGTGTGTTCAATTTGATTGTTTCCTTAGCAACCTTAGGTCTATTTTGTTGAAATATTTTTTGATTTCGTGTGTTAAACATTAACCATGGCTGAATTACCGAGACACTCTCGTAGAATGCAGGGGAAACCCCCTGAGTACACACCAAGTCAATTAGAAAAGCTTAAATCTGGAAGAGGTCAACCATTACGAACCGGATCTACTAAACAAGAGGATACATCAATAATTATACATCCTGATTACGAAGTAAACCAACCTCAGACAGAAGAACAACTAGAAATTTCAGAATTAATCACAGTTGAGACTGCAACCAGTGAATTTTCAAATAGTCAACTTATTAGACCCAAGATATCTGAACTTGAAACTGAATCTACTTCATCTGAGTCAACTTCGGAGTTCATAGCCCGAACCTCTGGTCGTCCTCATTCACCTTGAGTGAAGTTTCGCATCACTGAGAACCTTCCTCCTGGCCTGATTAGTATCGAAGAGATTACTGACACAGAAGAAGATGTACTTCCTTCATGTCAAGAATCTTTAGATCTAAGGCATAGTGAATCGATTTACCATTATAGCTCGTTTAAACCAGATCCTTGGTATTCTCGGTTAACCAACTTTCTACATAATTCTGGTCTCAATTATTCGCCACCCCGTATTCCTTTTTACTCCATATCCAGGTGTAGTTACAGGCCTTCATCAAACATGTCTAGTGAGTCATCCATGTTTTCTTCATCGCCAAAAACTTTTTTATATGGTGGTCCATCAGTTCCTTCAGGATACCTATCGCTTTCTGGTACTTTCTCAGGAGCATCTCCCTCTTCCAAAAAACTTATACAATCAACTTGTCCCAATGAATCTGATACCAAAACTTTGACAATGGAACAAGTCTACAAGGTGTCTGGAAATATTACTTTATCTGACCCTCAAGGTAGCAATTTACCGCCTGGAGGGCATCCTCAAGGGCAGTACTATGTACCAGGGCCACAGCCACTTCAAGGGCAGTGATCTATCCCAAGGCCACAGCCTCTTCAAGGGCAGTGCCCTATGTCAGGGCAACAGCCTATTCAAGGACAACAACCTCCTTTAGGGCAGCAGTTTTATCAAGAGCAACAATTCTTTCAAGGAGGTCAACCTTTTAGTGGAAATTATCCAGCAAATTATCAAACTTACGTTCCAATTCCTCAACCTAGTTATGGCCAACCTTACGCACCACAACCATTGATGGGAGCTCCTTATCCTGGAGTAAACACAGTGTGGAATCTGTCGTTGAACCAACCAAATTTGCAACCTGTTGTGCAAGTACCTTATAATCAGCCTGGTCAGCCAACTGGTTATACCCAAATCTAGCAACATGTCCAACCTACGCTTCAAGTTATACCTCAGGTATAAGTTCAAGTCTAGCAAGCGCATTTGGAGGGGATTCCAGCCCTATTCAAAGGAGACCTAAGGGCTAATTTAATAGCCCTCTGTAGACCGCATTCATTGGCAAAAGGATCAAAGCTCTTGGACATTCTTATCTAGCCCTAGTCCTTGTTACAAAGCTGCAGATCTATTCTAGGAGAGGTAAGGTATAATGAACCTTATTTTTGAAAGGACAGAAAGCTTGTCTACTAGCCCAAGGGAGGCCACACTTCTTGGTATACGAGTGAGGGTCAAAAGAGACCTCACAAGGTCTACAACCTCCATCCAAATTCCCGAAATGGTAGAATTATTAATCATTCTACCCACTTGGGAGAATTATTATTATGTTATCGAGCTATCTTGGGGGGTTTGCCACCAAGGGATGTTATTATTGCACATTATTTTATTATTTGGGGCTCAATTAGGCCAAATTACACAAATCGAACTCATTAGTGATTGTATAAATACAAGTGAGGTGATTCATTGTCATCGTCATCACTTGGCTTGGAATTTAGTAGCTCTTGAGAATTTTGCATTCTCTTTTGGAGGACGAGATTAGATGTTATGGATGAATTTTGATGCTTGGATCTATCTCTCTTGTCTTGGAGCTTCATTAATTTCATAATATGATGATTGGATATACTCTTTTGTACATGTAGGTAATCATTTCATGCTTATTCTTTTTATTTACTTTGTCACATGAATGTTGTTGGGATTTTCGCTATACAAGTCTGAAATTTACTGCTTTCTTATGTGAAATTGTGGAAATTTTGATCTTTTATAGCGTTGCATCATTACATGGGCCATGTATGAATGGGTGAATGTTCCTAGAGATTGTTTTGTTGAAATACATCTTCACAAGTCATCAATTATTGCATATCTTAGTTTAAAGATCTCAAGTAGCTCCTCTCATGCCCTAATGACATGCAAAGTTGCTTGAAGACCTCCTTTACTGATTAAACCTCTTCCAAACCATAAATTCTCCTTGACACCATTTTTCCCAAAGGATAAGGCACTACTCCTTCCATAGGTGGTCACCTTTAACGAATATTTCTCTCACCTCTTCTTCTGTTTCTAGGCCTAGCCTCCATAGGTCATCTAGGGAATCACTTATCTCACATTCTAGCCATCAAAAGACTTTGATCTCTTGTCCATTACTGCAATAGGGTTTCCTCTAGAGGCCCTCCAAATCTCACGAAATTTCGACGATTGGATCTCGAGATATTTCAATCCCTAGCCCGAGGATCGTTTCTTGCCCTAGGTTTCCCTTGGCTAGTGACCTCATTTGGATCATTGTATTCTAATCTAAGAAGATTTGTCATTTGATTCTCTTCCCTTCCACAATTAGTTCAAGCCCCTCCTGCTTTGATCAACTCTACTTCCTTGACCTAATTCTGGGTCCACTTGGTCCCGTGTGGTCCCACAACTTTACAACTCCAACTCCACAAAGATCACATAAAGATCAATTCTCCATAAGGATTTCTAGGACTAGGGACCATCTTTACAAGATACATTCCCAAACCCTAGCCTCGAGAACCCTTTTAGCCCTTCCTAGCGAGCCTATCACCTTCAAGCAAGAAAGCCATACAATTGAGTCTCTCTTGGGAATAGGCCTTGGGAATCACCCTTCATCCTCTCATTGACATACTCATTATTGTGATTCCTCCTATACCAGTTCTCCTCCCATCAGTGAAAGTTCGTAAATAGCAGCGAGCCTATCACCTTCCTCTCAAGCAGGAAAGCCATACAATTGAGTCTCTCTTGGGAATAGGCCTTGGGAATCACCCTTCCTCCTCTCATTGACATACTCATTACTGTGATTCCTCCTATACCGGTTCTCCTCCCATCAGTGAAAATTTGTAAATAGCAAGGAGCTTTAGCTGAGGTGACAGTGAGCTATCGCTCCATTCTTGTCCTTGACCTACTTGTTGCCCTATAGGATCCCCTCTTAGGACCCCTGCTACTTTGAGCGGTAACAAGACCAACCAAAAACATTGTTCTTGGAGGTTCCAAACATAGAGGTAGACTCTGTCCATCCAAGGTACCAAGCCCCATGCTTCATCAAATAGCAAACCATCAATTCATAGGTTATTCCCCCCAAACATGAGTGGTAGGAGTGGTGGGGCTCCTCAATCTTTCTCACACTAGGATCCCTCTGATATTTCATAACGGGGAACCCTCAACCCTAATTACTCTTCAATCAACCTTCTCAAACAAAGCATTGGCCCCATTACAATGGTCAAGGACTTAGATGAGGAGTCTTCCCTCAATTGTTTTTCAATCTCTACCCACATCTCCAATACCACTTGACATGCTCTCTTCTTTGGGTGGAGTTTCAACTCGTGTACTCATTTTAATTTATGTCCTTGTACTCTTTCCTTTTCAAACAAGCTACTTTGCCCTTTATGGCCTTCTTATTAGAGCTGTTATGTTTATTTATTCATTGTTAGCTTAGATGTACGAGCTACCACAGCCTCTCACTTTGTATTACACTAATGGTACTCATTTAGTCTCATTGAACTACTTTTGTTGGCCATTCATTAGACGCTAGTAAAATCATCTTATTTTATCTAGATATGAAAATGTAAGATGGACATTTTCAAATTTCTATGAAACATAGCAAATGTTCATCAACTTTACCCAGAACATTAGTATTAAAAGTAGACAAGTACAATAATGAAAATCTTCATAGAAATTTCAGTTCAACAAAAACAGAAACACATGACATTTTGTCGACGATTAGTATGTATTCGAATAAGGCAATTTCATTTTATTTGCAGTAAACAGTTGTCATTTACTAAAGTTGAGAACACTCTGATGTCCATTCCCATCTATACTCTCTTCATGCTGTAAATTGATTCAGTCATGGATGAGTTGCCTATTATTGCCTGGTTCTTGAACAATTCTTCCAACTAGTTCTCTAACCAAAAATATAATCACTCTCAAGGCTTTTTTCTATTATTCAGGTTCAGAATCACGCACATCCAGACAGGAGATTTCCAGGTAAATAATAGTTGTTCAATTGAATGGTATAGATGTATCTAGTAACATTCCTTCACCCATTGTCACAAAGCATAAACCTGGTTTAGACCATTGATGATGTTTAAACAACATATAGATGGTATACAAATGAGTTTCTGTTGTCTTTCTTCCCAGATTTATAAGTTACTCTCTCCTGGCTTAGCAATCAGCTGCTACTTCTCTGTATGTATCACCTGCACTTTTAGTATTCACTATTCATATCCTCCTCTGTCTTACTTCAGTGTTCTTTCTCAAAATCCAGTGAAAGGATCTCACTATGATAGTTTACAAGATTCAATAATTGCTATTTGTTGAAACTTAAAAGTTAATACACACGATAAGGGTGTTAAACTTGCTAGTCATGGCAGTTTCCTCATTCACCTAGAAAGATGAGATAAAAGAGGTAAGGTGGAAATTGAGCATGTACTCTATATGTTTGTTTGCACACTACCGAACCAGACAAGAAAACCCTGCAATAAGTTCACTAAAAGTCCCAAAATGTAGATTCTCTTTGTGAGGACTCGTCAATTTTTCAGAGTAAAGCCAAAACAATAAGCTGCCAACTTGTGCAATAAATGGAAATTACCTTTGAATGCCACATCAAACCTTGTACTCGTCAACATGCATCCATTTTGTGGCTGACCACTTATCACCCTGAATGACTGGACAACCAGCTGCATAAAGTACAAAAACAAAATATCTCACCAATGTGAATAATACAAATACAAGTTCAAGCTAGTAATGCACCTTAATAAACATCCTTTATTGCTATAAGATTCTCTTTAGGGATGTCCTCTTTCCTTGAAATTTTTCATTTACTTGAGATGTTTCAGTGACTGCTAACGGTCATAAAAACAAATCATTGGAATTCTATGTCAGTAAATACCTACCATGTAAACTTGATGGATCCAACTCAGCATCAGGTCTCATACTCCAAAAGAGTAAAGCATCTCCCATTCTTGGTCTCACAGAGATACCAGCTTTGGCACATTCTGATAATTCATCCCACCAAGGAACAGAGCTACTATTTACTTTGGATGCAGGAAATACAGTCTCCCCGCCTTTTTCCACATCCGAACTACATTGACAACTTGAATATCAGAATGGTACAAGACAATCTCTCATAGATATTTAAATCACAAACAAGGGATTCCAAACAAACAAATAAAAAATAACTGCTATAGTGAAAGGAAGAGTGATGCCATACAGGTACATAAGAACTGTAGCTATTCGCTGCCCCCCATTCTTGGTATTGAACTCATCAAGGAAGTAGTCAAAGTGAGGTTCATACTTCTGCCCAACCTCATAATGAAGAACTTGGAGCCCTTCCCCATGTTCTGGCACCAGTATTGATCATTAGTACATCCATGGAAAAAAAAAACATGTTTCAAGCAACTCCATACAAAAGAATGAAAGAACTATTTTAGTTCTTAAATGAAAAATGATAATCCTATAAAAGAAATTCAATTACAAATAAGATATAGTGTTTAGTTCATGGGTGACATGGTACATTCAAATTACTAGCTGTTATTCTTCTCTATGTAACCATGTGTACAGGTTAACAGTTCAAAAGGATCAACATTGATGGTGAGCAATGAGGCCAATGAAGAGACAGATAGTAAGACATTTGTTAGAGGCACAACTAAAAGAATCCCACCTGTAGGTATTAAAACAGGTGTAGATCAATATTCAGTTCAATATATCAAACTTCTTTCATAAAACAGTATAATATCACTTTTAGATATTAAACTACGTCAAGTTTAACTATTGAAGTTCAATCTATCTGACCTTGTTAACAGATCAAAAAATGAGAAACTGTGTACATCTATGAAACTAAAATTTACCAGTTAAGGAGAAAAATGTGAAGCCAGTCCAATATCCATCTCATACAAGTAGTAAATGAATTCTACACCTGATAAAGATATTTCAACCAGCTAATGACATTTATTGTGAAACTTGTTTTTATTACTTTCACATGCAATTCAGTGAAAGGACTGACCATCCTGTTGAATAAGATTTACAAAACATTGACCACAAATTCACACATAAGCTCAAGCATTGTGAAGGAGAGTTCAACAAGGGAAGAATATATAAAGATAAAAGCATGAATCACTATAAAATACACAAAACAAGAGCAACAGCACTTAGACAGAAACTTGAACCAGCAGAAAAACAGAACAAAACTTCATTCACCAAAACTAGCAACCTTACTTTTTCATTATGAATATCATCCTTTATCATCTATATTCATCTGTTTATTTATTTATCCATTATGGATATTTCTGTTATGTCATGCCACGACATAAGCAGGTTCTTACAAGTGGCATGAAAACTTTGCTCCATCCACTGGATTATGGCCCTCTTCATCTAACCTGTGGTCAGAACAAGCTATTACAGGTCTGTGGCTAAATATTGCCTGCTGGTAGCCAACCAATAAGAAGCAAACAAAAAATAAAAGAGAAAACAGGCATCATCAATCTGCAGCTGTACCATACAAGAGAAACTTGAAACAAAATAAACCTACAGTGACACAGATTGATTGGGTATCCATCGCCTTTTAATCTAGAAAGACACAATTTGAAAGAAAACCTATCCTGACAAGAAAAGTAAAAGGCACCACTGCTAGTGAAGATATTAAAGCATAAAAATCAAAGAGCCCTTCAATATATATATATAAAGAGAGAAAGAGAGAGAAGCAACTGTTGACAAAAATATAGACAGCAAAACTGCCTTGGACAAATAGCACCACCACTGATTTACTAGAAAAAGAGAAGAAAGTCTGTCAGCTACAACTCCATCACTGAGAGGAAACAATACCATTAAAGTTCTGATGTAGCTGCTACAGTCTGGAAATCAAATCCATCCAAAAGAACACTTTGTGAAGAAAAGCCACATCACAGACTAAATAAAGGTTAAATTGCAGCTATCACTTGGAAAGGTAATATCACTTCTCTTGAAAAGGAGCTGCAGTACAGGCACCATCAAATATTGAGGTAAATGTGTCCATCATGGGAAAAAAGGACTGTCCCAAGCAATTTTACCAGAATCTGACCAGAACCAGTTGAATTAGCCGGTCCACCCGTTTTCAGGCCTTAACCAGTCTGACCGATAACACAGAACCAGAAGAGGCAGGTTCAGTACTGAACCAGTGGGTTTTGTAGAATGCAACTAAGGACCCTCGGAATGCAATTTTTTTTAAATAAAACAATAATTTATGAGTGGGGCAGCCTAATATTCAACCCTAGGGCCCTATCGTTGCCATTAATTGTTTCAGGATGTTTGAGAGTGGTTCACACTTCAAACCTCATTGGATTTCATATGGAGAAAGTAGAATTTTAGATCCCACTCAAAATCCAGCAGACATAGCAGTTTTCGATATTTCAAGAACTAGCATTTAATCAAGAGCATCAAACCCTCTATGTACCTCAATGTTGGTGGCATTGATTGTTGAACTCCTCTGTCATGACAATAATAAAATTATACCTATCACTGAAAAACAAAGTCTCAATTTGACATGTTAAGCTTTTTCTATCTTATTTTAATGCTTCGAGGGTGATATTGATGATGAGAATCCCAATATAGAGAATGATTTTGATGGTATGTAATTGATGTAGCATGATTTTTTTGTACTATGAAGGCCATCTAGAGCCTTTTTGTTGATGCATTTTTGGTAAAGAGATGGATTGCACTCAGTGCTATTTTGGTTATCTGGATTCTGGACCCTTCCTTACTAATAACTATATGAATGAGAAACTTTGTATATATCTGTATAATGGTTTGGATTCATATGGATGCACATGAATATATATGTTTTTTTCGAAAATTGTATATTTGTGTATTTTTTGGTCAACTGGTTTTTTTCAGATTTTTTCCCGGTTCTAGTGCAGTCCCTGTTTTGGGGTCGACCATTTTGATGACAAGTCTGGTTCTCATAACATTGGTCCCAAACAGCATGTAAACATCACATTGTTTCAAAAGAATAAAAGATATGATAGTGCCACTATGGTATTATTTTTTAATTGGGCTACAGCTCTAAGAAGAAAAGGGCATAGAAATAAAGTTGTGTTTAAAGGTGGAAGACTGTGATCAGTGATGAGAGTGGACTTGAACCTGAGGTTCCATGTTAAAACTATTTACATCCCCTTTTCACCCATGATACCAATCGATCATCTGGGAAAGTTGAAGGAAAAATTAGAAACAAAGAGTCATTTAAGGCATTGAATCCTGTAAGGAGAAAACGAGTTAAGCACTACTTATATTATTGTAAATAAGGAAGACAGTAACACCAACATCAATCATGAAGCAATGCTTACCTCATTTCTCAAAGAAATTATTACTCCACTTGAAAATTGGTTAAAGCACGTGGAACATAGTGGCTTTCCATTATACCACTATGTTGAGAATAAAGCCTTGGAATGGCATTGTAAGAATCAATTCCTTGACTTTTCTAAGCTTAACCAAATATAATTGGATACCAGATCATGTAAGGTTGAATAACAGAAAAAACAGAAATTTGCTCATCTAAATTTTTTCCTCAAAAGGTATACCCTACAGCATAGTTTATGTATACAAATTCAGGTTCTGATTCAAATTCAATACAATACGGAGAATAGAAAATTTTAAAGAAAAAATTCCAGTTTGAAAAATAAATAAAACGGCAGTATATATCTCACAAATATGAGAATAAATGTAGAGTACTCGAAGTTTTCAAATAAAAAAAATACAAAATCCAGAAAGTTAAACTTAAATAGAAGAAATATCTGCATATATGTTTGCAGATCAGAACAGAGTTTTCTTTTTGGCTACGGATTTTCCTGTCCATTTGGTTATCTCTGTATGAAAAGATATATGAAAGGAGAGTTGTTGTTCTACAAGCATCGATATTTTCGGGTAATATACTTGATCTACAAGCAACAATGGTTCAGACCCTCTATGTGATAACAGAAAAAAACAGAAAATTTCCTCATCTTAATTTTTTCCACAAAAGATAAAAGTTCAAAACCTTGAATATAATAAGGAAAATCTAGAATTCAGAATACATACCCTAAACCATAGTTTACGCATACAAATTCAGGTTCTGATTCGAATTCAGTACAAATTACAACATGAAGAATAGAAAAATTTAAAGAAAGAATTCCAGTTTGCAAAAAAATAAAACGGCAGTATATATCTCACAAATATGAGAATAAACGTAGTACTCAAAATTTTCAAAAAAATAAATTAAAAACAAAAACAAAAACAAAATCCAGATAGTTAAACTTAAATAGAAGAAATATCTGCATATATGGTTGCAGATCAGAGCAGAGTTTTCTTTTTGGCTATGGATTTTGCTGTTGATTTGGTTATATCTGTATGAAAAGCTATATGAATGGAGAGTTGTTGTTCTACAAGCATTGATATTTTCAGGTAATATACTTGAACTACAAGCAACAATGGTCCAAATCTTCTATGTGATAAAGTAAATACCTCACCAGTGAAAAAATATAAAAATAAAAACAGGAAAAAAAACAAGGAACAAGACTGTAAAATGTAAAAATATTTTTGAATTCCATTTTATTTTGTTCAGTGTTATCAATATTTCCTATAAATTGAGTGGGATCATCAATCACTGAGTTTGACATTTTTCTCTTAAGTTACACTGTACATGCATCTATCTCCTTGCAGGGATAACACCGTTTATGTTATGGACACATAACGGATGATTGTAATCACAAACATCAGATCTCTGTAATTTTGATCTTGTCTTAATATGCATAACCATAATACAAATCAAATGATCATGTCAACTTGGATAACTGTAATACGAATTCGCTCCAAGGGTTAGCTCAGTTGGTCGAGCTCCCATTGCTAAGTACTTCGCCTGTTGGGAGGTCACGGGCTCAAATCTCCTCGACGCCCTTGGTGTTGGGCACTGGTTGTTGTGCCGACGGGTCGGATCCCTTCCGGTTGATCTGCCTGGATTTTCCCTTGGATGTAAAACTGTAATACGAATTCAATTCGTATTGATATAAATATTCAACCAGACAGAGTTTGTCCCTAAAATTTTGTACAGGAGGGACCAACTCAGCTGAATTCTACTACTATGCTTTAAACTCTAAAATTAATGAAAAAGCCAAAAACAACAATTAATTAAGTATATGTGAAAATTTTATAAGGAAATCAAATCCTTACGTTTAAACAAAGAAATTCATTAACTTCAACAACAATAAGAAAACTTAGTCAAACAACACACCAAGGAAACCAAGATTATAAAGTTAAATGAACCAAATTTCCCCTCCAACGAATCACAACCAAACTCCACAAACATAAGCTAAAGATTGAAAATTATGGAAACATAACAGATAATTGTAATCACAAACATCACATCTATGTAATTTTGATCATGTCTCTAATACATTAGTGTTATCAGAACTGGATCGAGCCTGTCTGAACTGACCAATCCGACCAGTTGGAGGGCAAAACCAGTTCAGACCAGCCTCCTGAACTGTTTTTGGCCAGTTCAGCGCTGAACTGGCCATTTTCACCGAACCGGCCGGTTTGGTAAAGCCACATACTACGCAGCACGTGGGGCCTGTTTTTCTTTTTTTTAATTGTTCTCTTAGCTGGCTATTGGCCCATAGTAGGCGCCTAATATTCAAGCCTATGGCCCTACTATTGTTATGCAATTTACTTAAATTTCTAACATTATCATGAAATGACTCAGGATGTTTGAGAGTGGTTCCGAACTCATTGGATTTCACATTAAGAAAGTAGAATTTTAGATCCCACTCAAAATCCAGCAGACTTAAGAGTTTTTCAGAATTTCAGGATTGAGGCGACTGCAACATTTCCATTGGATTTTGTCATGTATGAGGGTATGAAACTAGTATTTAATTAAGAGCATCAAGCCCTCTATATACCTTGATGTTAGTGGCATTATTTGTCAAACTCCTCTACTATGACCCTACTAAAAATAATATCCATATCCACTCAAACAAAATCTTGAATTAACATGCTAAGCATTTTCTATCTTATTTTAATGCTTAGAGGGTGATATTGATGAAGAAGATCCCAATATAGGCAAAGATTTTGATGATATGTAGGTATTTGTTGTAGCATGATTTTTTTTGGATGCTACAGGTCATCTAGGGCCAGTTTTTAAATGTATTTTCGGTTCAGAGATGGATTGCACTCAGTGTTATTTTGGTTATGTGCATCCTTACATGCTATATAAATGAGAATTTTTGTTCATTTGTGTTAAATGGTTTGGATTCATATGGATTCACACACACACACATATATATACTGTTTAAAATTTTAATATTTTATGTTTTTTTGGTTGACCAGATTTTTGGTCCAGTTTGTTTACAAGTTTCGGTTTGGGGATTCTACCGGTTTCATGATCGGTCCGCTTCTGAATCCTGATAACATTCAATACACATAACCATAATACAAATCAAATTATCATGTCAACCTGGATAACTGTAATCGAATTCATATGGATGTGAATATTCAACCAGATAGAGTTTGTCCCTAAATTTTTGCAAAGGAGGAACCAACTCAGCTAAATTCCAGTACCATGCTTTAAACTGTAAAATTAATGAAAAAGCCAAAATCAACAATTAAATAAATATATGTGAAAATTTAAAAAGGAAATCAAATCCTTATGCTTAAACAAATAAATTTGTTAACTTAAACAACAATAAGAAAACTTAGTCAAACAACACAATGTTACAAAACTCAGAATCGGCAATAGATCGGCAAGGCAAAAGAGTGAAAAGTTTTAATCGGATTGGGAAAAATTCGGTGAATTCAATAAATAAAAATATACACATATATTGAAATTAAAAAAAAACAAAAACAAAACAAAAAACAAAAAACTTTTTTCATTGATATTCAATAAAGCCGTGTCCAAACAATGCATAATATCAATAGATCTCAAAAACATCATGATTGAATATCTCATATATGTTATGAGTCCAAACATGATCCAAAGTACTGAGTCCTGACTCCTAACCAGTGACTACATAGAATCAGAAGCATCTACTTCTAAAAGTTTATAAAATACTACATACTAATCAGTAAAAAACCAGTAACTGAAATCTCTTGATTGCTGCTGAAATGATACGATAATGGTTTGCTAATGAAATATCTGACAAAGCACACACTAAAGCTAACATTGGAGCACACTGCACACTATGCCTCTATTACGCAGAGTAAACTAAACTGAAATCATGCCTCTATTACACTACGCCTCTATTACGCAGAGTAAACTAATCAGTGCGGACTTGGGGGGTCTCACCCCACTAGACCCCATCAGCGATCCAGGACCAGACCGCCCTCTAGGGGACACCCTAAACCCTCCAGACGGCAACTGCAATAGTCCAGTTCCTCCTCAGTGCAACAGACATTGACAAGTTTCTTTCAGTCCTCTTCTATCCGCCTCGAATGCTAGGAGAAGGTGTCTCCCTCCTTCAGGAGGCCCCTCTTTCTCTTTCTCTTTCTCTTTCTCCTCCAGGACTTCTTCCGCACAGCTCATAGTCATGATGCTTTAATCATTTAGTCATCTAGATTTTACTTCACATCTGCACTCTTTTTAGCTTTTGTATTTCCTGCTTTATAAAGGAAGGGGACTAAACCGGCTGGTCATGTTGTAATTATTGTAACCAACAGTCCATTGACCTTTTGTGGTCATTTGTCGGACATTAATAAAATTATCTTATCTTATCTTATCTATCTATTACCTTCTCAATGTATGAGTTGTCGAGCATGCGCAGTGAAAAGTGAGTTACGGACCGGAGTTTAATTTTTAACCTAACTAAACCACGCAACAAACAATGCGACAACCCTAAAAGTTAAAACTCGTGCTCGTTGAGTCCAGGGTTGAAAATCGCCTTAGTCGCCTAAATCGCAATTAATCGATGAGTCGCGAGTTAAACTCGGTCAACATGGGTTTGACTCGCCTAGAGTTGAATCGGATTGTTTGAGGGAAGAGAAAAGTTTGACTCGTGATTAATCAAATCGCCAAGAAAAACAAGATTATAAAGTTAAATGAACCAAATTTTCCTTCCAAGGAATCACAACCAAAATCTACTAACAGAAGTTTAAGATTGTAAATTAGAGAAAAGTTACAATAGAAATCAAAATGCAATTTGTCAACAAAGAAACATCTACATATTCCATTGAATGTTTCATGCAACTATAGGAGATGTTAGTACTCCGCTTGAAATTTAGCAGACAAAAAACCATTGGATGATGCAATAATAGGAGATGTTAGCAATCAGCTTGAAATATTATCAGTCAACAAAACCATTGATGCAACTACAGGAGATGTTAATAGTCAACTTAAGACTAAAGGAGAATGTCATCAAGTCAATCCTAGGATTGCAGGAAAGTATCCTAAAGTTTAACCTCAAAGACATCATTGTCATGAGGGTCATCATTCTAGTCCAATAATATATTGACATTTGCATTATTTTAAAAATCATGAGCAATCTATCAACATTGAAGCTGATTGCAGCAATGAACCCCTATCAACTGTGTGGGATGATATCGGCAATTGAAAGCACTCCCAACTAATTTGGAGCTTTCTCAAAAAAAGAATGACAAGAAGCGACTATTGCTCCCCTCAAAACAGCGACATGAAAAAATGAAAACAACGCTGAAAAGTCCAAATCAACGCATAGTATAGAAGAGAGGAAGACAAGGCATGTTGGAGCAATATGTCAAAGATAAGGGGAAAGAAAAACAAGCTCCTCAACAAAGTCATCAATCTCTGTGAAGGGGTTGATGCATGGTCAAAGTCATCGGAAAATGTCCAAGACTATGGGGGCCTGGCTGCAAGATCCTATAGGCAACCCTAACAGAAGAAGATCCATCTCTCTTACAATCCAAGGTTGCGGGGAAAAATCTCCAGATGAACGACTAGCTACTCAACTAAGCGTAGAGATTATACTCAGTGAGGGAGGAGCCTAACTCTAGGAACTCCTAGAGCTTATCGGTCTGTTGGACTATTGGTGTTTATCCAAGAGTCTAGAGAAGCAACTCCTCAAGGGTCTTGAGAAGGTCAATCAACCCATCAAGTGGGGATGTTCAAGAGGAAACCTAAGGTTCGAATTGTGTGGCATGGATTTATGTATGTCACTTTCTACCCCAAGATGACAACAAAACCAAGAAGAAAGCAGTGATCCTCTTAACAGTCTCTCACCAATTAGGGGTATGTAAAGAAACTACAATGTATATCCAAAAACATCTCTCATAAAGAGAGCAAGGTACCTCTAGTCAAGATAACAAAAGAAAGTGGAGAGAGAGCTTCCTAACCCCCATAAAGACAATAATATATCCCTGATTTCATAGTAGATAGGACACTCAAAAATAAGATGTTCCTTCATTCCAATAAGGAGCATAAATGGAAAATCCTGTTAGATTACAAAATGTGGTGATCAATCCCATCTAAAAACGGGTGAGAACCCACACAAAATTGACCACTAGGCATATTGAAGGCATGCATCGAGTGTTTGTATTGTTGAAAATGTAGCGAGCAAGGTCTTTTGGCTTATGCCTTAGCCAGTGAAGACCTCGAACTGCCCTTGTCCCAGTATGAGTTCAAGCTCATGAGTTAGACTTCATTTAGGATGAGTTATTTCCAGTTTACGGGAATAGTCATTAAGAGTTCATGCGTAGAGTTGGAGCTTCAGTTAAGTGGAGTTTTCATTAGTTTGACTACAGAATGAGGTGGCAATTAGCAGTATAGTTAGAGCGAGTTGGTTTTCTATCTTGATTGAAGGAAGAGCAATTTAGTCTCCAGTGTTGATTGGGGAGAGCACAAGTTAACAACTCCTGTGATAATTGGAAAGACAGCGAGTATTACTCTCAATTACCTCGTTATCACAACTTGAGTTCTAAATTTCAACTAGCCTAATTTAGCATGCATCGAATCTATAAACAGGAGCATGAAGGCACATGGAAGTATGAATTGTTTTGTGCACAAAGGTTTGTGACAAGGCAGAGCTCACGAGATTGTGAGAGAAAGCCTTGATTGTGGAGCGCAAGAATTGTTTCCTAAAGAATATGAGGCACAAGTGCACTAGAATTTAGGAGTTGATTGATTTTGCACAAGAAAGAGGAACTCGAGTCCTAAAAAAATAAGAGCTCAAGTGTGCTAAGAAATAGGGCCTGGAAGTGTGCTAAGAAATAGGGCTTGGAAGTGCACTAGGAAATAGGATATTAGCGGAAGGAATAAGGAGCCCAAGTGCGCAAAGATTGAGGAGGATTCTAGTGCGCAAAAGTGAAGCAAGATCCTGTGAAATTTCCTTCAAGGCACCAACTGGATATTATTCTCCTAATTGATTAGCAGTTTATTTGTTCACGACAAATAGCAAATAATTCACTGATGCATTCTTCACAGATAAAATATGTTGCAGAAGTAAAATAACGAAATGAGAAATAGATGCACACACATAAAAAATTGACATAATTATTTTGGACTAAAAGTCCCTGGAAAAACCTTGAAGGGAAAATCGGTGCAGCAAATGAGGATTTATTTTACTATTATGCAACAAAATTGAGAGTACAATAATATGGATGCCCAACTAGCAATCCTTCGACAAATACACTGGCAAAATAATCTGGAGATCCCAGCTCTCCTATGCTAAACAACTCGGCCTCCTCTAGCCTGCTTGTACCCCACACTAGCTACTCGCACTATTGGCTCTAGATAACTCGCATTTCCTAGAAATTGGCTCCAAGTGAGTCGTCCTGCCTCCCTTTGCCTCTGGAAGTGACTCGCTCTACCTCCTTGAAGTTAATTTGGCCTCCAACAATTGAATCCACTCAATTTTGGTATCTTGCTCAAGGGTTTATGGCTATTCACATTGGCTTCTACGACCCTCTCTATAGATAATTCAAGCTCCTATCTCTTGCCCCTCTAGCACTGGAGAAACCCTAGAAAACTCTCTGGAATCCTACTCCCAAATTTTTTGTTACTCCCTCTCTCCAATGCACTCCCTCTAACTCAAACTACGTCCTCAGTGAAGCTGTGAACTGGGTAGCTCGATCTGCCTTGCTTACTCTGAGGACTGTAATGTTTTCTCCAATCCCTTCAACCTGCACTTATAATCTCTCACTGAGTCTTCAATGGCCACGATTTAATATCCATCAAAGGCTAAGATCAATTAGAATTTATCAATAGAAGTCTCTAGAGAAATATCGAACATCCTTAATTAATTAATTTTAATTTACCACTTTTCCTAAGTTAGACTTAGGAAATAATTTAATTATGGCAAATTAATTTAATTAAGGTGTTTCCCAAACTTATCTCACGAAACCTTTTCTGGATTTTGGAGATCTAGTGTTCCTTAGTCTCTTAGCATCATCAAAGACTAGAACACATGTCTGATGCTACCATAAACTAACAGAACCGAGATCAAGTAATGATTAAGGAAGGGCAAGATCAATTGTATTTAACTAAGATTTGTGTGAGAAGCAAAACACTTTCTCAAGAGAGACAGATTGTTTTGTAGCAGAGTCAGTTGCTCCAAGACAATCAATAAAATAGCCACATCAAGCAAGCAGGTTTCACCTGTTGGGTTTCTTGAGAAAAGTGTGTCAATTTGTGCATGTGTTATTATCTTTATGTTTTTATTCCGCTGCATATGAATTGTTAAGAAACTCTGTATCTTGGTGAAAGCTAACTATATTTCAGATTTCACTTATTCATTTAGTAGTATCAAATTTTCATGGAAATTTAACATATATATATATATATATATATATATATATATATATATAGGTTGAGCAATAAGGCCATTAATCGACTACAAAAGGTGCTTCGAATAAAAGGACACTTGCAAGCCTTTAGGGGGTGCAATCCAAGTGACCCAAGTAAATTGTCAATAGATGCCCTTTCTAATTGCCAGGTTTGGGTCCAATTTAGATTGTAGAAGGTCAGATTGAGGGTGTCTAAAGAGTACCTATAAGTGGGGAATAGATCAAACAAGATAGCCATTAACTAATTAGAAATCCTCTAAAAATCTATAGGGGGTTTTCAACGAAATGGCCTCAAAGGAACAAAGTGCAAGATATAGGCATTGACCTCTATTGAATGTTGAGTCCCCAAAAATCCAAAATCTATGTAGGAAGGAGACCAATCTAAAAATGGCCTCTAGATTTATGGGCCACAAACCTCACCTAGATAATGGAATAGGAAACTTTTGTTTGCACAAAATGATGCGTCAAAGAAGAGGGGTCCTAACTCTCTCCATCCTACACCAATCAATATAAAGCAAACTCAACCCCTAACCTTAGAGCCATAGAGGACCATGGGTTTAATGATCATGTCTAAGACATGTAGCTTCAACATGATGTCCTCGAAACAAGTCTAGAAAATTGTCTCTCAATAAGTACAAAGGAGTTACATCCATTGTTGAGTTAAGATTAAAAAGCATGTATGAAGCTTTAAACAAGGGCCAAGGAATTAAACCACCCAAAAAGTGTATGCCATGGTGCTTGTTACTCCTCTTTTATGACAATTTTTGTTATGGTTTATTACCTTATTTGGCCATAGGAAAGCTCTTTTAAGTTGTTTTTTATGACATTTGGTTGTGTTTGGCCTAATAAATTTGTTCCCTAAGTATTTTGTGTTGGGTGTGTGTTATATTCTTTCCATGAATAGTCGCACGCGCGGGGGAGTCACGGGGGGGTGATAGGCCCCCCTGTCCAAGGGTTAGCAGGGGGGCGGGTAGCCCCCTGCATGGGGTTCGGGGCAACGCCCTAAGAAAAAAAAATTGGACCCTATTTTAGGTGGGCGGACCCGCCTAAGGTTTTGTGCATGGGTTTGCACATGGTTTTGGGGCATGATGGTTTTCGGCCCCTGGTATTTTGTAGATCTGGTCAAGGGAACTACGGTTTTGTTCTAATCTAGGGTTAATGGATTGGGGTTTATGAATGCTTCGGCATGTACATATATGTGTTGTAACACTAAAAGGAATATAACGAAAAATCAAGTTGGTAGTCCCGATTTAGGATCCAGGGAAAAATCTCTGTGTATATTTGTTTTATGTTTTAAGATCTCGCTATTGTTTATTTTCTGTTTTTAAGAATTCGTTTGCAAATAATTTATGTACAGGGTTAAAACCTACATTTGGTATCAAAGTTGTTTCGGCTTCAAGGGGACGCCTTTTCTACTGAGGGGGTTTTTGCTCGGGCCTGTGGTAGACCTTGTTCAGTAGGAGATCTGCGGGATCGATTCTTGCGGTGAAAGAAGATGGCAAGCAGTGGAAACATAGAGATCGAGAAATTTAACGATCAGAGTTTTGAGTTGTGGAAGCTCAAGATGGAGGATTTGCTAGTGGATAAAGATCAGTGGATCAAGGTAGGGCCGGTACTAAACCAACGGCAATGTCAGATGAAGACTGGGCGAAGTTGGATCGAAAGGCAAAGAGAACATTATGGTTGTGTATCTCAGATTCGGTATTGTTGAATGTATCTCGAGAAGCTACGGCGAAGACTTTGTGGGTCAAGTTAGGGACCTTGTACCAATCTAAGTCTCTGGTGAATAAATTGTTCTTGCGGAAAAAGTTGTATAACCTGAGGATGAAGGACGGAGACTCGGTGACAGAGCATCTGAACGCCTTCAATATTATGGTAAGTCAGTTGTCATTTGTTGATATTAAAATCTCAGATGAAGATAAGTGCATCAGCGTGTGGTGTTCTCTACCAGATTCGTGGGATAGTTTGGTTATTGCAATAGGTAGCAATACAACTACCTTGAATTTTGATGAAATTGTCTCATCCTTGTTGTCGGAGGAAATGAGACGGAGAAATATGGAGGGCCAAAATGGAGATGCCTTATCCATACAAGGAAGTTCCCAGAACAGAAACAAAAATAAGTTTTCGAGTGGGAGATCTAAATCTCCAAGAAAGCCTGTAAAAATGTGCTGGAAATGTGGAAAGGAAGGGCACTTCAAAAAAGACTGCAGATCTAAAGCTCTTGAGAAAGATCATGAGGCATGGTTGATTGAATCAGGAGCGTCCTTTCACTTCACTCCCCATAGGGAATGGTTCTGCGAGTATGAGAAGTATGATGGTGGTGATGTCTTCTTAGGGGATGATAGGAGGCCAGAATCGTTGGACATGGAAAAGTAAAGTTGTCGCTACAAAGTGGAAGGATTAGAACACTTCCTGGTGTTCTACATATTCCTACATTGGCCAGAAATCTGAGTTCTCTAAGCAAGATGGATGATGCAGGTGTAAAAACAGTGTTCGAGAAAGATACCTGCAAGATGGTTTGGGACTTCGGATTGGAACTCTGTACAAGCTTCAGGGTAGCACTGTTATTGATGGTTGCAACAGTTCTGTGGTTCCTGAAAGTGGAGCAGAAAGCTTAGCAGTCTCTGGAGAAAAGACCATGCTATGGCATCAAAGGCTTGGACATATTGGACAAAAGGGCCTTCGGATACTGGATGGTAATGGTATGGTATAAGGTATGTCTAATTGCTCTCCGGATTTTTATTTCTGTGAACATTGTGTATATGGGAAGTAGAATCGGGTGAGTTTTCCTTCTGGTGCTAAGAGGGCGAACAAGATATTAGAGCTTGTGCACAGTGACAGATTTAAAGAATATAAGAAAGAAATCTGAAGTCTTTGACAAAGTTAAAGAATTTAAGGCTCTGGTGGACAACCAGACAAGGAAGAAGATAAAGGTGTTGAGGACAGATAATGGTGGAGAGTTCTGCAAGAAGGAATTTTAAGAGTTCTGTAAGAAGTGTGGTATAGCAGGGCAGGAGACTACTCCATACACACCTCAGCAAAATGGAGTTGCAAAAAGAATGAACAGAACCTTGATGGAAAAGGCAAGAAGCATGCTCTGTGGTACCAAGTTAGGACAGGAATTCTGTGCAAAGGCAGTGGAGACTGCATGTTACTTGGTTAACAGATCACCTTCATCAGCGTTGGAGGATAAGACTCCACATGAGGTATGGACTGGTAAGAAACCCTCTCTTTCACATCTGAGGGTATTTGGATGTGATGCATAGGTACATGTTCCAAAGGAGAGAAGGACCAAGTTGGATAATAAATCTGAAAGGTGCATCTTTATTGGGTATAAGGATGGTTTAAAAGGTTACAAGCTTTGGAACCCAGAAACAAGGAAGGTAGTGTACAGTCAAGATGTGGTGTTTACAGAGGTGAAAGACGTTGTTAAACATGAAGTCCTACCAAAGGAACCCGAGAAAATAGAGTTTGAGCTAAAGGAGGATGAATCAAACTCTACAACAGAACAAGATTCAGAAGAGGAAGAGCCACAAACTCCAAATGTGAGAAGATCAGTTCGAGAAAGAAGGCAGCCTAAATGGTATAGTCCATCTGCTTTTGATGAAATGGCATACTCGCACAAAATGAGGCGTGGGATCTAGTGGAGTTGCCGGTTGGAAGGAAAGCCATCGGGAGCAAATAGGTGTTTAAGAAGAAGATGAATGTAGAAGGCAACGTGGAGAAATACAAAGCTCGGTTGGTAACAAAAGGTTATTCCCAGGTGTCGGGAATTGATTTTGGTGATATTTTTTCTCCTGTTGCCAAGGTTACTTTTATTAGATTACTTGTATCTTTGTTGTTGCATTTGATTTTGAGGTAAAACAGATGGATGTGAAGATAGCATTTCTTCACAGGGATCTAGAAGAGGAGACCTACATGAAGCAACTTGAAGGCTTTACAGTGAAGGGTAAGAAAGAACTAGTATGCAGGTTAAAAAAGTCTATGTATGGGTTAAAACAGTCACCAAGGATGTGGTATCAGAAATTTGATACATATATACGGGGAGTTGGTTTCACCAGAAGCAAAGAGGATCACTGTGTGCATTTTAATTTAATTGGTGATCGTGTTATTTATTTTGTCTTGTATGTGGATGATATGTTGCTGGTTGGAAGTGACAAAGAAATTATCCAAGATTTGAAGACCCAATTGTTCTCCAAGTTCGACATGAAGGATCTTGGCGCTACAAACTATATTTTGGGCATGGAAATTAATAGAGATCAGGCAAAGAGGAAGCCTTGGTTAAATCAGAGAAAGTATGTCGAGACAGTATTGCAGAGGTTCAATATGCAGGATAGTAAACCAGTGAAGGTTCCTATTCCTGTAGGTGTAAAGCCATATGTTGAACAGTGTCCCAAGACACAAGAAGAAGAGGAGGATATGTCTCGTGTTCCATATGCAAGTTTTGTGGGTATCCTGATGTATGCAATGGTCTATACTAGACCAAACATTGCACACACAGTGGGAGTATTGAGGAGGTTTATGTTAAAACCAGAGAAGGAACATTGGACAGTAGTGAAGCGGGTTTTCAGATATTTGTGTGGCACTAGTGATTATGGCTTGTGCTACCAGGGAAGACTAGGATTGGATAGAGTTTTGGACATCTAGAGGAGTTTCCTAGTGGAGACAAATTTGAATTTTGGAGTGGTGGAGTGGTTTGGACCACTTAAAAATATTTTCCATCCTTTTCCTCTAAAAATTCTCATTCAAATCAACCACTTTGGACCACCCTCTTCAAAAATTCGATTTGTTGGGACATTAGCTTCTCTTCTGGGCCATCGAACTTTTTCTTGGGCCATCTTTTCTTGGTAAATGGAATTCCCATCATTTTTAGACTTCGACTTTAATATTTGGGAATTTCCATCTCATTTTTTATCATTTTCGCTTGTAGAGAAATTTTCATTTTCTTCCCATTTTTATTTTTCGACTAATTATTTGTCGATTTTTTGCCAAATTTTGAAAAAATGGGTTTTGAGGGGTAAATACATGTTTTTCCACCCTCAAAGTGTGTCTAGATAGAAAGTTGAAATGTAGAGGTCTAATTTTGATGACACCTACCCGCTACAACTTCTATAGACAACACTTACTACATTTTACATCAAATAATTATTAAAAATCCTGACCAGTGGGAAATTTTTAATGATTAAAAATTGAAACTTAGACTCAACCAAATTCTGTGAAACTTTAGAGATGATCTAGTATGGCAATATACATCGACTCTAGACACTAGGACTCACCTAAGACTACCATCAAAAGCCGCAATATAGCTTTGGGGTATATTTGGGAGAAAAACGTAACCAATTATAAGTGTTGAAAACACAAATAATGAGCTAAGGAAAAAAAAACTCCCTAGAGTGAACTCACTTGCAAGTATAGTCCTAAGCTTCCTAGGCCTTTTACATGACTCATTTTCATCATACTAGAATCATTTTTACAATATCCCTGCAGGGGCTGCAGAATTGGAGCAACAAATTGATGAAAAGAAACAAATGAATTCTAAAATCTGTCATGGCTTGGTGATACAAGAAAGCTTTGAATGTGCTCTGACCATGGAGTCTCTGGCAAGTCTTCAAATGCAATTTGAGTGGTTAACAAGCCCTTAGGCCGTATACGAATTTTTCCATCCACAAATGCAAATCTATAACCTCTATCTTCCAATGTTGAAATAGAGAACAATTTAATATTCAATCCTAGTACAAACAAAACTTCTCTCATGTAAAGAGAGTCTCTGCACTCCTGCGGAAACGAAGTTGATCCAAATCCTTTGATTGCATACTTTGAATTGCCTCCAAGTTCCACCTGTAATGTTGAATCTTGTTCTATCAAATCTGTGAGAGCATTTTGAAAACTAGTCATGTGCCTAGAGGCACCACTATCCACTAACCAAGCATCACTGCTATTTGTAATAGTGCCTGAAAGAGCAGAAACAATAACTTTCTCCTTAGCTCCTTCTGACTTTGGAACAACACTCTACAAATTGTCTTACATTCTTAGACTTGGCATAATTTGGCAAGAGATCAAAAATCTAGTCAAGTTGTTAAACACTTGTCTCTTATGTTGACTTTAATGGTTGCTCTTTCAACAAAGCTTTGATACCATTTTCAATTTTCTACAAGATGCACAGTAGAATACAATTTTCTGCTAGATAATTACTTCCTAATGATTTCCACACACAGTATTCTTATTGATATCATTGAGCAATTACACTTCAGAAAAGTTCAAAAGTAAATGCAACAGAAACAGTAAAGATCAGTGAAAGGAAACCATGCACAATAGAGACAACAAATTTACCCTGGGAAACCCAACCTTTGGAGAAAACCCAGCAAATTTTCTTCTAAGATAAATTATTCTTCATCAAGGTTTACAAATCCAATTTGTCTAGAAATTTCTGCCAATATCCAAGTCAAAATACCAGTCAAACCTAGTCAAAATCAACAACAAGACAATCCTTAGGTTTGATCAAATTTGGGTCTACACTCAACTCGACCCTGCAGTCATACTATGGTCAACTACGGCCTTGTTTTGCAATCAGATCCTACAGTCAACTACTTGGTCAAATGGCTCGGTCAAACATCAGTCAACTTGTCCTCCTTTTGTCACATGTGTGGTTGCTTCTAAGAGAGATAAGAGATGGTGTGATGATAACCAAAATGAACATTGAACTCGCGCTCTCTAACGAGGCATGGGGAATAAGGCACACGAGCAGAAATATATAGGCAGCAGCCATGGTGAACGGAAAAAGATGAGAGGACAAAGGAGGAGCCACGTCAAGCAAGGGTTTTGCCCGAAAAAACTATCGTCGCAGTCACCTTTGAATAGGATACCAAAAAAATGCCACACAAAGGAAGGGGGATAAGAATTGTGCCAAACTAAGAAGACGGATACCAAGAGACAGCAGCAGAGAAACTTGCAGCTGGCATACAATAAAATTGGGAATTGAATGGGAAAAACCCTGACAACGACAGAGAGAGGAGGCACAACATAAATGATGGGAGGTCCCAAGCAAGTCGTTGCAGCAAGAGGCCAAGACAGAAAACCATAACTATTTATGGCAAAGGGAGAAGGGACTAGAAGAGTAGGCCATAAGGGGAAGACAAACGCAGTGAGGCCGAAAGAATGCAGCGTTGATCTAGCCTTGAAATGATCGAGTTGAATAGAGACTTGAACCACGACGGATAACTAATTAAAAAGAATAAGAAATCAATACCAACTTTGAGACGACGCTCCCACGCAGGGAATGAACCAGCATCACCGGTAAGATGGGATTTTTGCCTTGCTATTAAAATACTGGGTAAGATACGAAATCTACAACCTGGTTTGGTTGTATATCCCACCATCAAGATTTTGTGTTAGCCTCGGTGCTAACTAGGCTAATCCAACCCTATAGTTACATAGACGATTGAACCACAATGGAAAACAAATTGCAGAGAGTAAGAATTCATTACCAACTTCTAGACAACACTCCCGCGGGGAAAGAACAAGCATCACCGGTAAGATGGGATTTTGGCCTTGCTATCAAAATATTGGCTATGGAATCCACCACCTAGTTTGGTTGTATATCCCACCATTGAAATTTCGCCTTAAGCTTGGCACTGACTAGGCTAATCCAACCTTGCAAAGCTCTCTCCACTAGCACCAGGATTGCTAAAAGGCACATGTTGATTTCCATGGTTATAAGCTTAACGCACATCACCTCCACATGCATGAGGCTCTGGTAATCCCCCAAAATAAATGCTAAATAACCCGACCCCATTACCCAACTACACTTGGAATGACAGGGCCTTAATGGCCCTCCTCTTACCATATTCCATCAACATTAAAGCATTCTCGAGGATGTGTTACCATGTCCCCTGGTCCATTGACCAGGTGGGAGTGTGGTTGCACCCCCCCCCCCCTTCCCCCTTTTAAGTTGCCCCATCCGGATAAAAGCAAGAATGCTAGGTTATCTTGAATCACCAAACAAATAAATACAACTCCAAAGAGATTCAAAAAGAGATTAGGAGTTTTCAAAGTTCAATCCATAATGACACTCAAAATCAAATCCCTAGTTTTAAATAAACCTCCAGTTTTCTTGTTGATGATCCTATTCCTTATACAATCCAAGGGCAAAATGAACCTAGAGGAGAACTTGTTGTTGGCCCTGGCCCATCCAATTTGAAGAGGCCCCATAGGCTTAACTCATTCTTTATACCCTGCACCACCCCTAGTGCTTAGGCCATCATTGATGCTAAATGGAAGAATATTCAAAAGAAGGTTGCTTGGGAATGCATCGCTAGATGGTGCTATGATGAAAACATTCCTTTCAATATTGTTAATTCTGCATTTGACAATGGACACCTATTCAGGATGGAGTTGAACCCACTTCCACATCCAAAGGACCTAAGGAATCAAGCCAGAATATTGTTTTTTAGCCTAGTCATGTTAAGGATGCAGACGATGAGAAATCATATGATTATTTCATATAATTAGATTGTCAAGTCTAGAGACTAGACTATAGTTATTAATTAATACTATGCTTATTTTTGGACTTTAGAACTCCAAAGTCCATTTGGAGCCCCTTTGTTGATGAATTTTGGTTCAGATGTGGATTGCACTCGTTTCTATTTTGGTTACATGCACCCTTGCTTGTTATATACATGAACTTTGCATATTGGTGTATAATGGTTTGGATTCACATGGATACACAAGTATATTTTATTTCAAAATTTGAATAATTTATGTATTTTTCTTGGTCAATCAGTGTTGTGGTCCATTTTTGTTTCTGGTTCTCATTTGGCTTAGGTCCAGTTTTCATTTCTAGGGTCAACCTATTCGATGACCAATCTAGTTCTTACAACATTGATCATGACAAGCGACATTCAAAAATTCTTCATATAAAAGAAAAATTAAATAGATGTAAATATGCTCAACCAAATATTTATATCTTGCAACTTAACAAAACTATTGAACAAATAGAATCAATGTCTTCTTGTTTCATGTAGTAGTTACTCAAAACTTCAAACAAGGGTTGCAGTGATTAGAAATGCTCTCGGTTTACATTGATAGTTAGTGCTCTAAACCAAGTGTAATATCTTCAAGCATGGATCTATCTTTAACAAAGATAAGAAAAGTGCACTTTATACCATCTGACCAATCCAAGTAAGCTCTGAACATATAGTGAAAACCATCCACTTGGAAAAACCAACACAAATTCAAAGATAATGTCAAAAGAAAGATTAACAAGAACAAAAAACTAGGGATTCAACTCAACGAAGTTTAACTTCTATTTCCACAACTGGAATTCCAATAATTGGTGTATGGAACCTTTGACTGTGCACACCTTCCCACATGCCTATAATTTCAACAATGCATTGATTGTCTCTTTAAAAGCCTCAACTTGCATGGTCTAAACTTTGGCATGAATATGTTTCATCCAATGTGTATGCTTTGGTCACATGTAGTGAATGATAGTCATAATCATTATGCCATCATTTGATTACATATCATTAGATGTGAGCAAGTCTATTGCATACCAATAAAGGGCAAAATGGTTCGCAATTATGTATATTAGAGCAACTAAAATGAAATAATTTGCAAGCCTATGTGTAGAGCAACTACGTTGAAAGAATTTGCAAGTCTATGTGTAGATCTGTTGAGAAATCTATGGGCAGAAAATTAGGTGATTTCTCTTACTTCATTAACTGCTTGTGATGTATTTTTATTTAACTTATTTAGCTTCTTTCTCTTGATTATATTTAGTGTTCTTATCATCAAACAGCTACCAAATCATAAAGAACAATACGACAAGATGACACAAGATGTAAGCGATCAGCCAAGGCCAAAACCTCTCCTCTTAAGAGGAAAACCCACAAGGATTCTTCTCTTCTTATAGAATCTTCAAATGACGAATTCCAAGACCTAAGACCCTTGACAAAGACACCTCCAAGACCAAGTCAACCTTTCTCCTTGATGAGCTTTCTTTCCAACAATTTCAACTCCAACAACTTCAACCCAACAGTTTCTTCTGCAACTGCGACTTGCCCAGCAACTTTAGAAACTCTAACACAAGAAAGAGAGAAACCAAAAAAACTTTGATCTTGCTTTTCTTCTTATTTTTCGTCCTTCTCCGACTTCTTCCTTGAGGAGATCGAACTTGCTTGTTGTGTGTCCAAATAAGGTCGAGTTCCTTCTTATTTATAAGCTTTCTAGGGGTACGAAATGCTTCTTTGAGGCCGACTTGATCTTTCATATAGGCCGACTTGTTGCTACTAGTTTGACGAGGTCTTGGAGGGTCTTTGACTCTATTTTTGACTCACATAAATTTTCTTTACAATATGTAACATGCCCAAATGGGTCTTCCATACATGACAATGGCTCAATTGACTTGTAGACTTAAAGACAAGCCCTAGAAGCACTTAATGGTTGTTTGACCTAAAAATAAATTTCCCTTAAGCATGATGAAACCCATGCCTCCAGAATAACAGTAATAAATTTATTTTTCTTTTTACATAAAATCTTAATTACATATGTCATTATGAAGACTCAACCTAGCTACATATTTCAACAAGATCAACTATGATGAAAGAATTTTCAAGTTTGTGTGTGGAGCAACTACGATGAAAGAATTTGCAAGTCTATGTGCAATGAATAACATAAGAAGACGAGCAATATGGATGCCAAATGGGTACCAAAAAACAATAGTCTTCCTCCACACAAGCAAAATGGGCAAAGAAAACAATTATCCTTCCTCCAAAAAAGCAAGGGTTACATTTTCATGCATCCAAAATTTCAAAGGAAATTGAATTACATTTATCAAGTTTTAAATTTGGGCTTGCACACTACTCTCTTTTCCATTTGCTAGATGTTGGATTCGGTCCACAAAAAATAATCTAATAGAGATCATTTATTTATTCGTTGAAAAATTAGCAATCTTGCATAAAAACTCTAAATTTCACATGATAACATTAAATGCAAACTAACAAGGAGCATCAATCTCATTGTTTCTTGTATAAATCCTCTATAGCCCAATTCTCAAATAATCAAAGGGAAACTTGATTCCAAAAATTTATTAAGCTACCATGGTTGAGCACACATTCATAAAACTATGTGCTACAATTCTACATCTACAAATTTTAGATGAGCTTGAGAGTAGGCCCCGTTGAGCTAGAGGGAAGCCAAGCTTCTACCTAAAGCACCATATGACTAACTACATCTTCATACTCGGTCATTTGCAAGGAAGCTCGTCATCACTCGTTGAAAATATTTTCTTGTTTTGTGGACTTTGAATAGCATTTGATAGGATATCGAGAGAGGCTTTGTTTCAAAGGCTTCAGGACATTGGTGTTTCAAAGACCTTCCTAGATGCCATCACAAGACTCTAGAATGCAAATATTAGCAAACTTTGTATGGCACAACCTCTCTAACTTTATCTAGAAAATCATTGCATTTAAACAGGGGTGCCCCCTATCACCAACTCTCTTGAATATCTACACCAACATGTTAAAATCCTTCCTCTATAAGAATAGTAAAGACAAGGATGGTTGCTTCCTACATCATGCCATAATCTCTTTGTTCATCTTTGTTGATGAGTTGCACCAATTGGCCTCCCTTGCCAAAAGGCCTACAAAGATGAAATGATGACATGGCCAAGTTTGTGACCTACAATGATGATGATCAACTTGTGTAAAATGCCAAGGCTGTGATATTTCACACATTGAAGAATGTTTTCTCCGACTTACATTTCTACTTCTGAGGGATGCGAGAAAGATCACAATGGCCTAAACTTATTTGGAGGTCCAATTTGCAAGAACTAATTTTAGCATATCTCAAATTCTCCCACCCCGATTCAACAAGGGATACAATTCCTTTGCCCTCATTAATTGGTAGTGCTTCTAGAATCAATGTCAAGACATTTCATCCAAGATGCATGTTCTAGATATGATCATCAAACCCACAATCTTTTACAATTCGACGATTTGGGTACCACATTTGTTGCAAACCAACTAGGCCAAGATCAAGTGAATCCAAAGTGTTCTCCTTGGGTACATAATCCACCCCAATTCATTGCTCAAGGAGGGTTTTTAGCCCACCCTTTTTATCTTGACGACATATTCAATCTAACCTATTTTCACACAAAGTTCAGACTTTCAAGGGCCTTGCCTCCATAGAGTTTGGTACCCCTACCAAACACTTTGCTCTTCTAAGGCCATCACCTCAGCTTGCCCACAGGGAATTCGCACATTTGGTACTCAAAAGCATCTCAATTAAGTGCCTAGAAGAAAGCTATCAACTTCTTTCAATATCCTAACCAAAGATGCCTTACTCTCTTCATGAGATAAGTGCTCAAAAACCAACCTCAGTCTTTGCTCATCCATCTCAACGTGAGACTCCTAGGAGGATCACTTTATATTTCCAAGTTTCCCCATCTAATCAAGGCAACAAGTGACAAGAAGAGGCACAAGATACTCCAGACTCTAGACTGGTGAGGCCTTGAGCCTCTTCTTATTAGTTGTATATTTCCAGGTTTCCCCATCTAATCAAGGCAACAAGTGACAAGAAGAGGCACAAGATACTCCAGAATCTAGACTGGTGAGGCCTTGAGCCTCTTCTTATTAGCTGTTGAATTTCCACGATCTTGGGTCTAGGTTAGATTCTTAAAATCACTGACGCTACCAAACCAAGAATTTCAACCAGAACTACTTTGCACAGCGGAAAATATAAAGCAGTAAATCAGACATGCACAAGTATACACAGTTTTTCACAAAATTGTACAATAATGTACAACCCCAATCTTCATTATATTAAACCAAATCTGAATAATACAACAATCTATGGTATACAAGATACAATGACAAACTTCGTTGCAGCTTCTATGTCGTATCTTGTCCCGCTGGTCCTTCACTCCCATACTGCTCACTAGCTGCCCCTTAGTCCTTCAAAGGACAACACATCGAAACTCCAAGAGGGATGCCACCTAACATTGTTGCACGTCACTTTTGTAGCATGTACACAGGCTGATCCAATCTGCTCTTTGGGTTGGCCACTTCCCGAGCTCCAAACTGCCAGGCTAACAGTTACCTTAGTCCATCAAGGTGCTGCACTTCGGCACCAATCTTCACCCAATCTTTAACTCCTCTTCGTCACTTCAAGATAGCTCGTCTAGGGCTACTTTGGGCTATCAACACACTGCCCTCCACCAGACCAATGATGCCCAGTCCTACACTGCAAAATCTGCACCAATGAAGGCTTACGATCACCCAATCAAGCCTCCAAATTGGTTCCTACAGGCTGCCCAACAATCTGATCCAAAACCGGTCACAAACTATGACCCAACACACATCACTAGTGTTGCTCCAAATCTGTTTATAATTTGTTGCCGTTGACTTTTTTGGTTAGGGCACTTTGGCACACTGCAACAGCCCTAAAATATCCATGTGTTGGGTGCCAAAATGATAGTAGAGATGGAACAATGTGTTGGGTGCCAAAATGATTTGGGCTGCCAGGACTTATAGAATTGTTGCAGGAAGAGGAATTTTCACTCTTGATCAACCAGTGGACCAGTAACAGTAGAGATGGATCCATGTGTTGGGTGCCAAAATGAATTTGGGCTGCCAGGACTGATAGAATTATTGCAGGGAAGAGGAATTTCCACTCTTGATCAAGCAGTGGACCAGAACGATATTTCTATTTGGAGCAAGGGTAGAAGAAGGCAGAAGCTCTAGTGTTTGTAGGAGATGAAGCCGTCAGGTGGGATGAATTTACAGAGAAGTCGTGTCAAAATTTCAGAGGAGGAAGATACAGTGGTATGGACAAAGAACAAATCCTTAGGTTATTATTCTACCATACTGGGTATCAAGCAAATTTCTCATCCAAGCCTGAAACAGAGGTTGGTGGTGGAAGCAGTTATGAAAGGTTAAGGCACTGAAAAAATCCAAAAAACAATAGTGGCTAGCCTTAATGAATAAAGTACTAACATGGAATAATTTGCCAAAACAATCTAAACATGGGCCTGGAATATGCATTATTTGCATTCTTTGTAGGGAAGATGAGGAAAATATAACTCATTTGCTCATAAAATGTCCATACGTAAAGCAGCTGTGAGAAAAAGTGGATCAGTTCAAAAGTTTTAAGAATGGCTGGGAGGAAGTCTCTGTGAAGCAATGTTTGAAAAAATGGTGGGATAAGGAGCTGAAGGAATGGAAGGAAGTGCCCTACCTGACCTGCTGGGGTGTATGGATAGCTCAAAATTAAAAACTTTTTGAAGAGAAGGAGATTCCATCTTTTCAGAGGCATCCCAAGTTAGAGAATTGGCCTTATAAAATTAAAAGCCTGTGACTGAAAAGCCACAAAGGCAGATGAAAGAACTGAGAATCAACAAGGAGAGAGCCTGGGGGTTTTTTGACGACCCTAATTAAGCTCCTCAGAGCAGCAGCAGCATGGGATTCGGGGGTGGGATCCAAAAATTTTGCAGAGGTGATGGCTTTGAGGCTGCTGCTTAAAGTAGCAATGGAGGACAATGTTAGGGCTATTCAGATTTATGGACTCTCTTTTACTGATGATTGGATGAAAGGTACAGGTCAATTGCGGAACGTCCATCTCAAAAATCTGGGTGAAGAAGCTAAATTAATAGCAAGCAACTTTGGTCAGATTTCTTTCAATTATGTATACTGATAACACAACCCTGAGGCTGATAGGTTATCCAAAGAGGATCATCTGAGGGTGAAAGGAAGGGTGATAAGTCATTAGAAAGGGTCTCCATATGCATATGAAGACAATTACTCCTGAAGTTGTCATGATGTGATTCTGTTTTGTTTTTCTCAAGATCCTACTGGTTTATGATATCTTAAGATTCGTAGAGTTGTTAGTTAGTTTCTGTTTTTCCTGTTAGTTCTTAAGATTCGTAGAGTTGTTAGTTACTTTTTCCAAAGATTGTATAACCAGCAGATTTGAGCAGTTTTAATCGTCACCCCTCTACAGGAGATAGTGGCAGATTTTTGTATAGATCAGATATGATCTCTTTTGTGCTGATAGTTGGTTTTTCTTAGGGCTTCTGAAGAGATGATGAATAAAGAAGATTTATTATCCTTCTTTCAATCACGTATACTGATAACACAATTCTGAGGTTGATAGGGTATCCAAAGAGGCTCATCTGAGGGTGAAAGGAAGGGTGAACTTCAAAGTCACTAGAGAAGGGTCTCCATATGCATATGATGACAATTACTCCTAAAGTTGTCATGCTGTGGTTCTGTTTTGTTGTCTTCAAGGTCCTACTGGTTGATATCTTGCTGTTTTTCCTGTTAGTTTTTAAGATTCGTAGAGTTGTTAATTGCTTTTTCACAAGATTGTATAAGGGGCAGATTTGAGCTGTTTTAATCATCACACCTCTACAGGAGACAGTGGCAGATTTTTGTATAGATCAGATATGATCTCTTTTGTGTTGATAGTTAGTTTTTCTTAGGGCTTCTGAAGAGATGAGGAAGAAAGAAGATTTATTATACTTCTTACCTGTTGCTTTGTAAGTGATGTAATGAATGTATTTTCCCTTTTACTTGAATAGAACTGACAATTTTGTCCTTGGAAAAAAGAGACAGTAATCATATCCTTATAGATTTGTCCAAACAGCAGTCAGCAATTTTCCACATCACACAGTTGTCAAACAATAGTTCACTGAAGTACTGCTTCATTGTGTACTACATAAATGGATTGGAACAGTACAAATTCGATTCGTCATACTGATTTATGTTACAACTAAGAACATACAAAAGAAGCTAGAAATTTTGGAACAGCCAAGAAAGAAGAATGTAGCAAATATTTGGTGAGTTAAAAGAAATAAAGAACATTTACAAGAATACAGGAAAAGAATTGACAAGGAAGAAATGGAGATCCTATATTCCAAATGCCGGGTTTATAAGGAAATTACTAAAGAACTGTTATACATCTTAAACTAAGTAAATGAACAAACCCCAACAGATGAAATGAAAGACCAAAGATTCATTAACCACATAACCCTAGGTTTATAAGAAAATTACTAAAGAACTGGTACACATCCCAAACTTAGTAAATGAACAAACTCCAAAAGATGAAATGGAAAACAAAGGACTTATTAACTACACAGCCCTAATTTTCAGATCTGCAGTTTTTGTATGAGGCAGATGACCATGTCTCTTAATTTATTTCTTCAAAAGTACTTGTAGCTATCACATAGGTGTCCTCGATTGTAATAAACACTTAAGGGTTTGCACTTAACTTTAAAATAGCATTGCCTCCGTTCCCTTGTGTTTAGCAAAACTGTACACAATTTCTCGAACTTTGGCATAGTCTTATAGCAGAGATGAACAATCTGATGAAAAATGTCGGCAAATACAAGCTGTAATGTGAGGCTAGAGCAATTACATGCACAGGACTGTATTTCATATTAAACCCTTATTCCCAACCCCTTGATTGTTTGGTTGATGATGCTTTTATCCAAAACTAAAATCGACATTTAAATTCATGTATTAGATGATGACTTTGTCCAGGTTTCACCTTCCTATCCCATGTTCAAATTTCATAAAGGCACCAGTTCCTTCCTCCTCTTTAACACGGGATCTTAGATCACATGCTCTGTGCCAAACAACGGAGAAGGGGGACCCAGTGATCTTGTCAGCTGATCCTCAAATGATTCCACTTCTATCATGTAACTCATTTTCCGTTCACTGACAGAGAAACTGGCACCTTAAGCCCCAATAAGAAAGGCGTCTGAATGGCCATAGAGGATAAAAGCAACATTGATGCATCCAAGAGTTCAGAATAGCTGGAAAATAGGAAAGGTAATTGTAAGAAAAGATCACAGCAATAGCGATCTTGTCAGCTGATCCTCAAATGATTCCACTTCTATCATGTAACTCATTTTCCGTTCACTGACAGAGAAACTGGCACCTTAAGCTCCAATAAGAAAGGCGTCTGAATGGCCATAGAGGATAAAAGCAACATTGATGCATCCAAGAGTTCAGAATAGCTGGAAAATAGGAAAGGTAATTGTAAGAAAAGATCACAGCAATAGCTACATACCTGCTGGGATGAAGGTGAAATCTGCAATTCTTTTCTCAATAGATCGTATAATTTTATCTTGTCCTCGGTTCAGAAACGTTCCAGAGCTTGTACGAACTCTGCAGAGTACGAAAAGAGGATGAATGAGCCAAACCAACAACATAATCAAAAAGCTATCAAAATGTGCTTACAGATAATGCAACGATGAACAAACCTGCTATCTTTGCTTTTCCCCGTTGCACTATCCACAACAGTTGACTTTGCCATGTGTGGTTTTGCAAGATTAATTAGATATTCACACTCCTCCTTACCCTGTGAAGTAACCAAAAATTAATTGCATATAATGAAACTATTATTGGATGTCTTCTGATACCTTTTGCATTTCAGTTGTACACAATAGCTATAGCATGTTTAATTTGTAAACATAAATAGTCCATCGGGACAGGGCATCGCCATGCAAAAGATTCAGGTTCAAACCCCAGTACGCATAGAACCTAAAACACTGCATGTGTTGACCAAGCTTAACAGTTCCCCATGTTGAATTTGGCCCAGTTGGGGTTCATAGCTCCCAACTGATAAGAAAAAAGTGTTTAGCCTTACCAAAATAAAAATTGTAAACATAAATAGTTATGTTTAGATCATAGTATCCAAATTTGCCTGAATCAGGCCCTGCATATGGAAATTCAGCCAAGAATTCCATTCAGACAAATTCCTCCAAATTTAGATTCAGATCAGAAAGAAACCCTCTCATACTAAAATAACAAAAATATGTTAAGGTTTATTTTTGAGAGTTCCTTAACCTAAACCATAACATTCCTTACCTCATGCATGCATTCATGGAAATTTTATAGAATTTGCATGTTTTTTTTGGTATTTGTGAGATGTATATTTCCATATATTTTCAACATGAATTTCCAATACAACTTTTTTCTTAAATGTAGCAAATCCAAAGCCATGTATGGTAAGTATTGCTTATTAGATAAGTCAAGTGGATCTAGCCCAAGCAGTTGAGAGAAATAGTGATTGGTTGAGAGTGTTATTCTCCCCATCCAGGATCAGTTCCCACAGGTAACCTGTTCAGCTCTTAGCAAGTATATTGTTGTATTGGCCTTAAGCCCTGAATAATCTAGTTTACCCTGGGTACTATTCTTGGAATGAGAGGAAGTGCTTGGTGGGTCTTCCCAAGATATGTTTTTCACAAATGTTTATTTTGGAAAAAGGGACTTAGATATCACAATAGAGCTTCTTTCTAAAATTCATCTTGCCTGGTTTGAAAATTTTATATTCTTTTAATATGTTTGGGAGTTAAAACATAAACATACAAGTCTCAGCATGACATAGGGTGCCGGTGTGTCGGTCCTGCTTGGTTCGATTTGTGAGCTAAAGGAAGCCCAAAATGAAAGTACATATAAAAACTAATCTGTTAATTTATCGGCATGAGCTATATTTACAAAGTATTCGTAAGAATTGAGTGCATACCAGAAAGTTATGGTACAAGATGGCGCGGGGCTCCCATGAAAGAACTTCAGCCCATTGCTTTGGTTCATCCATTCCATCACTAAAAGTCAACCAAAAAATTAACGATTTTCAGAATGCAAGTTTTCGCAGCTTGACATATTGTGAAAGTTTGTTTTGGCAAAACCGCATAAGAAATATTTATTCCCGCATATATTACTTTGGAATTAAAATAGCTTACGCACAGTTTTACTAAAATAAACTCTGCCAAGAAATTAACCAGATAGACTTAATGGACCTTGCATTGCATTTACCCTTAAGAAACCACCCCAGTAATCTAAACCCCTACTTGACAGAACGACAGAACAAAATTACGTAATCGAAAAAACGAAAATATGGCTTATATGGATCTGATGGAAAACAAAGTATATATTTCAAAAACCCTTGACATAACAAAATTTATACAGAGAACCCCATCAAAAGATAATTAGGCAAAGAAAGGAATACCGGGCAAAATAGGAAATCGGAAAAGAAAAAATGAGAGAGGATACATGGATCTGAAATCAGAAGAATTGAGAATTCAAAGAAATTATCTCAACGTGAAAATTTATATTTCTACGTATATGTACCTGACTGTCTCTTGAAGTTTCTTCTCCTCCAAATGTTTAGAGTGTGCGCGTCCGTGTCCGATCTCGTCCGGAGATCTGCTGTTGACCGGCAGCGAAACAATCCCAAGCGCTAACAGCATTAACAGGACTATTGACAACATGAGAAGCATTGTAAGCACCAGGGTAAACGTGGATCGGCCCGAGATCGATTTCGGTCTTCCACCTTTAGCCATTTTTTTCATTCCAACCCAACTTTGCTTTTACACTTTTAACGGCTGGGCAACTACAATAATGTCGTAATTCCCACTCTATGTGAATGTATAAATGCCCTTATATATGAGAGCTGTGTCAAGAATGGACAACCTTTAAATTTCAAAGCCCTGCGAGAATGGCGGAAGGGTATGCACACTGGAAAATGAGAATAAAATGAATATTTTGAATGACCTGAATTGAATTGGATCAAAATGAAAGTGAGAAGAACGTGAGTGGATGTATATATGGCTGTCGGTGGCCTTCTTCTTCACAAAGACTAGGAGAATGGCATGAAGGTATACAGACAGAAAAATGAGAATGAATGAATATTTTGAATGCCCTCAGTTGAATTAGATCAAAATGGAAACTGTGGAGGACGTGGATGGCTGTATATATGATTGTTGGTGGGCTTTTTCTTCACAAAGACTAAATATGAGAAGTGTTGTTGGTGGGCTTTTTTCACAAAGACTACGTATGAGATGCGTTGAGTGGGAGGTTGTTTTCTTTGTTTGTGTATTTTAATCAGATCTTTAACGTAGCATTCAATATATTTGATGGGTGTAGATATGTGGTTGCTGGGTAGGTTTAATGCTAAGGATATGTTTATTAAGGGTTATTGTTCCAATGATTTATAGACTTGCGCTTATTTATTGTTTCACAAACAATGATTTATAGATTTGTAGATTAATTTTTTATTTAAATGATATATAATATTTTTTTTAAATATAATTAAAATTTGATTATAAAATATTATTGAAATTATTAACTTTTAAAATTGATTATTTTTAAATGGAAATAGTGTTAAAGATTTATATTACAAGGAAGATTTGTATAATTTCAACAATTAATTATATTACTTTAATAATTATTTTAAATTTTTTTCTAATGGGGCATTGAAAAGTGAGCGAAGGAAAAAGGGAAGTTTGTCATTTTGTCGCATTTCTTAGCATTAAAGAGGGGGTGATTGTTAGGTCACTATAATACTAGTGTAGCCCCCTTATTATTATTGTTAGTGTAGCTCCTTTATTGTAATTGTTGTTATCCAAAAATTGTTAATTATGTAATGTAAAGGAGGTTGCCCCTTCAAAGAGCCTAGTTTTTAAGTCGTTGATCTATCTTTTCTTCTATTTTGTGAGTTGGTTGCATAACATTTGGTATCAGAGCTTTGAATTGTTGGGTTTCACTTCTTCAAACAGGGCATCTTGACATTTTCGCTATAACTTTTTTTCTCTGAAGCTTCAGAAGCTAAAATTGCAACCACTTGGAGCCGAAATATTGGTGAACCTCATGCACGAATTTAAAATCTTGTTTCGCTATAATTTCGGAGATATGATCCAAGGAAGTTAAGGTTTTTGTATGCTCCAGAATTTCATCTCAAATAGGTGACCTACGGAAAATCGTCATTACTTTCGTTTAAGGCATTAGATTTGAATTCTGTAAAAAGTAGTCGAAAGTGCACGAACTGTAGTTTTTCTTGTATCAATTTCAGAACCAATTGTTGAGACAGTGACACGTGGCATCTCGTACAACTTCACTCTACTGAATCATTCCATAATTAGGTCATAGTGGGATATTTGGCATAACTCTATATTGAAGAATCCAATATTGGTCTAACTTGTGGTATTGGAAAGAAGATTCAGAGGGCTACAACAAGACCGAACTTCTGACCTTAGAGATCCAAAATTACAAATTTACAACCGTTGCAAGATCGAGCTCCTAAAAGAAATAAAAAGGTGTGTATTTAAAAAAAAAAAAATGCATAACTTTTGTTTGAAAAATCAATTTGAAGTGATTCCAAGAGCATATTGAAGCATATATATCGGTATTGAGTTCTAAAATGCCTCACAAACAAAATAATTCCACACCCATTAATCCCTCAAAAAGCCCTACTATGACACATGAAGATGAATAATTGCAGCATGATATATCAAAATTACGGGACCAAGTGCAACAAATTTCGCTCTCACAAAGAGCAACCAAAGTTGAGCTAAAAAGTGACATGGATGGTTTAAAAGACGACATGGATGGTTTAAAAGGCTACATGAATGGTTTAAAAGAATACATGGAAGGTTTGAAGGAAGGTTTGGCAAAGTTGCTTAAAGAAAGGCTTCCTAATGGTGAAAAGGTATTCCATGAAACTCATGATGAGAACAAAAAGAATGGAAATCATGATTTTAGAGACTTTAATGTTGTGTTTAAGACCTACCACATTCCAAAGATCGATATGAGGAAGTTTGATGGCAAGGATCTAGTAACATGGATACTACAGATGGAGCAATATTTTGATCTCCATGATGTGCATCACACACAAAAGGTACGCATTGCAACTTTATATTTAGAACCCAATCAGTTTGTATGGTATCGATGACTTTGTTCTTGTAAACCACTTGTCACTTGGTCAAATTTTACGGAGTAAATGATAACACATTATGAGGTTACAAAGAGCAACACCTTCTTTAGCCAATTGATAAATCTCAAACAAAAGGATTCAATGGTGAAGCACATTGAGGACTTCCAAAAATGAAATATCAGGGTAACCGATATTTCAAAGGAGCGTAGGATTGATGTCTTCATAGAGACATTAAAGGATAAAATCCAACATGAGGTTCGCCTTTGGAAACCTGATCCATTGGAGAAGGAATTCAAGGTGGCAAGAAAAGTTGAAAGCAAAATTATGGCAACAAGGAAGTCTGCCACTCACAACTATGAAGATGGAAGTGTTGTTGCTCCTAGCCTTCCACAACCTACAAGGTTGACACTAGAACAATTGGAGGAAAAAAGAGCAAAAGGGCTTTGTTATAGTTGTGATAGCAAATACACTAAAGGTCATAAGTGCATTGAGAAAAAAAAAAATTACATAGATTGTGAAGAGGAGGAATAAAATGAACAAGAAACATCAAAAGAGGAGGATATGCACTAGGAACCAACCCCAGAGAAAGAAGAAATGAATTTGATCATATATTGTAATGCATTGAATGGAATTACCACTCCTCAAACTCTCGAGAAAGAAGGATATATCAAGAAGAAAAAAGTAATAGTGTTGATTGATTTGGGTAGTACCCATAATTTAATTCATTGTAAGATAGTTAATGAATTGAATTGCTTCCTATATCCAACACTAGAGTGTCAAGTTATGGTTGCAAATGGAGGAACTATAAATTGCTTTGGAAAGTGTCATAATATCAATTTAACCATGCGGGAATATGTATTGAATAGTCCAATTCTTTCCATTCCAATGGGTGGTGTTAATGTTGTACTAGGATTCCAATGGTTACAATCTTTGGGGACGATAGCTTTTAATTTTCAAGAAATTTTCTTGAATTTGTTTGGAAAAGAAAGGAAGTTGAATTAAGGGGTATCACAGGGAAACTAGGAAAGATAATCAGCTCTAATGTCATGATAAGGCTTCTAAAGAAATAACAACAAGGTGTAATTGCATAATCCCATCCTTTTAAAGTCAATACAGTTGCTACTGCATTTAAGGAAACAATTCAAAAGCTTCATGGAAACCCAAAGATTATAGTAAGTGACGGAGATCCCATTTTCACTTGATATTTTTGGATGGAACTATTTGCTTGTCTTGGTACTCATTTAGCTCATAGCTCATCTTATTATCCTCAATCTGATGATAAAACTGAGATAGTGAACAAATGTTTGGAAGGATGTCTTCGTTTCTTTGTATCTAATAAACAAACACAATGGGTCAAGTGGTTACCTCTATCTGAATGGTGGTATAACACTTCCTTCCATACTGCAGCAAAAATGACCCCATTTATGGCACTTTATGGATATCATCCACCATCCATCACATCATCTTTAAGAGAAAAATCTAAGGTTCAAGCAGTGGAAGATCACATTGAGCATCAACAACAAGTTCTCCAACTCTTAAAGGATAACCTCACTCTGGTGCAAAATCGAACGAAACAACAGGCAGATCAGCATCGCAGTGAAAGAAGTTTTGATGTAGGCAACTAGGTATTTTTACAGCTACAACCATACAAACAAATGTCCCTCAAGCAAGCTAAGAAGGATAATAAAAAATCACCCAAGTACTATGGTCCTTACAAGGTGTTGCAAAAGATTGGTACTATGACATACAAATTTGGAGCTACCTGCATCTTTCCAAGTACACCCACTTTTCCATGTTTCATGCTTAAAAAAGGTTATCAATGACAAACTTCGAGTTCAAGCAGTGTTGCCAGAACTTGACGAAGAAGCAAAACTCATATTTGAGCATGAAGCAGTCACAGAAACAAGAGCCCGATAGCTATGGAATCAATAAATTTCAGAGTACCTCATTAAGTTGAAGAACTTACCCGCTGAAGATTCCACATGGGAGGATGAAACTTTTATACATAAACATCCATAATTACTCAAGCGTTGAGGACAACACTTTTTTGAAGGAGAGGGGCATGTTAGGTCTCTATAATACTAGTGTAGCCCCTTTATTGTTAGTGTTAGTGCAACCCCCTTATTGTTATTGTTGTGCCCATGTAGCCCCCTTATTGTGATTGTTGTGCCCCATAGAAATCCAGTATTGTTATTGTTGTGCCCTTACATTATTATTGTTAAGTAGGCTCTGATTATATTGTGACCCCTTAGACTCCTATATATACAAAGGAGGCCTTGTCATTTGTATCATCCAAGAATTGTTCATTTATGTAATGTAAAGGAGGTTTCCCCCTCGAAGAGACTAATTTTTAAGTCGTTGATCTATCTTTTCTTATATTTTGTGAGTTGGTTGCATAACAATGTTGGTGTTGTCATTTCCCACATGCACTCACACATGCCACCAATCTTGACATTTAAGCACATTAAGATTACATACTCTGCATCCATTGCGCGTTCATACCTCCCTTACTGCCACTCTAGCCTTTTCTGCTTCACAGGTGATTATTCTTAGTGACGAGTGGGATATTTCCATTGTGGTGTTGGCTTTTCTGGCTACTTTGTGGGTGAAGGCCAAGGCCCCCTTGACTTGAACCCCTAAGCATCCACCCTTCGATAAATCTTTGACCCTAATTCTCAAAAGCGATAATAGGGGAAAACATTTTCAAAATACAAGCAATCTAGCTGAGTGTAGAGTTGCAATCACAACAACTTAGAGCCTAGCGGGCCCCCAACAATGTGGTAAATTCTCCTATGTCTAGTCTTTGCAATTTTTTCAATCTGCTTCTATTTGCATGGTGGAATTTTGTGTTTGGTGTATCTTAGTGGCGTTTATAATTCTTGGGGTGTTTTGGCTTGTTTTTGCTCAAACTCCCACCCCCTCTGAATCTTTCCCTAAGTTGTCATTGTATCATCTCACCCCCTAGCTTGCCTAGGTGTAATTTCTAATTTTCTTCTAGCCTTGTTATGGTTGAGTGATGCTTAATTCATCGTCCTCACCTCCCCAAGGGTTTACTAGCTCCATTTCTTGTCTACTCTCAAATTTCATGCCACAGTAGAGGATGTGTTCCCTAAGCTGAAACTCAAACCCAGTGTGTTGTCGCTATTTTCCATTTTGCTACCCCACCTAAGATTTAAGTAGAAATTCAAAAATTTGAAGCTTTAACCACCAATCACTGTTAGGCATATTCTCACTATGAAATCCAAATTGAAGTTGCTAGTTGTGTCACTGAACCTAGCCACACCAGGGGACGAAGCAATTAATACCTTAATTCCATCACCCTTCATTGGCAAATGAAGGCACTCCTTGGACAAGTGGTCTAAGAAAAATATAAGGATCATAATGAATAATTGCATGTCTTAATGAAATCCAAAGGGTCCAATGCTACCAACGCTCCCATTTGGTCAACCTCAATGCCCGCTTGGCACATTTTGAAGGTCATCTTTAGTGCGATCACAAACTTCCAGAAGGTTCAAGCGCATGAGACCTAACCTCGACAATGTCATCTAATAAATTATGCTCACCGAGGTCTTTTGGTTTATGTTTTGGCTTCATAAACTTTCTTTTATTTTCATAATTAGATGGATGACTAGTTACACCTCGAAGATTATATGTAGTAATTTTGATAAATATTTCTACACAATTATCTAACCGTAAGATAACTACCACTAAACTTGTATTTTTTAGTATTTTGAAAAATGAAAAACTAGTTAACCACTTTCATTGTTGTTGATTTGGTTTTCCTCCTAACAAACCACAACAATAAATAATCAAAACATTAAACTTTATATGCCATTATTTATTATTCAATTCAAAAATCTTAAATAAAAATAAATAAATAAATAAAATAAAATAAAAATCTTATTAAATTTAAAAAATATAATTCCAAAACCTAACATATCTAAACTTTACATTAACTTATAAAAAATTTAAATAACTCTAAAACTATTTTTAATTTTATGTTTTTCCTTGATTTTGTGAGATCCCTCTAATTCTTATCTCCATAATTGTTCATGTGATTCCACTAGGGTTTGCTAGTCTTTTGACCTCTACAAGATGCTACGACAATGTGCATGTGAATGGATAGATTTTTGACTTTATCCCAATTCTTGACTTTTCGATTAGGCTCCTATGGTGGGCCCCAAGCAAGCTTTGCCATGCAGGTGCTCCAAACTTTGTCATGCAAGTATCATGATAAATTTGATGTTGTTGGGAGTAGAGTATAATATTTATTAATGTTGTTTGTCAATGTTATTTAAAAATGGTTTTTTCCTCCAATTTTAATAATGATACGTTTGCTTTATTGTTATAGTTTCATTAAACAAAATTACAATAAATTCCAAGGAGACACAGATTATAATAAGAATATTAAATATTTTCCATTCTATAAATTTTGACCTCATCTGTAAAGATTACCATACTTACATTGGTAACAAAATCTCTAAGACAATCATGTTCTCTCATAAATATGGGTGATGGTAGGGATATGGAATACCATTACACTTATATAAGAATTATCTTATTCACATGAGGGGCACAATCCATAAGGACAAACACGTTCCTTGAAATTTCACTCATGATGGGGTTATGGAACATCTTTACATCATCATGGGGTTAACAGTGGAATTATATAAGTTTTTAATTAATCAATATATGATTGTATGGTCATTGAAAATATTATACTGTTATTGTTTCCATTAGGATTCAAGTTTCCATATGGACATATTCCTCGTTATGACTGTTTTTGCCGGTGTGATTGGTTTATTATAAGTTTAAAAAGTCAGTGGAATAGATATTTACACTTTTGCCTTCTTAATTAAAAAAATAATGCATATTCATTATTTTTGCAATTGGTTGATATCTTCATGCGTATTTATTTTAATAAGAAAATTATATAGATTTTTTTTGGGAGAGATGATAAAGATGTTTTTATGGTATAAAACAATTTTAAAGCTCTTATTTTTGGCTTTTTTTGTTATTTTTATTTTAAATTCTTTTTATTTTTAACCTGTTTAGTTTAGTTTAGTTTTTAGTTGTTGTTGTTGTTGTTGTTGTTGTTTTAAATTAAAGAATATAAAAATGAAAATAAAGATAAAATTTTATTAAAAAATAAAAAAGAATTTAAAATAAAATTATGGAAAAAAAAAAAAAAAGAGAGTTAGAAATAATGGTTTTAATATCAAAATTAAAATCATTGTATCTCTAGTGTATTTAATGGTTCACTTGGATCATGTCCGTGGGGTCTTAGTTAAACGGTGATGAGACGGGTTGTTATAACACTCATCACATGTTCAATTCTCTTCCCTGATTGGAGTGATGTATCTGAACATCTTGATGAAATAGAGTGAAAAAAAAGGGAAAAAAAAGAGAAAAAATGAAAGGTGCTACCAAACTTACAAAAAAAAAAAAATGGTTCACTTGAATCATACTATCTATCTTAACCACAATAAGTGGTTCAAAATGCATAACCATAAAAACATCTTTGTGATCTATCCGAAAAAAAAGTTGTGTGTAAATCATAAATCACAAAAACTTACATTGAGAGATAATTTTTTTTCTTATATTATTAATTTTGTTATTGTAATATTTTGTTTAAAAAGTTATTATTTTTGTTTATGTTAGTATTAAGATTTCAAGAAGGTGTACCAAAAACTCTTCACTTAAGTCACTGGTGACAAGTGGCCCTAACAACAAGATGTGGTTGTTTACGCTTCAGATCTGCAATGATAAAATAACAAAATCCTACGGCAAAGAGATCACATGCAATCGAAAACCTAGAACAACAAGAAGTAACTGATGCAATAACCCAATAGAATACGACTTTAAATTAATAATCTTTTTATTAGAAAACGCCTAGTGAAGGAGGTTTACAACATGGATCTGCAAATCCACCTCCATAGGATGGGTCCTTTGATTTCCTTATGTTTCAGCGATTTTTTTCTCTGTTAATATGTGGAAAACCCAAAAAGTAAAATTGAACTCAAGTGGGAGCTCAAATTTGAGAAGATGATATTGGTGACGATTATAGTGATCACAGTGAAGAATGAATGGAAAATTGTCTTATTTATAACAAAGTATTGGGTTAGATTAGGAAATGAAAAAAAAAAAATATATATATATATATATATATTAACCAAATCTAAATCTAGCCATTGATAATACTTTATTATATTTTTTGGAGAGAGACTATATATTCAAAATTGTCAAATATCTTTATTTAGAAAATGGTTGAAGTAATTAACGAATAAAATGATTTATTAATTACTTTTGTGAGAATTTAAAAAAAAATGTAAAACTGAAATAATTATTAAATAATGGTTTAACAATTATTCCAAAAATATAATTCAGGAATAATAAATAAATAGTGATTTATTTAATTATTCCTAAGTGATTTAGTCAAATGTGACAAGGAATCATTAGCAAATAACGATTTAATAATTATTCCTAGATAAGATTAAATAAATAATGGTTTATTCAATTATTTAATGGGGTTTGTTTATTTTAATAAGAAATAATTTAATAAAAATGGTTTACTAAATCATTTCCTATGGTGAAAGTGATTTTACTATGGCAAAATTAATCCTACATGGCATATTTCGATCCACCTAGTTATAAATGTCTAGGTCATCATTTTTTAGGTGATAACATATTGCCCCTAATGTACGAACGTTAGGAGCAAATCACATGACTGAAATACGTTGTAGGTTACACTTCCACGAGACACTAAAGGGAAGTTAAAGAGAGAGAGACAAAGATAGTTGAAGCAATGCAAGGAAGAACAGAGGAATGTAGGGGGAGACCTACTAATATGATATAAGTCTCCTTTTATTTTGGAGTACATGATCTCAAATGAGGTAGGGGAGGCATACCCATACCCGCCGAGATAAATGAGTACAAATAATGGTGCACCCAACAATGTGGGACTAAGCTACAAAATACATGATACATTATATGTTAGCATCAATGAGCCAGAATGTGATATAATAATACAATGAGTCTCATAGACATAATACACCTGGAAAACAGAGGGCATGAATGAATAGAATAACATATGAGTACATGAGACATAATGCCCGACAAGCTGACATGGTGAGGGGAGATCACAACAAAGAAGCCATGCTAAACAGGAAAGGGATCTGAAGATCTGAATGGACCATCTGTAGGAGACATGCATACTATAAGTGTTGCAAATGGTTGAAGCCGAACTAGTCAAATCTATCGAACTACATTTGGGGTTGGATCATGATTTGTTGTCATCCGGGCATGTGGGGGGCTACCTGAAGGGCCACCCCCTCACGAGGTATGAAACAACTCACACACACTCGGGGAATGTTGGGACACTCTGCTAGATCACTGGACGATCAAGATTCTCGATCGTGCGATAATGAGTTGGAGTCGAGCACACGAGAAACAACCAAGTCAAAGGGAAATAATGACTCCCTCTGCTTGATCTAAGGCACTAAAAAATGATGAAATTTAGAAACAAAGTACATCCCCCTCTAGACCACTCCCTTGGAATAAATGTGTTGAAGTAGACAGAAGAGGGCCCACTAAAGTTGAGGAAATGAGGAATCCTCAACAAAGGCACGAGGGATTAAAGTGGCGTGACTGATGGACTAACACCAGAGATGATGATGGAAGGAAACAAGATTAGTGGTAGACTAACGACTTTCCCTTGTTAGAGCATAATATTCATGGTTGACCTGACAGCAATTGAATCGATTATAGAGGGGATGGTCAAATACTCAGATGGAGGCTTTTCAAAAATGGAGTAGTATGGTTGGAGGCCAAATATGAGAAAAATGGGATGAATGTGATGCAAAAATGGATGGAACAATGCAACTGGAGTCAATGGGATTCTAAACAAACTCCATGGATGTAAGGGTGACTCATGTATGATGCTCTGAACAAGGGTGACTCGATGATGCTTCCACATGGGGGAGGCTCGGAGGGCACCATAAAAACATGAGTAAATAATGGTTACTCATGATGAAAATAGACACATGAGTCGAAAAGTGCAAAATTAAAATGGTACCATAGTACAGGCGGATCATATTAAGAAATTTGATTTTAATAGGCAGAAAAGTGAAACCTCATGGAAAAAATGGCTTCTTGGTGAAGTGTCAAATTACCAAAAAAAAAAAAAAAAGATCCATTACAGAACTCGGTGACAGCTTTCCAACGATGTTGACAGTTCGTCAAACCAAGGTAGGGTTTGGTCACACTAGGCAACAAAAAAACTAGGGTTTTTCCTATAAAATGGCTTCTTGCCCCCAAATCCAATTCATTTGCAGAGTAAATTGTTGGAGAATTTGGAGAGAAGGAGAAGGCCCTAAATCTTAAGGAGATTGTAGTGGACAATCTGACCATTGAAATTCAGATCTACGAGTTGCAGGTAGGTGACCTAACCTATCTGAAAATGACCTTAATGCTTCTTGGAAGGATGGTTCCTAGTGAAGAATCAAGGTAAGAAAGGAATACAAGAATGAACTACTAGAGAAGGTCTATAATCATCCCCTCCCACCAAGTCAAACATGGGGACCAAGTGGTAAGTGTGGTATCACATAGAGTATAATATTTGAATGTATGGTATCAATCATCTACAATAAGTGATGGGTATATGGCTCGTTGGAGATCCGAGAAATGAAAGGATAATCGACCATACCTAGATCATTGGGGTCTAGGCCGAGACTTATGTTAATCAAGTGAGAAGGCATCCAGGGGTGCCATCATGCCCCCAAGCATTAGATACTGCCCCCCAGTATATGATGATGGAGGGGATTGATCAGGTATGCAAAGGTGGAAATGATGTCCCTAGCTAGAGGAGTTCGTGGACCGTCATTATGTTCCAAGTGCTCAAATAAGGAATTCGAGCATCTGGTCATACTGGCACGAGATCCTCTAGAAGATGATGTGGAGATGGAGGGGCATGTGTGCCCCCAACTTTTGTATGTAGCATGCTATGGGCATGTCAAATGTATTTAGAGTAGTGGACTCCAAACTCATTTTGATGATGTGGTTCGCCATTTTTTGGTTATGGTTGTCTTCTCATGGGAATGATGGATAGATACATTTAGAGAAAGGAAACGATGGATTACCAATCTCATTTGGCACTGCATATATATATATATATATCAAATGGACTAAATTTTTGGGTTCACATACATAGTGTCATTATACCAAAGAGTGGCTTCGGATATAATGAATTAATGCTCACTTAGATAACACTGTGGTTGACCGAAAATAATGTCTAAGGGACTGGGTTGTTGATGTAAAAAGTAGGGATGATTAAATAGATCATCCCTATGGTAATATGAAGTGATACAGAACTCTATAAGTTATTCTAAATGGGGAAGAATAACGGTACTAGAGTTGACACTACCAGATGCACTAGCAGGGTTGGGGAGAATTGCTTCTCCTCGACTCTAAAAAATGGATCCCCCCTTACTCAAACATTGTGTGGGAATGTAATGGCCACAAGGTGCATGTGGATCAAATTCATGGGTTCGAAGTAATGAGTGTTTGAACCAATCGACCTCATCATGGATGAAGTCTTTGGACTCCACAAAATATTGAACAAGAGTTTGTTGTGGAAGGAAGTACACACAATGGTGCATATCATCCCAAGGATAATCAGGGGTGGTCATAGCTTCCATGATGTCTTCATGAAAATGAAAGACGGGGGAACTTGAGAAAGAAGGACCACATGATGAGGAAATACCTGAAGCATCTTCATGAGAGACAAGGTTCACATACCCATCATCAAAAGGAGTGGGAAGATGACTAGTAGATGAGACATCTATCAATGTTGAGACCGAAGTGTTCTCCAAAAAAGGTTCGACATAATCACAATAAGAAACTCCAAGCGAGTCCCAATACATCGATCCCATGGATGAAGACAGGTATAGAATAGGGGCAGAGCTATCCGTCATCTCAACATCAGGAGGAGGGATCAGGATGGGTGGTTGAGAGACTTCTTGTTCTGGCATAATAGTGAGAGCAGAACCCGCAGGTAGAGGGGAAGTGGAATAACTATGAGCGACATCTAACTCGCGAAGGACTTGAAGTGTATCACTAAAATCTTTGAGACGAGGAAAGTGATGGGAATAATGGCCATATTTATCACACAAAGCACAAGGGTGATTCATGCGTAAGCATATGTTCTTCTTAGCTGACTTGGGTAAGGTAACATGAACCTCAGGAATGTTAGAGTCTGGAAAGGTATCAGATACCACGTTATTGATATGGGGGAGTTCACAACAATTGTTGGTGGCATGTCCAACAACATCACACAAAGCGCATGGAGGAGTAGCCTTTTGCAGCTTAGGACGAGCAGGATTTGTTTGGGGTGCCTTGTCTTTAGTTCCCTTTTTTGGGCTTTGTCCAATCACCATATGCTTTCGCAACAAAAGTGGCTTCCCGTTGAGGTTTTTGTGGAACTAAAGCAAAGGAAGGGGTAGGAACAACATGTTGAATCGGGTTTAAAGCAGTGTAAGGTTTGAGTTTAATAGAAGGAGTGTTTGTGGGAGGATCAATGTACCAAACTAGGATCCCCAAGGTGATGTTAGGTAGATTCAACGTAGCCATAACAGGGGTAGAAAATATTCCAAGTGGTGAGAATAATAAAGGTATCTAACCATAAGGGTAATGACCTGGAGGAACTGCTCCTGGATGGTTAAGTCCTAGGGGAACGATTTTGGGATGGAAAGGACCAAGAGAGATACTAGTAGAAGGAAATGGGCTTGAAGGAATTGTACTTGAAGGTTGGGTTGAGTTAGGAGAAGTAGGTTGCGGAGGGGCTGGCCATTGTGAAGGCGTACCAGACTGCTTGTTAGCAGCCCATGATGCTTGAAGCATGTAAACACTAGAAGAGCTAGGCTCCAAAGTGGTATGAAGTGGACCATAATAAGTACCAAACAACGTGGAATATTTGTATATGTTAGGAGAAACATTGGTGAGGGACGAGATATTATTATTTCCAGTCATTGATGAGATAGTGGACTGAGGGGTAGTTTGAGACTGAGGATCATGGTAAGTCAACTAATTGATAATGACGATCTTTCCATTGTGAGGAAAGCACATCTTAAAAAAGACAAATGTGAAAACTAACATGGCATAGGTGTAACTACGACCCAAGAGGATGTTATAATCTAATGGGGCATCAATGACTTATATATAAATTAAGACCATCTTGTCAGCAACAATAATTGGACAATTGTGATATAATCTGAGGCGTTGCGAGGGATGACTGTCCCAAGCACAAAGAGTGATGGTGGATGGGGACAGGTCAAGTGAACTAAGTTGTTTCCAAACGCTAGCATCCATCACACAGGTAGAGGCGCCTTCGTCTATGATACACCATTGGACATTGGCGTTTCTTATGGAGACTGATATTTGAAAGGCAATTTCTGAAGGAAGGGGGGATGTTCTTGTCAACATCAAAGATAATCATACGATCGTCAGAAGGATGCACAACACCCAAAGCAGATAGTAGAGCTTTTCATTAGGATGGGAATGTCTGGAGGAATTCTAGTGTTGAAATGGCAACAAGAGATTGTGCCAAGTCATATACAATGTTATAGGCATGGGAAACTTTAGAATAAGTAATGTTTCAATGTAATATACCTTTGTGGATATTAGGGACAACCTTTACCTTAGGAGGAGGGATCTGTAAGGTACCATTTGGTGACGACAAAGGCTCAATGGAAACTTGAGATTGGGAATCAATCGACGACTTTGCAGGAGGCTTTTTGTATTAGCGTGACCGAGTCTGAATGTTGACTTGTTCAGTGTTGACTTCCTCAAAATTCATCATAAGGATTTGGTAACAATTGTGACCAGATTGCAAAGGTTGGGGAGTTGCATTACCATGTGTGGGTTGGGTAGCTATATATCCTTGACGAGGAAAAGGATTGGTAAGCACAATTGGTTTTGATGAAGCAAGAGGAGGAGGAGGTGGAGCGATGGGATGAGGTCCTCTAGAAGAATATGCTTGAGCTTCCCATGCTTGGCACATATGAGGTAACAAGGGACACTCGTGAGTATAATGGCCAAATATTCTGCAACATGCACAAGGTTTGTTTTTTCAAAGAGCCTTGTTTTGCTTGGGATGTTCGCCCTATTGTTGGGTTGCAGGATTAGGGTAGTATCCCTAAGGGGCATTTAGTGGTGGAATCTGGTTTCCCTAATTACCTTGATATGCCTGGTTCTGGTTACCCTTCCCCTTGTTCCGTATCTTGGGGTTGGGTGGATTGGTTGCACTTTGTTGAGCATACACTTGACCTTGAGGAGGAGGTTGTTGTCGTGGTAGAGGTGGAGGAGGCATGGGAGGTTGGGATGTTAGTTCCAAAGTGGTGGAGCACTAGGTGGTGCATAACGATAGTAAGAAGATGGGGCAACATTAGGATAAACAAGTGAAGCAACAACTGGCCCTGGAATCTGTTGATGCGCATGGGAATATGCTTATGATGTGTTGGGACCTCGATAAGTGTTTCCATGTGAAGGATTGGGAGGGGGATAGGTGTAAGAGGAAATGGTCCCCCCTTGGGGTTAACCATAACTCATTGGAGGCAGAGTATATAATGGAGGTTAAGGGTGTGAAATGGATCCAATGATACCATCAGCAACATGAGATTCCCCTGACGCATTAGCAACACCAGGCTGAGGCAGATCGAGAAGGATGGTATAAACATATCTTGATCGTGGATAGATCATGTCATATTTCAAAGCTACTTGGAGTGCTTCTTCCTCAAATTGGGGGGAATGGGAGGCGACATCTTTACCTATGGGGGCCAAAATCGATCTAAGGAACCAATCCATATAAACATGGTATTCAAATTCAGGGGTCCTGCACATGCTCCTCCTTTTGTGCCATTCTTGAACATGGTCAGATAGGTGAGTGGCATAATTTTGATGGAAAGAAGTCAACAGTTTGGTACTGGTGTCATAACGGAGAGGTAACTGAAAGTAGGATATAAAGGCTTTTTAAAGAGAAACGAAAGTGGAATGGGAGGCCCGTGGTTGGTACACATACCACATTGTAACAAATCCAATAAGGATGCGCCTGAAGAGGCGAAGACAAATGGAGTCTTCAGTGATAGAATTGGATGAACACGACATATGAAATGAGAAAACATGATTTGTGGGGTCTTCTCCAAGATTTCCTTCAAACTTGGGGATGTCATAAGGAAGTTTGGTAGGCATAGCGGGCCAATTTTAGGTCATGGAGAAGAGGGTTGTTGATAAGCTATTTGAAATCAGGAAGGATCAAAACAACCATATAGGGGAGAAATGGGAGGTTAGTGACCATACTAGCAGAGATTCCGCCTGTGAGGTTACCTTAGTTACCACTGTCGTTTCCTACACCCACGTTGGTGCCTGACATGGTGGTGGTACAGGGTTGGGACGACGCAAAATCAAAGGAAGAACTGGAAGAATCAACGGAACCAGAGTTAGAATGTGGACTCAATGGAGGACTCAGAGGATGAACTATAACTCGATGGGGAGGAGTAAGATGTCCTAAAGGAAACGGGGGGCGAAGGCCACGAAGTCTGCGAGATAAATTCCTAGGGGGTTCAATTATGTCAAAACAATATGAATCAAAGGACTAAAGAATTAAAGGAGAGAAAGATAAACAAATAACAAGCAAACACCTAGTGCAGTGGCGCCAAGTGTAAACTAACTATATTAAGATGTTACGTTAATTCAAATAAACACGTCCAATCAAAGAAAAATGACCTCTAGCCTCTAGGTGGTCTAAATCCTTAAACAAGTCCTAAATAAACTCTTTCAGATGGCCTTCCAAAAGATGTCTTACTTGACAAAATCTTATCCCCGTAAGCAGAGCTATCCAGATAAAGTGGGGTAGAGAACCAATTGCTACCCATAACCAGTTCTATAGGGTGTTTTCCTACGATTGGTCACTATGATTACCTTCATCCCATGGGGGTGGTTGAATCTTGAGCTTCTTGGTGAACAACCAACGCACAAGATTCCCAACCATGGGTTGGGTAGCCCCGAGGAGAACCGCTTGCACGATGACCTAGCCTAATCTCCTCATAACCAAGTTTCTTATGCACTCTGGCTTTGGATCGTGGGATGGCAAAGGATTTTAATCTCCCCAATAATTAAACTTGTATGTCTCAATGTAAGTGATCGATGGGTGTTATTGGAAGCCTATCCCATCAATCCTACACCTAAGTACACAGATTGTTTGGCCCTGGTGCCCAAGTGGGCTTAATATATGTGTGTTAGATTATTATTATGTGGCTTGTTTCAAGTCTTAGCTTGACAGTGTAAACCAAGGTCACGCTCGCTTAGGGTGTGCATGTGTGTGTGAAAAGTGTGTTCAGTATACGAGTTGATTGAGCATGTTTTATGATGCCATGTGCTGTTGAAAATAAAGTGCTGAAAAACTATAAATAATGTTGTAAATGGACTGTAAAATAAACCTCCAATCCAAGCACAAAAGCCCCACCCAAAAAAGCTATCAAACATCTATAAAAGAGGTGGAAAAAAAGCTACTCAAAGACATCCTTATGGTGAAAAATCTAATGTCTAAGGGATTGGGATCTAAAGGCACAAGGCTATTGAAAATGGTGAAGAAAATCAATAAAAATAAGAGGTGAAAATGTTGAAAAATGATAAGAAATAAGCTCTAAAACCTAGGACACACAAGGGGATCCCAAGGGGGAAGGCAACACTAAACTCAAAAGGGAGTAAAATGATGAAGAAACCTAACCAAAAGGGTTGTAAAACAATGGGAAAAAACCCTAGAAATCAGAGGCTAAAATTTTTGTACCCTAAATTTCTCAACTCAACAAATCTCTTCCTAAAAGGTGGAGGTGTAATCTAAACCTTATGGGGCCTTTTTCCATCCTCAATGAGAAACCATTAAGAGAAACTAGGCCTGGGGGTGACTTTGGAAAGAATAAAAACTCTTCCCAGTACACACACAACACAACTTGCAAATCTGAAAAATTCTATTTTTTTTTTTTAATGTAAAAGTGAAAAATGAATATTCTAACATGAAAGGTGCATTGGAATGCAAAAAATGGGCCAAAAAGTGCATTCTAGAACACAGATAATGAGCCAAAAAGTTCGTTTTGATCCTGAGACCCTTGGTCGGCAGATCTTGCCTAGATTGTGTTGTCTCCTACTTGACTGGTACTTGTGACCTGTGGAAAGATGCGGAAAACCAATATAATCCAAAAATATTTCCAAAAAAAGAAAGGATATCTAAAAATAGAGATTAAGAGGCTAAAAATAGCTGGAAAAAAGACTGGAAAACACTGAAATGACAGCCACCAAGGATCTGAATACTACACTAGTGGAGTCACCTTTTGTTGATGACCGTGTAGCTAAAGACCCGGTGGAGTCGCCATTTGTTAGTATGCAAATTTCACGAAGGTGTACAAAAAATGCTTCACTTAAGTCATTGGTGACACGTGACCCTAACAACAAGATGTGGTTCTTTACTCATCACATCAACAATGATAAAATAAGAAAACCGTGCAACAAAAATATCATATGCAATCCAAAACATAAAACAACAAGAAATAAAAGATGCAATAACCCAATAGAAGAAGACTTTAAATGAATAAATTTTTTATTAAAAAACAACTGGTGAAGGAGGTATACAACATGGATATGCAAATACCCCTTCGTGGGATGGGTCATTTGATGTCCTTGTGCTTCAATGGTCTTTTTCTCTCTCAATATGTAAAAGATCCAAAAAGTAAAATGAAGCCAAGTCCCCAAAAGGAATTAATTCTTTACCCTTTATTTTGCCGCCGCCTTGAACCTTTCACATACACTTCAACCTTTCAGGACCAAAAGCATGGAACCGGGAAGGAAACATAAGTTAGAAGCCTTACCCTTCTTTTCCTAGAAACCTTAACCTTTGTCCTTTTTCCATCACAGTCAAGCCTAAGCCCACCAAGAATCACTTGGGATGGGGATAACCAGTAGCCAGATAAGCATCACCTATTCATGGGACGACGGGGCGAGAAAGATCCAAGAGCATCCAGTAGCCTAATAAAGCCCGCCAAGTTCAACATATACCTTTCGCCTTTAACCTTTTGACAGAAGCCGAACTCAAGTGGGATCTCAAATGTGAGAAGACAATAATGGTGACGATGATAATTATCACGATGAAAAATGAATGGAAAACTATCTTATTTATAACAAAGTATTGGGTTAGATTAGGAATGGGAAATAATAAAAAATTATTGATCAAATCTAAATCTAGCTGTTGAGAATACTTCAATATATTTTTTGGAGAGAGAAAATATATGAGTAATTGGAGACTTCCACAGTTATTCATATTGTTAGAGATTTCTGAAATAACACTTTGTAAATGTGTGATTTGTCCAACATTTTGGATGATAACTCCATCCATCATCAGGGACCAAAGCAAGCCTTGTGAGTAAACGAGTGTTGGGGAGCCTATTAATAGGAAAAAAATTCGGGTGATGTATTCGATAGATAACGGTAAAAAATAATAAAATAATGATATTTGACCATTTTTTACTATTTTTTTAAAATTAATATTTGAAATGAGATTTTTATTGAATGTCAAAATTAGCAAAAAGAATTGGGGATTACACATTTACATAGTGCTATTCCAGAAATCTCTAACAAGAGAGAAAATATATTCAAAATGGTCAAATATCTTTATTTAGAAAATGGTTGAAGTATTTAACAAATAAGATGATTTATTAATTACTTTTGTGAGAATTAAGAAAAGTGTGAAATTGAAATAATTATTAAATAATGGTTTAACAATTATTCCCAGGTGATTTAGTCAAATGTGACAAGGAGTAATTATCAAATAATGGTTTCCTAATTATTCCTATGGAAAATTAAAGAAATAATAGATTATTCAATTATTCTCATGCCTTTTTTATTTATTTATTAAATCAGAAATAAAATTGGTTTACTAAATCATTACCTATGATGAAAGTGATTTTACTATGGTATAATTAATCTTACATGGTGTATTTCCGTCCACCTAGTTAGAAATGGCTAGGTGATCATTTTTTAGGTGATAACACTTTATAATATATTTATTTATATAATTTGTTTGTTTATAGTGAATTAATTATTTATAAATTGTATCATGGGTTATTTATCTATATTTGTATTTTCAATAATTTAAAATCTATTTATATAATACTTTGAAGATTTTTGTGGTGTGAGTTTTGAATTGGGGAATTCGAAATTTCCACAATATCCATTTTTACGTCTATGTTTCAGGTCTAACGTAAGGCCCATCATAGGACAAAACATGACAAGAAGAGAGAAGGATTGATGAAATAAATATATGCTGGAGCAAAAAGGAGGGATGAGGAGAAAGCATGAGCCGACGAGTAAATACCAATGAATCAAAAAGATTAATATATAGCTTATTAGTATTTACTGGTCGGCTCATGTTTTCTCCTCATCCCTCCTTTTCGCTCTAGCATATATTTATTTCATCAATCCTCCTCTCTTTTTGTCATGTTTTGTCGTAAAGATGGGTCTTGCTTTATACCCGAAACGTAGACGTAAAAATCTATTTAAATATTATTTTTCTATAAAAAAATGTTATTTCAATTTAAAAAGTGAAATGTTTTATACAATTTAAAATGGATGAGATATATAATATTTCTAATATATATTGATGGAAAAAATATTCACAATATTTTTAATATTTCTAATATTATATTGGTGGATGAGATATATAATATTGAAATGTTTTATGTCCACAGGGTCTTGGATAGACGGTGATCGGGTGCTCTGTTAAGGCACTCCTTGATGTAAAGTCACTAGTTGAATTTGTTGCCCCGATCGGGGTGATGTATTTGGACATGATGATGAAGATGTAGTCCTACCCAACTTACAATATATATATATATATATAAAGAGAGAGAGAGAGAGAGAGAGAAATGTTTTATACAATTTAAAATGGATGAGATATATAATATTTCTAATATATATTGATGGAAAAAATAATCACATAGTGAAAATAAATAAATAAAATAATATATATATATTTTAATAATATTTAAATTTGCTTTATATCTTAATTGTAAAGTTAAATATACTTTAACTTAATATAAATGAGAAATATAAAATAATTTAATTCTTTGTGGTCGAGATGAATGATTATTATCCTTCTCACCTAAGTTCAATTTTCATAAGTGACATGTTGAGCTCATATCAAATATGTTGTTGCAAAGGCTTTAAGCCTTGTTGTTGAACAACATTAAACTCAATGATTGCTAATATAAATCTTGAGCTAGTGTTAGCAACGCATAAGCCAAAACTAATAGGAAACTTATGACATAATAAGGGTCGAGATGTCGAGAGACATACCAAATGGGGGTTCCACTCTTGGGGGAGTTTACCCTTCTAGCCTCATCACAACAAACCAAATGTATCATCAAGAATTAGGGTTATATATATTTAAAAAGTACTTGATCCAATTAAATATATCTATAGCATGACTAGAAAGGATATTGACCTTTTTGCATATATTAGATAGACCGAAATCACCTTTTCATTTTGAAATAAAACCTAAAACTATTTATCCCCTTGATAGGTGTATGTTCGAAACCACCCATGTGAGGATGACCCTTCCCTACATGTCGTCAATATCTGCCATTATGTACCTACGCCACCTGGAAGTTCATATAAACCTTGAATAAGGTGATGACATGCAGGGAGCTAATGTCCATCATCGAATACTGAACAAGTATTCATCAATGTTAGCTCCTACAAACATTCATCACTATAATTCGGTTGAGAGGCTCCTCCTTGCAATGATGGTAATGGTTTTGGATCATCAGTGTGTAAGCTTCAAAATCCATGCATGTTTGGCACAATGTTAGTATTTTCTTGTATTTTGGGTAAGTTTCCTTTGTCTCTCTCAAACCCCTAGTTCCTTTATGCATCTTTGCTCAATCTTTTTTCTAGAACAATTTGTCACGAGGCCTTCCCTCTTGGGTTTTCTCAATTCAACCCTTTGTAGCTCATTCTCCGTCGTCTCACCTCAATATTTATCAAAGCGTGGTTGGGATTGGTTATTCCTAGCATCCTTCTCTTCTTTCTTGACAAGTGATCACCATTGTGTTCAATTCCTCTATGGTTTATTTTCCTTGCTAGAAATGGCCCATTTCATCCAGTCCCCGCTCCTTTGCAAATTATGCCTCAACCAAGCACCTCACATCGCTATCATGGGAGACATGGATGAGGGGACCACCCTTGGTAGAGAGATTAGGCAAATGTAGAGGCTTTTATTGCATTCTATTGGGAACATACCTCCTAAGCTATGAGAGAGGAAATTGTTGTAACATAAAACAAGATAAGGGTGAAAATGCACTTCCTATCAAATATATAAGTAAAGGGAAACATTGGGTGGCGGATTCCAGATTTGACATCACTCATTTGAGAGAGACATAATACACACAAATTATTGACATCTATTGGCAGATGAAGGCCATCACGGGAAAGGTCTTGGTAGAAAGAACTGAAGCACAACAGGAGACACTACTCGATATAGACACACTACAACTTCAAGTGACAATGCTAGGCCACGAGGTGACCATCCTTGCCAAGAAAGTATCAACCCAATGGGTAGATTATCCCCTGACATAATGGTCATTGTTTATTTTTGTTTTTATACATCAAAGTAAGCTATTTCACCTCCTTATTAGCTACAACATTAGGGAAATTAGTAGATTAAAAACAATTATAGAATCAATCCAAAAAATACCTAAAACTATTTTTGATTCGTTAAAAAAACATCATATTAAAATGCAAATGAAAAGAAACATATTAAAAACCCGAAAAAATTAATATAAGTAAAATTATAACCCTTATAAACCATCAAAAATTTATTTTAAATAATATGTTTGTTTGTTTGTTTTTTTTTTTTTTTTTTTTTAATAACAAATCAACCCAAATTTATAAATAATAATGTTTTTTTTTGTAAGCTTTGTAGGACCTCTTCATTCATTCATTCAAAAGCAGGTTACAACCATAAAATTCATTCGGTGACCTCAACCTGCCCAGTGGGAAACCAGGTTTTTTGGCCACTGAAATGCGTTATAAGCCATTCAAAATTTAAGAACTTTAAGTCTTTTAAACATGGCCTTATAGGCATGAATGTCTAAAAACCAGTTTGAATCTACATCTACATAACTACAACAGTTTTTGATATCCGATATATACAACATATAGATAAACAAAAAGACAAAACAAGACTTAGACACTAATCATAATTCGAGGACTCCACAAGGGCGGGGTCCTTTGCATTGGAACCAGGTAATGTTGACTGAGGAAGGCACATAATGTGCTTTTAAATACGGAGAAGGTGAAGATTCTATAGCTAAATTTGGCATTGAATCAACTGCAATTCTTTCTAAATTCCCTGAAGACCAGGGTCCGACTTACCAGAATTGACCAATGAGACTATAATAGATTTAGCCATGAGATTCTTCATGAGCCAGTAGGGATATATAGTCTGTTTATATTGGGTGGTGTGGCCACAAGTATGACCCGGGTTTGGGGAAATAAGTCATCAATCCTCCACCTACAAATCATCATCAACTCATTGGTTGAGCTCTCCTTCCCATGACGTTATCAACCGTTTCACCTTGGCAAGAGTGCCGACATTATAAGCCTGGACAACTTCCTAGATTATTTGTGCATCAGTTCTACACCCACTTCTCCTTGGTGGCTGAGCGGAGGAAGACTCGCTACCACTCTAGTTATCTTTCTATCTGCCATGACCTCGACCTCCGTTTATGGAAGTGCTAGCACCAGGGTTCAGGCAGACCATTGTATTAAGTGCAGTATTGTCAAGAATCTGAGTAGGCCAACGAGAAGGGAAGACCGAGGACCACTTCCTATCATTGAAACCGCGAACCCAAAGTCGAAACTGATTACGAGAACCTGAGACAAATTCATTAAAAAGAGACAAAAAACAAGAATTGTTAGGCGAGAGACTAGTTGATAAAATGAAAACTACCCATAGAGGCTGCTAACACCATTTTGGACCTTTTCTTAGCACCGCGTACTCATGAATACCATATAACAATGAGAAGCACAACTAATTATTCCTATGTCAAAACCAAATAACAGAGACCGACTCCTCGAGCCTTAAAACTTTGCAAGTTGCCTCATTTACATTATAAACAAAAGTCAAGAAGGTAATTTTCATTGATATCCTTAGGGTGGACATAACCAACAAATACCCTGCGCTGTTATCAAACCCGACTTTGTCTACCGAGCCATAAATCCAACTTCATACATGCATGCCCATTCTATACAATAACATTCCAAAGAAGAAGGACACAGACAGGGAAACATCATACACTAAAAAGAAAACAATTATTGAAACTCACCAAATTTCCATGTGTCCTTCACAGAGTCGACCCACATTCTGATTTTTGATAGCATTCTCTCCCTTGTTGCAGAGAACAGACCGAACAAACCATAGAGAATGGGCCAGAGAATTGGAATAGGAAACATACTCGTTGATCTGTGCCATTAACCAGAGGAATGAGAGCTCGCCTAGAGTTCTGCAACGTCTACTCAAATGAGCCGCATGAACTGAACTGTTCAAGAAAATGGTTGTAACCTCGCACCAGACCAAGACAATTGTATTTAGGATGTTAACCACCCTAGCCACTTGGCCTTTATGAACATGGACGCTTGTACCTATTGTAATTACCACACCATGATTATTTTCCAACCCACTGACATGTGCCCACACACGCCTATTGATCTGAATATGGGAAAACTAGTTTTTTTGTGCTAGCTCCCTCATCAATTAAGTAAGATTGTGTTTGGGATCATCTCAAGTTAGCCAATTGTGAAGGGGTTTATGTGTCAAGTTTTAAGTGTTTTTGATGAGAAATTTATGATTTAATTAGCTTTTAAAAACTCATGCACAAAAAATAAAATGCAAAGAAATAACACACAACAAACACATTACACAATAGATGATAACGAAGTTCACCTCTCTTGGGCTACATCTCCATGGACCTACTTCCACTGGCTAAGCCGTCTTGGGATTAATGGTCAATTGTCTAATTACATGCACTTAAAGTGATCCAATGGATTTGAAACCTGCTACATTGGCTTCATAATGCCCAAAAACCTCAAAATAGACTATTCAATCTCTGAAAATGGTCTCCAGCTGATCTAGGCATGACCTCCTCTCCTAGTGGCCCTAGGCTTCTTTAATCTTCAAAGTGGAAAAAACACTTTTATATGTGCTCCAATGCCTCTGCAACTTGCACCATCAGCTCCAGAGCATCAAAATCATCTAGGAATGACTCTTCTTGAGCCAAAATTAGTCGAAATTAGCAAAAAATATGCTTCTTCAATTTTATCCCTAGGAATCTCCACTAACTGGAACATCTCTAGTTAAGTCCACCAATTTTGGTAATGGTGTTGAACTTGGTGGAACCGCCAAAACCTCTGACGAATTAAACATGGGTTTAATTAAACATAAGTGGAGTTTAACTTGTTGTTAATCGCGAATTAAATGCGCTATAAGTGCTTTTTTACAAAACCAAAATTAAATTCGGATTCAGCGTTTAATCATAGATTAAGGGTTAACTAAACCCATGTTTAAACTTAATTTGTGCCTTTAAACCTTAATGCTCTGCCACGGTTATAGAGTATGGTCCTGTGGGGAGGGTGTTGGCTCCCTCCATTCCCTTTCCGATTGTTACCATTGAGTTCAAATATATGTTGCAGACATATAATGTTAAGTCCCGATGCCGTGGTATAGTGGTAAGAGAGGAGCGTAGTGTGGGGCAGGTCGCAGGGTCGAGCCCTAACCTTTGCCTAGCTTGTAACATATATTTTGCTCCACGCTTAATGTAAATGCACCCATAAACAATAATATCCAACCTTTGGACTTTGGATAAATAAAAATGTGCCCATAAACAATAATATCCAACCTCTGGACTTTGGATAAATAAAAATGCACCCATAAACAATAATATCTGACCTTTGAACCTTTGATAATATAATAATTTGGACTTTGATAATTCAGACCTTTGTAATATAATTTGGATTTCCACCATAGTTTCCATTTCGACCATTGTTTCAAATTCAAATTTGAACCTTAGTTTTCCAACCCTTGAACAATGACATAAAATTTCAATCCAGTCTTCAACTTTGGTCCACCAGAGAGGGCACGTGGTGGACTTTGGCTGCACCACGTGTCAGCCTCTGGTTGGACTATCCCCAACCTTAAAAAAAAAAAAAATCAAATTCGACCTTAGGAGACAAAACAAAAAAAATTTCACCTTCCAACTATTCGGGAATCCTGCAATGACACTTGTCACAGTGTCATTGGGAAAAATGGGGGTAAACCCAAATTTTTGGCCTTTGACCCTGTTTGACCTTTTTTTTTTTAAATTTCTCTGTTTGACACGACGATCAACATGCTCTAACTTCCTCTGAGTGAAATGAATTGCGCTAGATTCTTGGCAACGGGCCCAATCCGGTCATTCTGGTTTGGTGCGATTATGAGTACTTTGAGATTTTGGATTTTTTTTGCCCCAATCCAAATTCTGATCACCTACTAGGAGGTGGCCGCCCTTCGGCCGTGCTCACGATGTTATCAATCCTATTGATCATCCCGAGAAGGATGTTAAGCTACTTCGCACCCCGATTTTGAAACAAATAATAATGTTAATACCAACCTCTTTAAAAGAAAATATTTGAATTAATAAAACAATTCTATAAATGTCCTCAACTGTCAAAATATATAGTTATTTAAAAATGAAAAATATAATTAATTAAAAACAATACTTAATGAAAAAAGGTGAAAATCATCATATTCATATGAAATTATTATCTCTATCAAACAACATCAATAAATAATCATTTAATATAAACTTATACAAATAATTATAATGGAATTGTCTATCGATGCAACAAAATAGCTCAGACGACAGTGTTTTGCCGGAATTCAGTAATTTTTTTCTTTCAAAAAATCAAGTAGTTGGAGTGTTTGGATCGTTTTTTTATGGTGGAAATGGATTCAACACCATCAAAAACCCCTTGGGCACCCAAAATCCCGAAGTTTGACACCTATAACCTAGATTTTTAAAAATTTATGCCATAAATTTTTGTAATCTTGCAATAATCTCTAAATTATTTTGTGAGTTTTTTAGACAACGCGAATTATAATTGAAAATAATAGCAATTTAAATTTATCTATTTTTATCAAATAAAATCAATAAATACTAATTTCATAAATACATAAACAAATAATTATAAAATAATAATTAAAATTATGATAATGTCATGATTATTTTTTATATTTTTTTCAATTATAAATATCCAAATTTTAGATTTGGTTATAATTAATCACATAACTAGTTTATAAATGTCTATTTAAAAAGATAGATAACTATTTTATAAATAATTATAATAATAAATTTTAGATTTGGTTATAATTAATAACATAATTATTTTATAAATATTTATTTAAAAAAATATAATTATAGAATAATAATAAATAACTATTTTATAACTATTTATTAAAAAATATATAATTATAAAATAATAATAAATAACTATTTTATAAATAATTATCATCATAAAACAATAAATTTTTAAAAAGATAAATAACTATTTTATAAATAATTATAATAATAAATTTTAGATTTGGTTATAATTAATAACATAATTATTTTATAAATATCTATTTAAAAAAATATAATTATAGAATAATAATAAATAACTATTTTATAATTATTTACTAAAAAAAATATAATTATAAAATAATAATAAATAACTATTTTATAAATATCTATTTAAAAAAATATAATTATATAATACAATAAATAATATATATATATATATATTTTATAAATAATTATCATTGTAAAACAATAAATTTTGAATTCGATTATGATTAGTTGTACAACTATTTTTTTTAATATTTATATAAATAATTAAAAAAAAATAACTATAATATTAATAATTCGAATTATTATATTATCATGCTAACATTTCTATTTTTTTTTTTAAATGATAAATGTCCAACTTTTGATTGTACTAAAAGAGACTCATTAATGTTTAAAAGTATAATTGGATTTAATCTCATGGGGAGGATCTCGTCTCTTATGTAATCCATTTAAATTTATTATGTTCCTTGGGAGATGATAATTATATTTTTTAAGGTTTGAATTGAAAATCCAATACAAATTTTGAAAATATTATTTATTTTTTATTCGATTTATTGTGTAGTTGTAAGCAATAGACTATAAACGTGGCACTCGGGGGTTATCATTACCATTAATGGTTTGGGTCGCGTTTTCACCTAGAATCCGACAATGTTTTTCAGAAAATCCGGCAAAGATTTGCCCAGAATCTTGTTTACAGTTGTTAAACTTTAATATTTTGAGTGCCTTAAGGGTTTTTGATACTGCTGAATCCATTTCTAGCATCAAAAATGGATTCTAAACACTCCAAGCACATGATTTTTCGAGTTTTAGTTGATCGGATTCTGGCAAGTTTTTGCCGCCCGGACTATTTCACGGGCTCGGTAGACAACTTCTTAATGGTCATTCACTTGCCATCCATTCATGTTTGAAATGAAATTCACTATTGTAGGTGTGGTTAGTTTTTTTTTTTTTTTTTTTAAATGTATGTGGTGCTTTTCAGTCATATTTGATATTTTCTTTAGATTTATTGCGGGTGTTTTGCATGTAGAGTGTTTGAAGAGTTTTGGTGCATAAAATTGTGGACAGCATTTATTATGTAATTGCAAGTGACATTTTAGTGACATTTAGTGATCAAGTTAGAGTAATACTTTAATCGTATAGATATATTTAGAAAAATATTTTGTATGGTTTACAATGTTATTTTTAGGTTTAAACATTTTGGATATAAAATTTAGCGTCCCGTCATTACCACCAAGGCTACAAACACCAAGGAATATGTCTCCCACACGGGTACGACCACTTGAAGCATTTTTTTTGTGAAATGATGATTATTATTATTATTATTCAATTTTAAGGTCACAACCAAGCGAGACACCAAATTGGTGTATGAGACCCCCTTGTTTGTGGGACAAGGGACCCACCTCCGTGCAACGATTTGAATGCTAAGTCTACGAAGGCATACATACTCTACCCCCTCTGGTTTTGAACCTACGACCTCTTAGGAGGAAACACATGCTCTTAACCATTAGGCCCACTCAAGCACCGAACTAGAATCCTGGTGTCGATGTCGCTACCACATGGCTGATTCTCTGATCTCGTATGCTCTTTTTCAACGGAATCACTTACCAACTCACTTTGGACGAAGTCGAAATCGAGTTCACCCGAGGCATTCCAACTGTTACATGACATGTAATTTTCTGTCAAGCATGACTCCGTCAGTGATCTGGTGCAAAACGAAGACAAGTCCTCAGATTCCCCGAGCAGATGTTGCCAAATTTGATTGAGGACGTTCATTTCTACAATGTGGAAACCTTAGAAATTAAGAATTATAATTCCCAGGGACCTAATCTGTGCAGAAATTAAGAATTGGAATTTTGTTATGGTATTTTTGGGTCTCCATGTATTTGATGAGCATAAATCTTGTCACTTTGTGTTTTAGCTTTGCAGTTTATACCCTCTTGTTATGGAGAAGTTTCGTAAACAGGTATGGGGAAAAGAGTTGGGTAGAAAGAGGAAGTACTGCATTGAAGAATTCAACCTTATGTATGATCTTCAACAAAAAGAGTACATTGGAGCTAACATTCTGTGGAGGGCAAAGGTTCTTATTGCTCAATTAAGAACCAACTCGCATCAACTTCGGTGTGAAACATGACGGTGGAAAAGGCCTAAGGAAGCTTGGGAAGAACGAGTGTGTACATTTTGCAGTGGAATCGGAAAAACATTTCATTTTGGAATGTGATGCGTTCAAATACATCAGAGAAAGTTATGAGAATATGCTAACATCGGTTTCTTGGCATTGTCTTTCAGTGATGAGATTGTTGGAAGTTTTGGCCAGCTCATCATCAATTTGAATAAGAAAAGGACTAAAATGCAAAAGGCGAAAAACAAGAAACTCATAGTCCCATAGACTATTTTTAGTCTCGTGGACATTAAAATTTCAATTCATTTCATTTATTTCCAATTGTATTCATTAATGTTTAGGCTTTTGTATACATTAAGTTTTACTTTTCGGCCTCATGCTACGAAGACAATGATATATGTATGTTTTGATTTTTATCGAACAATGTCTTTTCTTCTCCCTGAAAAAAGGGACCTAATCCATGCACAAATTGAGGTTTGTGGCAGGTTTTTTTGGACTCTAGTCTTTTAGACTAAGGTCAACCACCATGCCAAAAATTATGAAGTTGGGGTAAGAAACAACACAAATTTAATATTAATTTCCCAAACTAAAATTATATTAATCATTTATGACATGCAATGCTTTTATTTTTCGGTGGGGTTTTAAGGTCTTTTTATTGTTTAATTTATAAGCTTTGAGGATTTAATGAAAAGTTATTATTATTAATTTTAACAAGATTAGCTGCGTAGCAGCTAGTCCCTCCCTTGAGTAGGAGCTTTAGGAGCTTTTGTGTGCATGTCTATTGTTACTGTGAGCCAACTTTTACAGAAATAGGTTATGGAGAGATCATCCACTTTGTTGAGGCATAAACTCAAGTGTAAACTATCTTCAATCATTTTGCAACTTGCCCAAATCCAGTTATCAATATTGAGAAAACACACTGCATATATGTATGTGTAATATGTTTAACAATTTTAATTTTGTTGAGCGTTCATGACAATTTTACAGCAAAAACAATGGAGATGACATTAAAGTTCTTAATAAGGACAACATAGCCATAGATATTTGTGATCTATATGTGATGCAAAATTGCCAATAACGGTCAATAGAGAACATGTGAAGCCGACATTTTCCCGCCATGTTCAATCTGCTCCGTCCGATTTAGAAATCAAGGGTGGACATTAAACCAACCCTATTTCCCGGCTCTTTATGACTCGTGGACTTAACTAGAGATTGAATAGGATGTTTCTAAAGCACCAATATTATGCTTTTAATCCAGGAATGATGAGCAGATGGAAATCAATTGCTAATTATGGCTCCGTTCAGCCTTGAGGATGGGAATTTCTGGAAGTCACTCTAGAAATTCATAGTGCTATAGCACCTGATGGGAGTCACCTTGCTATGCCCCTTGAATGGATTGGCCGGGAATGAAAACGAAAATGAATTTTCTTTATTGAACAATCTTGCCTGCAATTGACTACTTGGATTGCTTCATGGTGGTAAGTAGAAAGAAGAATATCTTAACCTGATAGATGGGGCAGGTAGTAAAGAAGCCATTGGGGCTTAGGAAAGGGCTAATTCATAAAGATTTATCTCTAAATCCATTGAGGAGCTAACCCTAAACTAGTTGGTTAGTTGCATAAATTGCACACACTAGTAGCAACACCCATTGACCATCAACTATCACTGAGGATAGCAGAAACCAGTTATGAAAGCACTGAAGAAATCACATAGCCAATTGCATAAACATTCGAATCCAACTAACACGGATACTAATGTAGCATGACGCCCCTATGCAATGACCCTTTAGCCTCCTCAAGTCCAATCGGGCTTTCGCCACATTGATTTCTTCTCTTCCATGAGAGGTTCCAATCTCCAAAGTTGTCCAAAAATAGTAGCTTCCACAAGAGATCCCCATGTTAGGAGCTAGTATCTTTAAATTAAGTGAAATATTATGTCTTAAAATTAAGTAAAAAATTGTGTCTTAAGACTTACATAAAATGCCGTGTGATTCAAGAACATAATTAAAAATTTCATAGCCAAACCTGCTACTCAATTCTAAATATGCCTGCACCTGTAGAAGATGATAATGGTAATTAGGTTAGAAATAACATCGAAAGGTTTTAATAAAAGCAGGGACCTAGTGCTCGAATACATAGAAACCCTGCGGCTATGATCAGATACTCGTTCATGCATTTCGATACTAAAAATAAATAAATGGACACTTCTTACATGCATTCCATACCCAAAAAGGTGTAAATAAAATTACAAATAAATATAATATTGAGCAATGGGTGGAATCACAAATGTCCTTAGTTGGAAAGATATCCACGTTGCGTTTTGCATGGAATCCCGATGTTGTCATTTGGTAGATATAGGGTTGTTTAGTCACATTGATTTTCACGAACATCCTCCAACTTTTCAACTGCGAACTCTCAAATGTCTCAAAAAATGGTTTCCATGGATGCAAAGATGGCTTGCTATATGTGTGGATTGATGGAATTAGAGGAGAGAGATTGGTAGAGTGCCCCAGATGGGTTCTTGATGGTTGCCATCCTGCAGGCACCATTCATTGATTTACTTCTTCAGAATGATGAAGGAATTAGAGGCACAAAGAGATGATAGTGGCTTGTTATGGCCCAACTACAATAGCTCCTGGAGTTGGTGTTCAGTCCACTCAGCCTCGCGAGGAGCAAGCCGATATGATGGCGCATTAGGTAAAGATGCTCCAAGGATGAGATCGATGGTATGTTCAATGGGACAGGGAGGAGGGAGGCCTATGGGAGGCTCAAGGACATCAATGAACTAAAAGAGTAAAGGGGCCATGTCCTATGGAAACGAGTGGTTAGTATTATCAGGTTTGATAAGGCACACCAGACACAGAGAGATGCATTTTTGAAGAATGAGCCAGTTTGTAAAGTGGGGAGAACCCAGCTAGTATAGAGGGGTGGCTCCAGAAGCAAAGCCTCTTCAAAGCCTTTACCCAGGTAACTAGACAGAACAGAGATAGACACCTTTGGTAACTAGAAAGAGATAGACCCGACGAAGCCCCTTTTACTTGTTTGAAGTATGGATTTGAGAAGTGATTTTAGTAGCTAATTTGAATCTACAGAGTTTGAGGAGATGGGTAGAAGATAAATGCATGTAGAAGTAGGAATCTAGACCGAGGAAGTGGAGCTTACCTCAGAGGAAGTTGCAGAAAAGCTTGAATCTAGATAACCAATGGATACCAAAATCAACAATGATTTGGATAATATAGTTGCAGATGTATCCCGACTATTTCAAGAGGAAGAACCCCCCAGATCGAGGAAGTAATACCTAATGTTGGCGGAACCAGACCAAACCTAGCCACTCCTCAGGCGTCTCCGAATCTATCAAGAGTGCTTGCATCATTCGCCATCGCCATCGAAAAATACATGGATCAGGATGGAGAACAACCTTCAAGGGACGATGAAGAGCTTACAAGGGGCCGGAGGTAGGGAGAAGAGCGAGAAGGAGAGGGAGGCAGGGAGAAGATGTGATGAACAACCTTCAAGGTGCTGACTGTCAGAGTACATGCAGATATGGCGAACTTGGCGAAGTTTTGCAGAAATAATATATGAGTACATGCAGATATAGCAAACGTGGCGAAGTTTTGCAGAAATAATATATAGACTGCCTATATAGTTAAAACTCATGCAAACAGTTATTGCATTAAACTAATGCTAGTATTAGTTTCGCAATTTCAAAATGTTAAGAGAAAAAAGATGAATATAGCCTAGGTTTATAGCCGCCCCGCCTCGAGAAGAGGCCAATAAGACGAAAAAAATTTGCATACACTTGAGCCCAAAAACATTGGCTATCCTGAAATTTGTACAAATAAATCAAGTGAAACTCATGCTATGTGCACAATTTTAATTACAATAGTCCCTCCGCAAGTGCGACTGAGACTAATAAATATGTCTATCATAAAATTGTACAATTGAAGACTCCTTAAATTATTAATCCGCATGTCGCTGAATGTGGATATTTTTCTAAATATTATTCAGATTAGTGAATGTTGTGGAATGTGGATATTCCTGTAAATATTAAATTAGTGAAGACTCCTTAAATTATTAATCTGCATGTCGCTGAATGTGGTATTTTTCTAAATATTATTCAGATTAGTGAATGTTGTGGAATGTGGATATTCCTGTAAATATTAAATTAGTGAAATATTATTAGTCTATATGTTATTTAGACTCTCACGATATAGGTTTTTCTTAAATTATTAAATTAATTTAATTATTGCTTATATTATTAAATATTTTAATATTTTCAATATTAATATAATTATTTTGCATATTATTAGATATTTTAATATTGTGAATATTATTAAATATTTTAATATTGTGAATATTAATATTATTATATTGATTGTTTTATGTTTTTAATTTTTTTATTAAATTTAAAGGTAATTTTATTTAAATTAAAATTCAAATTGTATTTTTAATATTAAATCAATATTATTTAATATTAAAATCATTAATTATAGCATTATTTAATATAAAAATTATTAATTACTTTTTAAATTTTTAAATAAATATAATGTAATTTCTATTAGTAAAAGTATAAATATATTTATAAAAATGTTTTGGAAAATCACATTATTATAAAAAGGCTTGATGTCTTAAGTTTTATTTATTTATTTATGATAATGTGATTTTCTTTAAAAAATTTAGAAACATATATGGATCACACAAGTTTACACTCTCAAATATAAATATCTTTATTTAGATACATTCAATATAAGACTTTTACTTAAATTATTGTATATATAATGAAATATCATTAAATGTATACGTTATTATAATGTAAGATGGTGTATGTTTTTATTTTTTTTGAAAATTTATTTTAATATATATATATATATATATTAGATTTAATTATTTTTGTATAAGTATAAAGTTGTATATTTGATATAAGAAATATATTTATATTATTAATATTGTCAATATCCATCATGTTACTTGCCCGAATTGATTTTGGGTGGGGAGTATTCCATTTCTTCCTCCCAACCACCTAGGATAACCCCAATTAACTTTCTTAAATTTAATTATATTTATTTAAGAAAAATATTATTCAAAATAAAATTAATTAATTTTGTTAAATTTTAAATTATTATAATTATAATTATATATATATTTTTAATAGATATAATCCAGAATGCTAAAATATTATCAATATACATGACATTTAAATTTATGTATATTGAACACAAAAACATTTATATTATTAATCAGAAAATTTTCCTCAAAAATCATTATGGATCACAAAAGTCTCAGATACAAATTTTAAATAAAAAATATATATGATTTAGATTGATAAACTATCATGAAAATGTATGTTGTTTGGATATATATATATATATATATATATAGTTGTCTTAGTGAGATTTTTTTGGATTTTTCAGTATCAAAATAAAAAAATTGAGGTGAAATCTTGATTTGTGTTATTTAAAATGGTTTTTTTACTATATATATGGATTCATCACCCTAAAAAATCCTGCAACCGTTATCCATCAAACTTTTATATATAGATCCATCACCCTGAAAAACCCTGCAGCGGTTACTCATCAAACTTGTCATTTCAATAAATTTCTGCCGGACACCCTGAAAAACCCTGCAGCGGCTACCCATCAAACTTTTCATTTCAATAAATTCCTACCGGACACCTTGAAAAACCCTGCAGTGGTTACCCATTAAACTTGTCATTTCAATAAATTCTTGCTGGATTTTAGAGAAATTAGACCAGAAAAGATTCCAAAAATTCTTAGAAAGGACAACTCGTGTATGTATATGTGTATTGAAATGAAAAGTTTGATGGGTAGCAGGGTTTTTCATTTCAATAAATTCCTACCGGACCTTGAAAAACCCTGAAGTGGTTACCCATTAAACTTGTCATTTCAATAAATTCCTGCTGGATTTTAGAGAAATTAGACCAGAAAAGATTCCAAAAATTCTTAGAAAGGACAACTCTTGTATATATATATATATAATGTTCCTCATAGAGAAAGATTTCATTCTTTCCTCCAATCACTCAAAATAACATCAATTAACAAATCATTTTACATATTGTTCATATTATTGAATAAATTATTACATATTTTTAGATAGAAATAAATTTAAAAATATTTATGAAAAGTTAATCATAAATTATATTTTTAAATCTAAAATATTTCTTCAAATTTTTTTATTATAATTTTATAAATGATTTTTTAAAATAAATATATTTTTTTCTTTGTTCCAATCAATAATAATTTAGACCATGATATCCATTAGATTGTTACTTTGAGGAGATGTTACACATACATGAGATAAATTATGAGTATATCTTCATTCCATGTGGATCTACTGAAAGGTATGAAAATCAATATATAAATTACTCGTACAGTAATAGAAGAACTTAGACAATGACATCTCTTCATTGGTCATGGCAAGTGATAATGATACACACATGACAAACTATGAGTATATCTTTATTCTCCTTGGATTTAGTAATAAAACTTGAAGTGTAAACATCAAGACTTTAGGTTATAAATTTCTAGAACAATGATATTAAGCTTAAAACTCCTACTTGGGAGATCCTTGGATGCTTTATGAATGTTTTTTTTTAGTTGGAAGCCAACACATGAATTCATGTGTTTGGAGCCAAAAGTAGTGACATTTCAACATACAAAGTGATTACACTTAATTTCACATTTTGCTAGCAAATTTTTGTGCAATTCAAATATGTAGTTTCATTCTCCTTGTAATGTTATAGTGCACATGACAAACAATTTTAGAATAATCCATATATAAAATCAACATTTGCGTAGCTATCTATATTTAAGACAAACTAGTATATAAAACTGGGGATTTAAATCGGTAGTTTGTAATTTATGTTTTCAAATATTCATCAGTCTTGCACAATAAAAAAAAGCCACATTGTGGCAATGTGCAAAAAAACAAAGGCAGTGACATTGCCATCATGTGGCTCTTGTTAGTATTTCATTTAGTTTCTTGGCATACTATTTATGTGGATGTGCATTTGGCTTAGGTACTTGTGGATTGGATGGCTGGGGGTTTCTTTTCTTTCATGTTTAGGAGGTTAATGGGGTTGGGAGGGTGTTGGTTCTAGTGTGGCTTAGAGTCCAGTTTTAGTACATTTTGGCAGTCATTTACCTCAAGTGCAAGATCATTGTACATACTGTGTTGGTACCATGGCAATTGATTTTCTTTTACAATAAGAAAATAAAAACCCTACAATGAACATGCATGCGGTGCAATTGTTTTTTAAAATATGGTAGCATTCTCAAAATAATGTTCCTTAAGTGTCTCATGATCTTTGTGATGTGACCATTGCTTGAATCTACAAAAATATTTAGAAGTTTTGTTTTGTTTTGTTTGGCCAATTTTAAATTTTTAATGAGAATGAGCAATATTGTGTGCTCTCTCTTCATTTCAAAAGGTCAAAAACTATTTTGATAGGTTTGTGAGGTCCCATGCAGTGCTTCACCGCTTCACCTCGCCAAAATTACTTCCCCACTCTAAATCACTTTTCCTTAATACTTATGTATAACCAATCATTATAAGACAAATAATAAAGCCTAGGTTTTCTCACATTATAGTCTATAAAGCATCAATAATTTTTTTCCTACTTATCTTGTGTTTTTTACTTCATTCTTCTTACATTAGGGTGTTTTCTACTTCATTCTTCCTACATTAGAGAGGAGCTTTTGCATGTTATTTTATACCCTATTCCCCTTTCTCTTTTTCCTTGCATGTATTCAGTTTTCATTCTACTACCCCAATGCTTTCATTTGTTGATTACACATATCTTTCAATTATTCATATTGCGACAATAATCCCTTTTAATTTTATCTTTTATGCATTTATTAATATTTGTTATGTCTATGTAAGGGCATATAGTGATTTCATTCTACTATTAACCAAAGCATATAATGAGCAAATTTATCTAAGGTTCAATGCATGCCTTAGGAATTTGGGTTAAAAATTAAATCAGAATCTTGAAAATGTTCTTTATCTTCCATGTGATTGGTTGTTTGGTTGACATTTTTCTTAAGCAATGGAGTAGGGTGAGGGTGGCTGCTAGGTTGTTCACATTTGTCTCAAGCAATGGAGTAGGCCGAGGGTGACAACAAATGGTCATCATTCTCATCCTCATCGACTACCACATGTCTAAATATATAATGACATTCATTGTGTTATGTGTTGGTAGTTGTATTTTTTTTAGCAGTTGGTATTTTTCACTTTCCATTTGATATATGTCTAGTGTTTCGTCACATTTCATATTTTATATGGGTTCATTGTGGGTGCTTTGTGTGTGAGATAGTAGAGGGTTTATTGTTGCATCTCATTTGACCTTTGCTCACTTTCTCTCTGTAGTACTTTTGGTGTGGGTGTCTTATGGATGAGATGGTTGAGGGTTTATTTTATTTCATGTTATAGAGGTCAAAGGCACTAGAAGGGTGTTGGTTCTAATGTGGCCTAGAGGCTAGTTTTGGTATCCTTTGGTAATCATTTGTCTTAGGTGTCAACTCATTATATCTAGCATACTAACACTACTACCATACATGGTTGCAGTGTTGCATTTAGTGCCACTTTGTAGTGTAGTTTTCCAATTTAAAAAATCAACTTTGCATGATGCAACAAGGTGCACCACTTTTTGCCTCAAATTTATGCCACATTTGTGTAGTTGATGCATTCTTATTTCTTCTTGAAGTGTTGTTTTTTCATTGATGTTAAAAACATGCACTTCATTTATACAATGATTTGACATTGTGTTTGCATCAAATTGATTGAAGAAAAAGGCTTCAATATCATATTTACATATTTTTTTTAAAATGTGTTTTGTTTTGTCTATGGTCCTTGTGCATGATATTAATGTCATGTTAAATCTTGTAACATTTTTTAGGGAATGGATTTTAAATTATTAACATCATAGTAGCACTAAACTACAAATCTTTTGCATCAATTTTGTGTCTTCTAAACATCATATAACTTCATTTATGCATCATTTTTGTGAGGTAATGTATATGTATATATATATATATATATATATATATATATATATATATATATATATATATATATATATATATATATATATAGTATTAATGCAATGATGATTTGGTTTTATCATTACAATTACATTATTTTAACATTAAGATGTTGGGAATCATGATTGTCAATCAATGATCACATTGCCAAAGATAAGGATCCATGAGAGACGGTTAGTCAAAGCCACAAAACACATAGGGAGCCCTAGTTTATCCAATTTCTAACAATCCCCCGCCCCCCACCACCCCTAATACAAGGCAATTACTCGTGACCAGTGTTTTGATACCACTTGTCGAGAATCATGATTGTCATTAGACCAAAACCCGCAAGTGTTAAGTTAATGATCACATCATTAGAGATAAGGACCCATTAAAGGAAGTTAGTCCATGTCACAAAACACATAGAGAGCACTAGTTTATCCAATGTCCAACATAAGATTATCCTAATAATGATTTCATTGTTTTTATTAATTTAATTATTATTAATTATTTAAATCAATATTTTAATTTAATTATTATTTCTTATTTATTTTTTATCAATTTAATTATTTGATCATTTTTGTGATCCTATGTTATTGATTAATTGAAAAAAAAAACCTTAGATGGGGTTATAAGGATCCCAACACACAATTTATGACAACAATGCACTAATACGAAGATGAGATAATGAAAATAAAGAGTAAGAGATACCATACTACGTTCTACATTCAAAATTGTGGAAATGTAGATAAGGGAGGGACATCTGCAAAACTCAATGTTGCACTCCATACCAAAGGTGGCAATGTGGGGAATGTGGGAACTTAGTGAGAATGCAAACATTCAAAAAAGCTATTGAGGTAAGAACACCTCAAAATCTTAACTCCAACCTTGCACCAAATGTGATTAAGCAATAATGTGAGAATTTAGCCATGGGAAGAAGAGAAACAACAATATTTACATTCCATATTCTATGTGCATTATACAAAAAAAGAAGAAATGTAGAACTTTAAAGGGAAAGAATAAAAAGAAGAAGCTTTTATTATCTTCGTACCATTACATCGAGATCACATAGGCTTGATAGATATATTGATGTTAAATCTATTATTGCTAAAAATAAAAAAAGTCCAGCAAAAGAAACTCTTCAAAAATTTCATAGATAACCTAGCAAGAATTTATTATTTTGTATATAATATATATATATATATAGATAGACCAGAAAAAGAAATTTGTATTAAGCAAAAATTAAAAGTTAAACACATAATTGAAGTACAATGGAATGAATACTACTAAAAAAAATTCTTCAATGATTCAAATGTTGAAAATGGTTGTTATTGATGTCAAAGAATATCCAAATGAAAGAGAAAATTACATAGTCAAATAAAATATTATGAGACCTTTCCAACGATATATGGAACTCACTCTAATTCCATAAGAATGAGGAGATATGAAATAATTTGTCAAGATGACCCAACCAAAGGCCCCAATTGGATACCCTATCTTTGAAAGAATTTTTACTCCAATTACCTAGCTCAACTGAGAGCATATGATATATGGATGGAAATCTTATTTTGAGACCTTTCCAATGATATATGACATGCTTTCTAACTCCTCACAGCCAAGGAGAAATGAATTTTTGAATATTCACTATACATTATGCTAGTTGCAACAATTAGCCCAACCAATGGACAAGTCGACCCTAACCTAACGCCCAAATTCACTGTAAATAGCATGAGAAGGAGCATTTGTAACCACTAGACTCAAGCAGTTGGTTATGTTTTTAAGAGAGTGAAGGAGCAAGTCTGAATTTCATACCTTATGAACCAAGAAGAAGTGAAGTGAAATCGAGTTGAAGCAACTTTTTATGGAAGGGCTTTGGCACATCTTCTGAAGGGCTTTTGGTATCGTTCTTGTGAAGAGTTTTTGGCATTGTTCTTGTGAAGGGTTTTTTGTTTATTTGAGGTCTGTTTTTTAGCGTGAATTACAGGTGTTTTTAGAGGCCGAGTAGGCCAAGATGTGGTGAGGATAAGGTTGAGCTTCAATCCTATTCTGAGGTTTGAATGTTTTCCTTGTAGAGGTTGAGTTTTAGGCATGTCTCAAGGCCAATTTATATCCCTATGAGGCCGAGTTTCATGGTTGAGCGTTGTTGTTTAAAGATTGAATTTCGGGTGATGAGTTCTGTCGTTTGAAGGTTGAGTTTCAAAGTCGATTTCTACTATTTTAAGGTCTGGTTCAAGCCTTGTTTCAAGGCCAAGTCCTAGTGTCTTCAAGGCCAAGTTCAAGCATGATTTTAAGTCCCAATTATATTGTAGTGAAGACCTTGTTCATGTTCATGATCTTGTAATTACTATAAGTTGGTTCTTTCTAAGGGTTGGTGTCCTCATCTTCTTGATAGGTTGGAGCCTACAATTTTTGTAAGTTCGTGCTTACAAAGGACTAGTGTCCTCACAAGAGATTATAATAAATTAAACATTGTTTTTAAGTATTTTTCTTCAAATTTTAATTTTCAATTTAATCTCCGTGTTCATACATTGTGGACTATTGATTATGTGATGTGAATTCAATTTCAAGATTAACTAAGTGAAAATTTGTCAAAAGTAACGAAATATTGATTCACCAACACCCCCCCCCCCCCCTCCTCCCCACCTAGTATTTCCAACTATTGGTATTAGATTCAACTTCTCAAGAACAATGTAACAACTAGAAGAATATATTATATGGGGCCATGGCCAGGCCAAAAGCATTAATCAAAATTCCTTTCTTTCATGAAACAAATTTTGTCTTTTGGAAGATAACAATGAGAACACACTTGATATCTCTTGGTGTTGAAGTTTGGAAACCTATTATAGATGGATATAAGTTCCCATCCTCTCCTCCAACTCATCAAGATGGGAGAAATTCTCATGTCTGCAATACAAAAGCTATGAACTCCATTTTATATGGCTTGCCAGATTTAGAATTTGTTAAAGTTATGTAATGTGAATCATTAGAGATGCAGGACAAGCTTGTAAGCAACTATGAAGGATATGACAAAGTAAAGAAGACAAAGCTTCAAACTTTCCGAAGATAATCTGAAAGCTGAAGATGAATGATGAAGTAGAAGTTTCTGCTTAATTTCTTTGAGTAGATGAAGTGGTTAATTCTCTCAAATTATTTGGTGAAGAGGTTAAATAAACAACAATAGTTTAACATTTTTCGAGGTATCTTCCTCTGTGTTTTGATGCCAAGGTCTTTGTCATAGAAGAATCAATACATTTTTAGAATTTGAAAATTGATGAGCTTCATGGAATTCTCATCGCATACAAAATGAGGACGAGACACTTATCATATAAGGAAGCAACATTTAAAGCATCTAAGAAATGAAGAAAATACAATTTTGGTGATTGTTCTAGTGATGAATTTGATACATAAATGGCTCAACTAGTGAGAAAACTAAATATAAAATTCAAATTCAAAGGTAAGTTATGTCCCATGTATTTTAGCTGTGGTAAGATAGGACATTTTACTACTAAGTGTAATTACTAGGAAGGTAGTGATGATGGTGAAGAACCTAGAAAAAGGTGTAGAAATTTGAATAACTGTTAAATTATTCACCGAGATTATCCTGATCACACACTATTTGAGCTTCATGCATAATACATAACCTCTTCTACTATTGATCATCAATTTGCAGAAATTAAAAAATCGCATGCGCACATTAAAACCATAAACAATCACACATATAAACACAGTATTTATGGGAAAGCTTAAAGCTGAAAACCCCCAACTATCTGTATATTATAATGATAGAGATCATGTAACAATCATTGTACAAACTCCTCACAAGCTCTCAGCACAATCTCCAATTGTTACACACTACACAAGCTCAGATCTAGAAAAACACATGCTCCAATCTGCTCCACCTGTTAGCCTGCCTCTACTGCGCAATCCAATATGGATAATCATGAGATCCAAGTTCGAATCCCACCAGTATGTACTGCGCAATCCTCATTGGCATCTCCATCAATGTGTGTGCAAATCTCATGCACCAGTATAGTCACAACTGATAGTCACACTGCTCTTTCACCTACCTCTCCACTGGTCTCCACTGAAACTGTCCATGCACTGCACTTAACTGATGTATTCTTTAGTTGATTTATGAGTTAATAATTAGTGAATTAATTAATAATTAATTCACACTACTCTCACTAATTGTATCAATCAGTTAGACTAGATACAACTAGCTCAACTAAGTTAAACTAAACACAACTCCATTAACTATCTCATTAACTCCACCAAACTCTGTCACATGATTCCTAACTGAAGTCAACCATGCAATAGCTCCACTAAACCCTAGGAATAGCGTAATTCCTTCTATCAGCTGCATGTGCCACATCCAGGCATCAAACTGAAGTGCTCCAAGAGGATAAGATAATGTTTAGAGTCCAAATATTATTAAGAGCTAATAATATTCGAATATCTATTTTTAGACTGGCAATCTAAAAATAGATTCCGCCCAGTATGTCTAAAAATAGAAGTCCATCTATTTTTTCCGACTTGACCAACCATCCACAAATAGCATCCTGCAACTCATAAAACATGATCCATATGTCTAAAAATAGACATAGTCTAAAAATAGACTTTGCGCCAAAAATAGCCTGCGGGCCCACTTAGTGAAGGCGACTTCTTTCCACTAAGCTCATCATCTTGTTGCAATCTCAACACTCCCTCTCAACAAGATAAGGATTATCTGCCACCCCTATCATGCCTCTGTGGTATTCGAATTTGCTCCTGGTGAGCACCTTCGTCAAGATATCAGCATCCTGATCCTTCGTAGGAATGTATGAAAGTAACATGATCTTCCGCTGCACACAATCTCTGATATGATGATACCGGATGTCAATGTGTTTAGATCTATCATGAAATACTGGATTAACTGAGAGTTTGATGCAACTCTGATTATCACAATAAATCACAGTGGGATCCAAGTGTGAAGCGAACAACCCGACCAAGATCTTCCTCATCCATATAGCCTCGCATGCAGCCAAAATTTCTACCACATACTCGGCCTCTGCTGAACTGAGTGCCACGGATCTCTGCTTCCTGCTGTACCAAGAAACCGCCGTTGGATGCGACATCGAAAATCCCTCCGTATGTGCTCTTTTCGTCCGTCATAGCCCCTCGCCCACCGTGATCCGCGTGAAGCCACATAGCTTCACCTCTATCCGATTGTCCGTACCACAATCCATATCCCGATGTGCCTCGAGATATCTCAATACATGCTTCCATGCCTTCCAAAAGAGCTGGTAGGCTTAACCACAGTCAGAAAGCCGGTTAACCGCATAACATATATTACATATATCGGGTCGTGTATTGACCAGATACATAAGCGACCCCACCAACTGTCGATAAACAATGGCATCCACTACCTCCGTCGAAGTAGCATCCTCCTTCCTCCAACCTCCAGGAAGAGGAGTATCAACAGGCTTGCATCCATGCATGTTGAACTTCTCCAGTATCTCCCGGGCATACTTACCCTGAGAAACAAATAGTCCATCACTGCGCTGCCAAATTTCCAATCCCAGGAAATAATGAAGGAGGCCCAAGTCCTTCATCTCAAACTCTTTTGCAAGATCATCCTTGCATGAGAGTATCAATAGCTCATCACCTGTCAAAATCAAGTCATCTACATAAAGTACAATGATCAGCAACTTACCCTCCACCACAATCTGGTATAGGTTAGGATCCGCCTCACTCTTGGAGAATCCAAGTCCGGTGAAATAACTGTCAATCCGTGTGTACCAAGCACGAGGTGCTTGTTTCAACCCATATAGTGCTCTCTTGAGTCTGCACACATGCGACTCACTGCTGAAGATCTCGAAACCTTCGGGCTGCTCTATGTACACCTCCTCCTCAATGACTCCGTTGAGGAACGTAGTCTTCACATCCATCTGATGAATGTGCCACCCCATCTGCGCTGAGAGAGCAAGAATCGTCCGTATGGAAGAATACCTTGCGACAGGTGCAAAGGTCTCCTCATAATCGATCCCCTCAATCTGTGAAAAGCCTCGGGCAACAAATCTTGCCTTTTACTTCTCCACACTCCCGTCAGCTGCCTGCTTCACTTTGTAGATCCATCTCGAACCCACCACTGATTTCCCTTCCGGCCTTGGGACAATCTCCCATGCACTATTTTTGACAATCGAATCATACTCTTCCACCATGGCATCTACCCATGCGGGATCCTCCACAGCTTCCTCGAAAGAGGATGGCTCTGTCACGATACACTTGCTCATAAGAGCCATGTATCCAGTATACCGGTCAGGTGATTGTCTCTGTCTGCGCTGTGATGTAGGTGCTCCTACAACCTTCTTTGCATCTTGAGCCAGTCGCTCAGCTTCTGTAGTGCGCTTCCGCCCTCTGATGGTTGGCGCTGCATGAGTGGTCTCTTCCACTCCATGAACCTCATCTTGTGGCTGATCCACATCCCGAGACTCATCCTTAGGAACTAATAGCTCCTCATCTGCATGCAAGTGTGGCTCCCTCTCAAGCGAACACTTCGTGGCTTTCTCCTCCTGAAATTTGATATCCCCGTCGCACAACAGTCTTGCGATGTCCGGAAAATACACACGATAGTTGTGGGCGTATCGTGTACCCCACAAATATCCCAACCTCCGCGGTCGGCTCCAGCCTTTCGGCATCCTTCGTCACATGAATGTAAACAGTGAACCAAAAATCCTCAAATGGGAAATATCGGCCTCTTAAAACGCCTCCTGGTGTACTCATGCCAAGTATCCTGTGAGGACAATGGTTCTGCACATATACTGCAGTATTGCATGCCTCCGCCCACAAGTGTATGGGTAGGCCCTGATCATGCAACATCGCCCGTGCAGCACCCACGATCGTTCTGTTCTTCCGCTCAGCAACCCCGTTCTGCTGTGGGTTATGAGGTGCTATGAGCTCTCTTCGAATTCCTTCTGTGCTGCAAAAGTCCTTGAATTCGCCAGAGATGAATTCACCATCATTGTCGCTCCTAAGAGCCTTCACCTGCTTCCCCGATTCTTTCTCAACCAGTGCCTTGAACTCACAGAACTTTGAGTATGTCTCGCTCTTCTTCTGCATGAAGAAGATCCAACACTTCCGAGAAAAATCATCAACAAATATCACATAGTACCTGTGCTTTGGCCGTCGGTTACCAGGTCCACACGTTCTGTGAATTCTTCGAAGGATCGTCGTGGCCGATCATCCTCTCGTGGAAAGGTGGCTTACAAATTTTCCTGTACACCGGTCTGATCCATCGTGTGAAGGGCTTAGGAAGCCCAAGAGAAATCGCTGGCGTAGCTTCAAAGCTCCATGGTGAAGGTGGCCCAATCTCCTGTCACAACTCGCCATCATCCGCTCACCACTCCTTTTGCCTTGCTCGCCATTATCACAGCCCATCTACCCATAATTGATAAATATTCTCGAACTCTCGAACCCATATCCTCCAGTCTCACTAACACACAAGCTCCTTTACTACTACAGAAAGCCTTCTTCTCATGTATGAACATCATATCCCTTGTCTTCTAACATCGCCATAGAGATAAGATTCTTCTTCAATCCTGGAACATGCATCACTTCCTTCAATACGAAGGGTTTACTAGACTCCCTCTCAAAGGAAATGGTAGCAATACCGGTCGCACTGTATCTACCATCATCGCCCATCTCCATGTGCACTCCAAGATCTTTCTCATCCAGATCAGTAAACAAATCTCGATCTCCTGTCATGTGAAAAGACGCACCACTGTCCAGAAACCACACTGATCCCGCCATACTTGAAACCAAGCATGCGATCAGAGAAAAATCCAGCTCAAACTGCGAGGCTAAGGCCTCTCCAGCTGCAGATCCAGCAGCTTGCTTATTTTTCTTCTTCTGCGGACAATTTGTGGCATAATGTCCGTGTTGGTGACAGTGAAAGCACTTCACCTTGGACATGTCCTGCTTCTTGCCTTTCGCACCAGATTGAGAAGCTTTCTTTCTCTTCTCCTTCTTTGCTTTGGCAGACAAAGCACAATTCTCTTCATCAGAGTTCTTTGATGACGATCCGTCCCTGGTACTCCGCCTTATCTCCTCTTGCACAAGATCCGACCAAAGTCGCTCCCATCCTGGCAATTTCTCCCGACCATTGACAGAGTCCTGATAGGAATGCCAACTCTTCGGAAGCCCAAGGAGAGCCAAGCTCACTAAGTCCTCATCATCTACAGTCACCCCCACACTTCCCAGCTCATCCCTGCATTGGATGAACTTCGTGAGGTACTTGGGCATACTGTCGCCTTTCTCCATTTTTATGTTCCTGAGTTTATCCTTGAGCGCCAACTTCCTCTGGTCGCTCTTGCTTTGGGATAAGTCTGTCAACGCTTTCCACATCAAGAATGGAGAAGCCTTACCTTGAAGGCTGGACACTATGTGATCCTTTACACCTTCCAACAGAATTCTTCGACACTTTGCTGTCTTCTTTTTCCATGCGTCAAGTGCGGCAGCATCGCAAGAAGCAGGTTTTGGAATTTCTGCATTTATGAACTCCTTCAACCCATTGTCATCCAACACCGCCTCCATCCCGTCCTTCCATGCAATATAATTCGCGCTGCCCTCAAGGGCATACTCCAATCGCAATTCGTTGAAAGACATATCAACTTCGACACCAAGAAAACACTGCTGCAAATTCGAATTCCACCAGCTCAAAACTCAACCGCTTCAATGTTTTGCAATTGCTCCAATGATCAATATCGCTCTAATACCATGTAGAAATTTGAATAACTGATATATTATTCACCGAGATTCTCCTGATCACACACTATTTTAACTTCATGCACAATACATAATCTCTTCTACCATTGATCATTAATTGAGGAAATAAAAACAATCGCATGCGCACATTAAAACCATAAACAATCACACATATGAACACAGTATTTCATGGGAAAGCTTAAAGCTGAAAACCCCAACTATCTGTATATTATATGTCATAGAGATCATGTAACAATCATTTTACAAAGCTCCTCACAAGCTCTCAGCACAACCTCCAATTGCTACACACTAATCAAGCTAGATCTAGCAAAACACATGTCTAATCGTCCACCCGTTAGCCTCGCTCACCGCACAATCCACTATGGATAATCATGAGATCAAGGTTCAAATCCACCAATATGTACTGCACAATCCTCATTGGCTTCTCCATCAATGTGTGTGCAAATCTCATGCACCAGTATAGTCACACTTACTCTTTCACCTACCTCTTCACTGGTCTCCACTGAAACTGTCCATGCACTGAAGTTAACTGATTTATTCTTTAGTTGATTTATGAGTTAATAATTAGTGAATCAATTAATAATTAATTCACACCACTCTCACTAATTGTATCAATCAGTTAGACTAGATACAACTAGCTCAACTAAGTTAAACTGAACACAACTCCATTAACCGTCTCATCAACTCCACCAAACTCTGTCACATGAGTTCTAACTGAAGTCAACCATGCAATAGCTCCACTAAACCCTAGGAATAGCGTAATTCCTTCTGTCAGATGCATGTGCCACATCCAGGCATCAAACTGAAGTGCTCCAAGAGGATAAGATAATGTTTAGAGTCCAAATATTATTAAGAGCTAATAATATTCGACATATCTATTTTTAGACTGGCAATCTAAAAATAGATTCCTCCCAGTATGTCTAAAAATAGAAGTCCATCTATTTTTCCCCACTTGACCAACCATCCACAAATAGCATCCTGAAACTCATAGAACATGATCCATATGTCTAAAAATAGACATAGTCTAAAAATAGACTTTGCGCCAAAAATACCCTGCGGGCCCACTTAGTGAAGGCGACTCCTTTCCACTAAGCTTATCATCTTGTTGCAATCTCAACAAAAGGGTCTTCAAATAAAGCCTTAGAAAACTAACTATTTATATTCCAAAGAGGATAATGATTTTTTTTTTGAAGAAGAATATCATTCCAATGATGATAGAATAGAGATCCTATTTCTAACCACAAATAAGGAATCCAAAATAGACAAATCAGAGGAGAAAAATGAAAAAACAGAAGGAGAAAGTGTTGAAGGCATAGTGGATCTTGAAACAGAACTTATCAATGCATCAGAAGAAATTGATAACTTTAGGAAGGAGAACAAGGGAATATCCTAGGAAATCATGTTCATCGAGATTGAAAGAGAGGAAGCAAAAAGTGTGCAAGATTTTTTAAACAGAGTACTAAAAGAAAGGGAAGAAAATTGTGAAAAAGTTGAAGCAGAAATTGTCTTATTAAGGAAAGAGCTAGATAAGCTCAAATAAAACATAAAAAACTCTCAAACCCTAGATGTTATTCTCAGCAGTGAAAGATCACCATATGAAAAGATAACTCTTGGTTATATGGGTGAGAACTCATACAGAGAAGACGCAAACACCAACCCACCAAGTAGGGAAGTTGAAAAAAAACTTGAAAGCTCGAATCTCAACAAGAGTAAAGACTGGAGGTGGGAGGAATCTGGAAACACTGCTACACCAAAAAGTTGTGATGATGCTCTCAAGGGGTCCATTCACAATGTAGGAAACAATATAATAAGGGGAAATTATCAACAAATATTTGGATCATCTCCAAGGAAATTCAAATTCAAAAGAACTATTCCATCCAGGTAACCATACTTAGCTAGGTATCAAATTATTTTTTTGGATCACTGTTTTTATGTGCAAATTTTGGACATCAAGCAAGAGATTTTAAAGCTTATGTGAAAAATGATTATGAAATATGTTCTCATGAAACCTCTAAAAATAAGGTCGTAGACAACAAAATCAAAGATATTAGGGATCACATAAATCATAATTCATTTGTACCATTATCCAAGTATAGTATAGAGTGTTATAAATGCAACAATTTTGGACATGTGGCATGACATTGTCATACAAAATCAAGAGAAGTATTTTGGAAGAGAAAACATGAAGAACCACCAAAAAAAATGTGGACTAGTTATGTATGCTTGAAACAATCAAAATCGGTGGTTTTTTGATAGTAGGTGCTCTAGACACATGACTAAAGATCAAAAGAAATTTATTACTCTTAAAGAAGAAAAAGGAGGAAACATGTTTTTTGGAGACAATAAATATTCATGAATTGCTAGAAGAGGCACCACATGCCTTGACAATGATACAACTAAAGCACAAAATATTTTGTATGTTGAAGGACTCGAACATAATATTTTAAGTGTCAACCAGATGCGTGATCAAGGTTACGTTCTCAATTTTCGTGCTAAAGATTGTGAAATAAGACAAACTAATTCAGGAAGATTTTTGGGAAGGGTGATAAGGACTCCATGAAATGTATATATTCTCGATGAAATTCAAGGAGAAAAATGCTACATTGGACAAACATAAGAGGGTTGGTTATGGAATAAAAGGCCAGGACACTTGAGATTTGACAGTTTGGTAATATTCAACATAACATAAGCAACGAAAAATATGCCCAAAATCTTGAAACCAATAAGCACCATCTCCAAATCTTGCCAACATGGGAAACAAACAAAAGTGAGCTTCATGCCAAAAGAGTGCTCGACATCAAGGCCACTAGAGCTTGTTCACACAGATCTAAGCAGACCAACCCTATAAGGTGAAAGGTACTTTATGTTGTTTACTGATGATTATACTAGAATGGTTTAGGTTTCATTTATTAAAGAAAAATAAAAAACACTATATACTTTCAAATAATTAAAAGCCTTAGTTGAAAATGAAAGTGATCTAAGAATAAAATGCCTAAGATTAGATAGAGGAGGTGAATTTACCTCAAACAATTTTAATGAATTATATAAGGAGTATGGAATCAAGCAACAAGTTTCAGTGGAAAGAAATCCACAATAGAATGGAGTTGCAGAAAGAAAGAATAGATAAGTATAAGAAACGACAAGAACAATGTTGCTAGAAGCCAAATTACTAGACAAGTTTTGGAAAGCAGTAGTTGTTACAAAAATTTACATCATGCACAAAGCACAACTTCAATTTAACAATGACAAGACTCTATATGAGCTATGGAAAGGCATGCCAACTTCAATTAAGTATTTGAAATTTTTTGGAAGCAAATGTTACATGGAGATAAATGATGATAAATTGGACCAATTTTATTCTAGAGTAGATGAGGGAATATTCCTTGGATACTCAACAAGAAACAAAGGTTACAAATGCTACAATAATATACTACACAAAGTTGTGGAATGTATTGACGCAAGAATAGACGAAGCTTGGACAAAGAAAGAAGCAGAACAAACAAATGAGAATTCAAAGGATGCCATCTTCGTGGACTAAGAAGTTACTACAAAGGAAGAACAAGAAAAGGAAGAACGATCTCTATCGAAGGCAACTTTTGTAATTGTGCACAAACATCACCTAGAGAACCAAACCAAATTATTAGAGATGTTGATGCATGAATACAAACCTGAAGAAGAATGATCAATTCACCGGGAAAAGAAAATCTTGCTTTGCTATCAAACATAGAGCCAAAGGACTTTGCACAAGTCAGTAAGAACCAACATTGGGTAAATGCTATGGAAGAATAATCAAATCTAATTGAAAAAAAATGGAACTTGGGAACTTGTGCCATGACAAAGATAAAAATGTAATTATAACTGACTGGGTATTCAAAAACAACATGAATGAAGAGGAAGAAATTATAAAAATAAGACAAGACTTATTTGTAAGGGTTATGCCCAAATTGAAGGAACTGACTTCGAAGAAACTTTTGCTCCAATTACCAGATTCGAAGCAATAAGAATGTTTTTAGCACTTGGGTGTTTGAAAGGCTTTAAAGTTTATCAAATGGATGTTAAATCAACATTTCAAAATGGAGACTTAAATTTTTTGACTTGTTTAGGGAAAAAGAAGAAGACTGTGTGTGCAAATTGAAGAAAGCTCTTTATGAGTTAAAGTAAGCTCCAATAGCTTGGTATGTCAGGATGGAACACAATCTCCAACAACAATGTTTCAAAAGAGGGGTGGTTGTCAGTAATCTATACATCAATATGGAAAATTACAGCTTAATGATTACATTTGTATATGTGGATGATCTCATCTCTGGAAGCAATAATGATGATACGAGTCATGAATTTGCGCATGAAATGTCAATGATTGGAGAATTATCCTTCTTCCTTGGACTACATGTTTTTCAAATCGACAAAGGAATATTCATTGCCAAAACCAAATACATCAAGGAGATTCTCAAGCATTTTGGAATGGAAGAATGTGCACAAGTTACTACCCATATGATTATTGAATGCAAGTTAAACAAGGATGATGAATCTCCTAAAGTCAATTCAACAATTTAAATAACTATGATTGGGAGTCTACTATACTTGATAGTTTTGAGACCAAACATTATGTAGGCAGTTGGAATAGTTGCAAGATTTCAATCAACATCAAAGGAATCACATTTGCAAGCGGTAAAAAGGATATTTCAATACTTAAAGGGCACACTTGATTTTGGGATTTGGTGTCCCAAGAGTAAAAATTTCACATTAACAACATACACAAATGATGATAGGGCAGGTAGCATTGATGACAAGAAAACACCAATGGAAGTGCATTTTTCTTGGGAGATTGCCTTGTATATTAATAAGGAAAAAATTAATCATCAATTTCTCTTTCTATAGCTGAAGTTGAATATATAGCAACAATAGATTATTGTACCCAAGTTCTGTGGATGAAACAAACTTTACAGACCATCCAACTAAAATCTTTACCAAACCTTTTCCTAAAGAAACTTATAAATATCTCAAGAAAAAGTTGAGAGTGATCTCTCTTTTATCTCAGTGAAGGAAGCACAAACTCAGGGGGAGCAGTTGTTGGAAGAAGAAGATATCAAAGTATTACCATTAATAAAGGGGGAGATTGTTGAAAATGGTTGTTATTGATGTAAAAGGTTGTCTAGACGAAATAGGAATTTATATAGTCAAATATCATGTTCTAAGACCTTTCCAACGATATATGGCACTACCTCTAATTCCATAGGAATAAGGAGATATGCAATATTTTTTCAAGATGACCCAACCAAAGTACAAGCAAGCCCCATTTGGATACCTTATCTTTGAAGGTATTTTTACTCCAATTACCTAGCTCAAATGGAAGCATAGGATATATGGTTGGAAAACTTATTCTGAGACCCTTCCAAAAATATATGGCATGTCTTCTAAGTCCTCACGATTGAGGAGAGATGAGTTTTTGAATTTTCATTATACATTCTTCCAATTACACTAGTCGACCCTAACTCAACGTACAAATGCACTATAAATAGGCATGAGAAGGAGCATGTATAACAAAATGACTCAAGCATTTGGTTATGTGTTTAGGAGAGAAAAGGAGCAGGTTCAAATTTCATACCTCACGAATCAAGAAGAGGTGAAGTGATCCCTGAGTTGAAGCAGTTTTCTGTGGAAGGGTTTTGGCACATATTTTGAAGGGTTTTGGGCATTGTCCTTGTGAAATATTTATGGTTTGTTTGAGATATGTTTTTGAGGGTTGAGTACAAGTGTCTTTGGAGGTTGAGTAGGCCATGGAGGTTAAGGTTTAGGTGTCTTTGGAGGTAGGTGAGGAGAAGTTCGAGCTTGTCTCGAGGGTCAAATTATGTCCTTGTAGAAGTCTAGTTTCATGGTTGAGTTATGTTATTTAAAGGTCTAGTGCAGGCCTTATTTCAAATCCAAGTCCTGGTATCTTGTGTCGAGAAATGTAACTAGTTTTCGGTCTTCATAATTGTTGTACTCATTTCAATATGTATCCTATGTAACAAATACGAAAAGAAAAGAAAAGTTATTATTATTAAAAGCATGGGTTTCATGCTCATTATTGATGGCATTCTAGGTAGAAGCATGTTCTTCATGCTTCTAAGGTTATTAGGATTTATTATCTTGAGTCAAAGGAGTCAACATCATGCTTATAATACCCTTCCAGGTATTATAAAGTCTAGAAAGTCTTGTAAGTTCCTAAAGTACAAGTCAGTCATGGGATCGTCAAGTCAGCCTAAAGGACAGAATTCGACCTCATTTTGAATCACTCTCCCAACAAGTTTGATCTCCAAGAGAGAATTAGATATATAGTTGGGAAGATTAAAAAAGGAGAGAGAAAACCAAGGAGGAGAAGAAAGATCGATTTTTTCTTGTTTTTGGGTTGTATCTCTCTGACGCATGTGAAATTCTAGTGTTTATGGGTTATGAAAAGAGGCTAAAGTTACAAGTTCGAGTTGCAGTAGGATGAAGTGTAGAATCTCGTAGCTGGAAAGGAGAAAACCCTGTATTGACCTTGTTGACCTTGGGAGAGTTGTCTTGCTTTAGGAAGCTCTCAGGAGGATGTTGGATTAAGGTTTCCAGATAATTTGCAAGGCTGAAATTGCAGGGTCGAAGTTGCAGTATTGAAGCTGGCAAGTCGAAGTTGCAATATCGAAGTTGGTTGTTGTAGAATCAATGAAGGACATGAGGAAGGGCTGACTTGGTAGTAGGAGAAGGATTGGTTTAGTGTTTGCGTCTTTGTATCTCATTTGAAGAAGATTCTAAGAAGAGTTCCTGAATTTTCCCCTTGGAGGGGTTTTGCCCTGGCCGAGAGCCTATATTTGTGTCCTCTATTATTTTTGTTATTATTCTTGATATTGTTTGATGAAAATATCTAACTAAAGAACGTAAAGAAGATAAATAGGATTCACAAGCAAGTATCAAGGTTAAAGAAAATAAGTATAATAAGTTTCCATTATCCATTTGCCAAGATGGAATCAGAGCCAAGGTGAACAAGGAACGAAACTGGAAGGACATAAGAAGGGATAACTATCAAGGGGAAGGTAAAAGGAAACTCTGAAGTAGAAGACTTCAAGAAGGATTGAAGACTCATTGAAAAACCTAGGAGGGTTTCTACAAGGAGATCAAGTCTACATCAAGCTCACATCAAAGGAATATCTAGGAGAAAGACTTGAAGAATAATATTGATCTCTCTGTCGAAGCAATTCCATTTGAAAGGCATCCTTAAAGGAAGCATTAGGAATCTTGGAAGTAGTTGTTGAGGGAAGCACCTTTCTAAGACATAATCAAAGACTCTTCAAATATCTTGAAGGCATCAAAAATATTGGATACATTGGTCATCAAGTAAGTAACATATTATTACATCATGCCTGAATCTTCAAGTCATATGGGTCTTTTATGCAAAGAGAAAAACAAGATCATTGGGGCATCAAACTATCTAGAATGGAAGAAAAAAAATTACTTCATACTCACAGAACAAGCAGTGATGGAATATGTTACTGGGGAAATTATTGAATCAGAAAAGGATAAGAGAAAACAACTAGAAAAATACAGGAAAGGGAAAATAAGGGCACAAAGGATCATATTGAAGTCCATTAAAGATTATCTTGTTCCAGTCGTTGCAAGTTTTAAGACTTCCAAGGCTATGTATGATAAGCTACTGAATTTATATTCGGTAAGTACAACAGGTCAAAAGATGTCGTTAAAGAACAAGTTGTACATGATGAAGAAGTCAAAGGATGAGGATGTGGCATATTTCCTCATGAGAGTCTCTCAACTAAGAGGCCACCTGCAAGGAATTGGGGAACCAATCATCGATTCTGAAGTAACCGTATTTGTACTAAATGAATTGCCACAAGAATGGAGCATGTTTGTGCTCAACCTAGTCTCCTAAATTGAGTTCATTAATTGTCAACCAGGGTTGGTAAACTGTTGAAGTGTGGTGCACTATATGTGCCTAGGTAATTGTTTCTCACTACGTTGTGTCTAGTGTTTTATGATGTTTTTGGATTTTTTTATGGTTTTATGTTCACAAGGGAAAGAACTAAATGCTGGTGGAAAGAAGCTACTGGTTGAAAAACAGAGTGAAGCCTAAATTATAATGATGTTGAGCTAATTTATGTACCTAAACTAACACAATTATTTATTATCAATCCGGGTTGTTTATGCTTTGAGGCAAGTTCACTATATGTGAAGATATAATATAATCAATAAACCTTGAAAGATAATTTATTCAAAAGCAGTACATCCTACAACTCTAATTCAACTTGTTCAAAGTAGAGGAAAAAATATTGAGATGGTTCTTGACTCAAGAAGTCCACCTTTGCCTCAACTATCACTTAATGAATCAGAGATTAAAATCAAGAACTTAAGATGGATAAATTGTTAATGAAAGGAGCTCTTAACTTAAGAGACACATAAAGTATTTCATCATAATTTATTCATCTCAATACTCAAAATCACAATAAGAAACTACTTGCATGCAAACCAAAGAAACTAGTTGTAATTCATCATTTTAGTAGAAGGGATGTTCAACTTGAACACATGTTTTTCCAACTTGATAAAGTGATGAATAAGATATGAACTAATGAAATCAATCATTATGCATGAACCATGAAGAAATCTGAAATAAAGCTCTGAAAAACCAGTTCTACAATCATCAGATTACAAGGAAATAAAACTAGTTAACAAGAAAGTGTACTTAGCTTGGAATGGGGGCCCTTCCACCCTTGCCTTGCACACTTGATAGGTGATCTCAGAAGCTTAAACTCAGTTACACATCCATAGCATTGAACAGCAAAATAATAATAACATAAATCTTCAAATTAGCTCCTCAATCCAAAGGTGTCACAGCATAAAAGTATATTCAGTTAATACATAAGCCATCAAAGTTTTGGCTTTAAATAATAAGTCTCATGAAACAAACTGATATATATTCACTCAAACAAACCCATCTACTCTCATCCACCTATCTAAGTCGAATTCATTACTCTTATCCCAAGAAATATGACCAATCCCATAAAATCTCAAAACTGCCCTATTTCTATGGGATTTCTGAATGACTAGTCATGATTGACTAGCACCAAATGGGCCTAATAAAGCTTGTTATGTTCGAACTAAGCATAGCTGGCTTAATCCTAGTTCCCAAGCTGTCCATCCATGCATTCAATTCGTGCCCAAGTGTCCTGCAACCACATCAACCATAGAGCTATTACGGGAATTTCTGAATCTGCCAATTTTGCACTAAAAACCAAACTTTCATAAAAACTTTAGAAATTGAAAAATTAAAATTAATACCTGAATAGATATCAAATATACATCAAAATGGAATAAATGAAGGGAAAATGGATGGGAAATAGATGGATTAGTAAGTTTCTTTGAGCAAAATAAGACCAAAACTAAGGCCCAACATCTCTCCCTTGCTTATCATCAAGCATGTCCCCATGCTTGCCTATTCCTCTTTGAACTTCTTCTTTCTGTAGTAGATGTTGTACCTGTAGATGCTTCATGTTGTGCTGCCCTGGCCAAACAATCCAAACCTGTGTCATGTCTTTCCCTGAACAAAGCTGCTTTGACCTTCTGTTTTTCATACTTTGCCTGCCACATATTCTTTTCCTTTAACCACTTAAATGCTTGTTTAGAAAGTAGATCATTTTTCCTTTTCAATCTCCCCAATTCTTCTTTTAATTTTTCATTTGCCTTGACCAATTTAGCATTATCTTTCTTGTTTGCCTTGTTTTCCTCTTTTAATTGTTTTTCCACAATTTTGCTAATTTCTAATTGGTCAGTTAAGTCCCTGATTCTTCCATCATTGATTTCTTTTTCAAAATCTTGTGTTGTTTTCATTAGTGATGCTGCTGCTTCATCATCATATGAAGAATCCCTCTCAAATTCTTCTTGTGCAATGTCATTTTCTTCTTGTGGTCTTGGGAAATATGTTTCTTCTTCCTTGTCTAAGTTAATGGGACTTTTATTTGTAAATCTTTTAGGAATAGACATAACAGATATTTCATTTTCCATGGCCATATTATTCTGTTGTTTAGCTCTTGTTCTAGGATACAAGGGTGAGTTCATCAATCCTCTACTTTCCTGTTCTGTTTTATCCTGTACTTCCTTAACCTGTTCAGTAAAATGATTTTTAATCATGAATTCTCTCCACACTATGCCCTGTGATCTCACCTGATACTCAACTAGGATTTTGATCAATCCTTGATGATACATCTGTCCTGCTTTAGGCCTGTGTTCATGTTTTGCTGTTTCAATCATTCTCAAGAGGCTCTTATATAGGAAGTAAGGCAAGTTAATCCTATCTTCTCCCTTAATATGTTGTAGAAGTCTAACATGATATAAGTGGGCAACACTATATCCTCGATCACAAGTCAAGAACTTTTGGATGACCAAGACCAATTCTCCCCATGGTTCATTAAACCACTCCCTGGGTATCCCTTTTGTCCTATCAAATGTCCCCTTCTGGTTTTTCTCAAGGAAGAAAGTCCATGCTTTCTCCTTGAAGTGTAGGCCTTTGTAATACTTCTCCCCTATCATTGGCAAATCTAAGGCTTTGGACAAGTATTCTTGGGTTACCGGGACAATGATTTCTCCTACTCGAGTCTGGTCTTGACTGAAATTATTTATAAAGTCTTTGGTTAACTCCTCAGAATGGCCATTAAATTTATGTAAGAAGCCTATCATCCCTGCCTGATAAAGTTTTTCTATAGTCTCTTTTCCCCAGCTTTCTATCTGAAATTTTGGCTCTACTCTGTTTGTCATTGTTTCTGTAAACCAATCAATGTAGGCCTCTGCTGTTACTAACTTCATTTTAATAAAAATTTATGACTATCGTTTTTTTAAAATGAAATTCAGGAAGCAAAGAAGTTTACCTTCCTCCTCTGACTCAACTCAACTCTGCCCTCTGATATATTCCCTTGCAACAACACTATTTGAATTCCCTGTTTAATGCAAACAACACCTGTATATCTCTTCTGTTAATATACTGGTCTCTGTTTTTTAAATTAAATACACATGCAGCAATAACCATGTTTACTCATCGCCAAAAAAACATGATTTACTGTGTATATAAAACAAAAAAAAACTAAAGAGTGCTCTCGGCCTCATCATCAAATCAAAATTTCCAAAATGTTCTCGGCCTAAGCAAAGACATTTGCAAAAATTTCTGCTTGCAGACTCATCATAAAAACCATAAAAATGCAAAAAGGCTCTCGGCCTCAACCAAATATAAACACGGCATTTTAAAATGGCTCAACATCCCGATTCCCTTTGGCAACCAACAGTTCACTTGACTATCCGGCATTCGATCCCCTGTTTTGATTAAAACAAAAACAAAAATGCAATGGCAGCAAGTGTTTATGCCGTTTTCAGTTTTCATGTTAACTGTTTGTTAGAATATTAATGCGCACAATTCTCTCAACAGAACAAGGTTCAGTGCGCATTTAGTCAACAACTACCGCCATGCCATAACAACTCTGTTCTTGACTTCAACACAGCATTTCGTTAAAACTCCTAACGTGTTATCCATGCAATGAGTTTTCATTAAAATGCTGCGCATCAAAATCTATCAACATATCCGTAAGTGCTGTCAACTGGAGATAATCACGGATTTGTAGCGTTACCTAACTGTCAACGAGCGCATGGAGTGTAACCGGGCGCTCCAAATCCCTATTATTTCGGTCAATTAAACTGGTGGCAAGGCAAAGGATTTAACAGTTAATGACAAGCAATATCCCACAGTCGCCGAGCGTAAATAAACTTCACTGTTACCTGACTTAATCCCGAAAATCTGCTATCTCTGAACGTTGAACCCGGAACGATTTCCCTTCTTAAATCCGCCTTCTTGCTTCTCCGGAATGATTTTCACTATTTTGCTGCTTCAAACGCCTTCTCGCTTCTTCGGAATGATGTTTGCAGCTTCAAAACGCCTTCTTTCTGAGCTCTTTGGCAATGAGGACTGAGGTCTAAACGGTCATGAATTGACCGAGTTCATGGGTGTACTGTGCCTATTGGTGTTATGATGCGCAGTTGGTATGGCCGTCCTCTTTGACCAGTCACCCAACTGTGTCATGAGGATGCCAAATCATTGTTTTATTTTGAATATTATTGCCACCGCCGTGTGCTATTTTTGAATGATATGCACATATCATTACCACCGTCGTGTGCTATTTTTGAATGATATGCACGTATCATTGCCACCGTCGTGTGCTATTTTGAATGATATGCATGAATTATTACCACCGTCGTGTGCTTATACGTGCAATGATATTCCGGAATTGTATATGCAATTATCATTTCACCATACCCTGCCAGATCATAACAATTATGCAACCCTGCCAGAACATAACAATCGTGCCATATAGTTTTTACATGGCCGTCCTCCATTTTATATGCGCCCTTTCCTACCATATACCTTCGCTTATCCTTATGCCATATGCGCGTTGGTTTCATATACCATATATATTAACCTTATATCCTTTGCGCGTTGGATTTTATATAAATGGCTTTAACGCATTCCTTATTTGAACTATGGTATATAGTTTGATATAGCGCATTATTTGTTTTGCCTTATATGCACACCTTTATGATTTTAAAATGACCATCTTAGGTCATGTTTAAAATCATCACCATACTAATGCTTGAATTGTATGTGCAAGTGGAAAAAGTTGTCCTAGCTTGGTCTTTTGCTTCTAAAGAAAAATACTTAGGATTATAGGGAATATGTATAGGAAATGTGTATGAATGAAATGGAATATGTATAGGGGTAATAGGAATATAGGATATGTATAAGGAATAATGAATATCCTCAGGTACTAACTTTAACTTAACAAAAACTAAAAATTTCTAAGAAAAATTTGAATTTCAAGCACAAAATGACTATACATATACTCCCCTGGATGATGTTTGTACAGGTGGAATGAAATCAATTGATCAGATGTTGTAGATGGATCAAAAAGTAAATTTTATTGCTGCTCCTTGTTCTTCATGCTCTGGTTCTTGAATTGAAAAGTCAGGTCCCTTTGTAATGATTCTTTGTTTCAGGTCCCTCTGCACTGCTTACATAATATGCACATGTTGTTTTGACATTGGCAGGTCTTTCAGGTCCCTCTGTATTGATTTCTTATTTCAGGTCCCTCTGTTGACAATACAAGTTCCTTCTATACTTCAGCTTTCCAGCTAAATATCAAATACAAGTCTCCCCCTTGTTTAATATATGACTTGTCCTCAAGTCAGTTGTTGATGGAGAGTACCTGTATTGAAATTATGTGAGAACAGTAGAACAAGAAAAAGGAATTCATAGAGTCCAAGTTGTCCTGGTTTTCCCCTATGAATTCGTGTTTGCTTAGTGCCAGTTGCCTGGTTTTCACTAGCAAACAAATTATTTTTTATGTTTTTTTTATATTTTTATTTTTTATATTTTTCATATTTTTTATTTTTTATGTTTTATTATTATTATTATTCAACTACAGGACTAGAAGATGGCTGAGCCTGGTGTGCCATGACTTCCAGTTCTGTATCTTCTGTCAGTTTTTTTATAAATGCTTCTTTACTGATAGGCCTATTATAAACTTTGAGCCTATGTCCATTCACTATAAAGGAGGTGGAGTCCTGGTCGATTGTTTTGATCTTGACTGCTCCATTGTCGAAGATTTCATCAATTTCATATGGGCCTAGCCAGTGTGTTGTGAACTTTTCTTTGAAGTCTTTGAACTTGGAGTCAAAAAGTAATGCCCAATCTCCCTTGCGAAATGTCTTTGTTTTGATATATCTGTCATGCCACTTCATTCTTTGTTGTTGCACCAATGTAGTATGTTCTATGGCTTGTTGACGATGCTCATCCAACTGATTCAATTCCATGATCCGCTGCTGTTGTGCTTCTGTCAGGTCTAGTCCTAGTTCAGCTGCTAGTCTGTATGTTTGTATTTGAAACTCTATAGGCAATAAGGCCTCTTTTCCATATACTAACTGGTATGGACTAAAACCAGTTGTATTCTTCCATGTGATTCTATAGGCCCATAGTGCATCTTGTAATTTTTCAGACCAATCTTTTCTGTTCAGCTGTACTGTTTTTGTCATGATATTTTCTATGACTTTATTTGTTGATTCAACCTGCCCATTTGCTTGAGGATGATATGGTGTAGATTTCCTATGTTTGATCTTGTATTTCTCTGTTAGATCTCGTACCAGCTTTGATGTAAATTGTGTTCCTTGATCTGTTACAATTTGTCTAGGTACTCCATATCTGACAAAGATTTCTTCAAACAGAAAGGTGACCACTGTATCTTCTGTTGCTCTGCTCACTGCTTTAGCCTCTGCCCACTTGGTTACATAATCTGTACATACTAAGATGTACTTCTTTCCATTTGATGGTGGATTGATGGGTCCAACAAAGTCAAGTGCCCATTGCTCAAATGGTTCTATGAGGACCTGTGGCTTCAGCGGCATCTCATCTCTTGTGATTGGTCTCCCTGTTCTCTGGCAACTGTCACATTGCTTGACATATTTTTTAGAGTCTTTGAAGATGGATGGCCAGTAGTAGCCCAGTTGCAGCACCTTATATGCTGTTCGTTTATCTGCAAAATGGCCACCACATGGTTCATCGTGACATGCCCTTAGAATATCTAATATTTCATCTTCTCGCACACATTTTCTAATTATCAAATCTGAACCAGTATAAAATAAATCACCATTTACCCAACTATACCTAGAGCTTTCTCTAACAATTTTGTGTCTTTGCTTTTTAGTGAATTGAGTTGGAAACTTTCCAGAATATAAATAGTTTGCAATGTCTGCAAACCATGGTGTTTTTACTGTGATGGCAAACAGGTGTTCATTGGGAAAGTTATCTGCAACCGGATTTGGATCGTTGGGTGAATGTATGCGGGACAGAAAGTCAGCCACTTGATTTTCCTTGCCTGGCCGGTCTTGTATTGTGATATTAAATTCTTGCAATAACAGTAACCATCTTGTTATTCTTCCATTGGTTATGGGTTTATTCATCAATTATTTGATTGCTGAATGATCTGTATGAATGAAAACTTGATATCCTGTTATATAGTGTCTGAATTTGTTTACTGCATGTATAACGGCTAACATTTCTTTCTCTGTGACTGTATAGTTCAATTCTGCAGGTGTTAGATTCTTGCTTATAAAGTATATTGCATAATTGAACAAGTTCTCTTTCTGTCCAAGACAGGCACCTATCGCAGTATCAGATGCATCAGTTTATATATGAAATGGCAAAGACCAGTTTGGCCCACGGAGAATGGGTGCAACTGATAATTTTTCTTTCAGATTTTGAAATGCATTTTGACAGTCATTTGTCCAGTGAAATTCAATATCTTTTGCTAATAGTTTAAACAGAGGTTGGGCTATTTTACTGAATTTTTCAATGAATCGTCTATAATAGCCTGCATAGCCTAAGAAACTTCTTACCTCTTTTTGTGTTGTAGGAGGCATTAAGTTTACTAGGACTTGGATTTTTGCCGGATCCACTTTAATTCCTGAAGCAGAAATATGGTGTCCCAGAACTATTCCTTCTGTCAACATTATATAGCATTTCTCATTGCTTAATGACAAATTTGTTTCAATGCATCGTTTTAGAACTTTCTCAAGATTATTTAGGCAATCATTATATGTGTTTCCATAAACTGTAAATTCATCCATATAAACCTCTACACATTCATGAATTAGATCAGCAAAGATTGCAAGTACTACTCGTTGAAAAGTTGCAGGTGCATTACATAAACCAAATGGCAAAACATTATATGCATAGGTTCCCCATGGGCAAGTAAATGTTGTCTTGTCTTGGTCTTCTGTTGCTATTCTAATCTGGTTGTACCCGCTAAACCCATCCAAGAAAGAGAAGAATTTCTTTCCAGCTAATGAGTCTAACACTTGATCAATAAATGGTAGAGGAAAATGATCCTTTAGTGTAGCTTTGTTTAGTTCTCGATAATCCACACATACCCTCCACTTTCCATTTTTCTTTGGTACAATAACCAGTGGAGAAACCCATTGACTATCTGAAATAGGATAGATGAACCCAACATTTAACAATTTTTGCAGTTCTTCTTTCACTATTTCTTTCATCATGGGATTCATTCGTCTTTGAGGTTGTCTTACAGGTTTGATTTGATCATCTGTATAGATGTGGTGGACACATGTGTTAGGATGGATTCCTTGCATATCAGTATAATCCCAGGCAAAAGCTTTTGAATATTTCTTTAATAATGCAATTACCTCTTGCTCTTGTGTTGATTGCAACTCATTTCCAATGTTTAAATGTTTTCCAGGACTTACCTCAATTGTTTTTGTTGATGGATTGGAGATTGTGTTTACAGGAAAGATGTCTATAAAATATTTTCGCAAAGTTTGAACAGTACAAGTTTCCTGAAAGCATTGATTCAAAAGGTTATTGGCAGCTTCATATTGGACTTCTCTAAGCTGCTCTGAAATACTTGGTTCTGAAATGAAAAGATCCATTAAGTCTTCATTCTCTTCTTCTTCTCTCAAATCAAAGAATTGATTTATACTTAAAACTGATTTAGTTTGTTGTTTTTCTTGATCTTCAAGCACTGATTCTAAAGAAGTTGATTGTGCAGGTGAATAAAGAGCAATGTGTTTCTTTTCATCTCCATGTGAAATAATCATGCTTCCTGATCTGCATCCTATGAAGGCATCAGCGGTAGCTAACCATGGTCTGCCTAAGATTAGAGGATGTCCTCCCAAATTTGTTTTTGGTTGCAAGATAAGGAAGTCAACAGGATACTCCCATGAATCCAAAGAGACTATAATATCTTCCAATATTCCTTCAGGAACAACTTTAGATCTGTCTGCTAATTCTAAGATTGTAGAGGTTGATCTAATGTTGTTCAAATGCAAATTTTTCATTGTCTCCATTGTCATTACATTTATAGCTGCTCCCAAGTCTATTAATGTGTTGGGTACTGAGAAATTATTTATTGATATAGTAACCATAGGGATACCAGGATCAATATATTTTTCTACTTTGGTTTGTGTAGACATGAGGCTTGCTAGTTTACCAATGACTTGGATTGTAGTAGGATCCTTCTTCTTTTTCTGTGATTTCTTAATGCACAATTCCTTTATTGTTTTAGCATATATTGGTATTTCTTTAATTGCCTTTAACAAAGGAATTTTGACATAAGCATTTTTTAATTCATCTAAAATATCAAATTCGGGAAGGGTTATTTCTTTTTGTTGTTCCACTAACCTTTCAGGATAAGGTGGTGTTTGTGTTGTAATGTTTGTTCCTTTCTGAATTTGTATCTTAGTTTGTGATGTTTCAGGTGATTCTCCTTGTTCGGTTGGTTCTTCTATAATTGGAGGAGAATCCTTTTTAAGCACTTTTCCAGACCTTAGATGGACTTCATTAAGAGGAAGAATTGAATATGTGGGAAAACATGTTGTTTCCTCTACAGTGTATGCAGCTTTGTCCACCTTATTATTCGGATTTTCCATTGGTTGGGCTGGTAATTGAGTTGGTCTGGGTTGATTTGTGGGTAGCTGTAACTATTGTGGTTGGGTCAACAACTGTGGAGGATTCTGCTGCGGATATGGGATGGATTGTGGATATGCAGAATGTTGTTGTTGAAATGGTATGGATTGTGGATTTTGTGGATATGTAAATGGCTGTTGGTATTGTTGCCGGTATTGTTGTTGATACTGTTGAGGTGGTTGGTTTCCATAACCATATCCTCTCCAACCTTGTGCAGGTTGTTATGGATATTGTTGTGGAGGCCAAGCTTGCCATGGCATTGGAGGGGTCCAAGGATTTTGAGGTGGATAGAGGTAATTTTGTTGAGGGAATTGTTGCTGATTTTGTTGAGGCATCCTAGGTTGCCATGGTCTTCGTGTTGCTACATAATAAAAACCTTCCATTCCTGGCACTTCTTCCATTGAATTGATTTGTAATTCTTTCAATTTTAGACAATTTTCTGTGGAATGCTTTTCTGTACAAAGACCACAAACCTGAACACTATCCAAAGGACATTCTCTTAATGGATGTTTCTTTCTACATTTGGGACAAAAGATTGCTAGAGCTTGTTCTTGTTCTTCTTTCCTCTTGTTTGCTTTTAGCACATCTACTTGTGTCCCTAATGTACTCAAGAGATCTGTTTTGAAATTCTCCAATAAGCTTCCTATTTCAGCTCTTGTTATCCCTCCTGCAGCTGATTTTGCTGCTTTTGAACTTACTTCTCTTCTTCCTGTTTTTGCTCTTCCTCTAGAATATTTTTGACATAAGTCAACAATTTCTTCGAATGGTAGGTTTGAAATGTCTCCTTTACCCATCACATTCAAGATGTCAAGGTATTCATCCCTTATACCCTTGAGAAATATTGTTCGAATGGTTTCTTGATTTAGAGAATGTTGTTTAGATTTCTGTAGATTATACAAAAATCTTTCCAAATATTCTTCTAAACTTTCATCTTCTTGTTGTGTCATTCTGAAAATATATTCCCTTGAATCTCTAGATCTACAATAAGCTTGATATTTTTTAAGGAAGACTGATCTCATATCATCCCAAGAAGCTATTGTTTGTTCTCCTAAACCCATAAACCATTTCAAAGCTGCTGCTTTTAATGTTGCAGGGAAAAGACGAAGTTTATGAATGTCATCAGTGTATCCATATGTTCTACATAGAATATCAAATTCAAACATAAATGCATCAGGATCTTCTATGGACATTCCATAAAAATTTGGCAATACAAAAGGTGGAATATTTTTCATTTTCACTTCTTCTCCTAATATTGCACTTGTGTCTATTATTGGAAAGCCAAAAGTAGTCTCATCTTCTTGTCTTTTTCGATCGTTTTCCATTTTTCTATCATTTTCTTGTTTTGCGTCCTCCTCTCTCTTTCTTCTCCATTCTGCTTGTTGTCTTTCATATGCAGCTCATTGTTCAGGAGTGAGAATAACAGATCCATGTCCCTCTTCTGCCATTGGTTGATTTGTTTCAATTTTAAATGGAGTTTCAGGTTGGTCGAAGATAGGAGGATTTATGGATGGAAATAAAGATTGTTTTCCTTTGATAATTTCTTTTTGTTTTCCAGAAGTTGAAGATTGTTTTTGCTTTGCTTCCCAAGCTAACAAAGTTTGCCTCTCAATCAAAGTTAATCTCTGTCCACTTCTTTGTTTTTCTGCCAATTCCTCAATTATTGGATTACCAGTAACTGGGGTGTTTGATGATCCTATCTCTATTTGTGGGGGGTTTTTAATAAATCTACCATGAGGATCTCTATGTCTAGGCATAAAATGGAAATAAAGATTGTTTTCCTTTGATAATTTCTTTTTGTTTTCCAGAATTTGAAGATTGGGGTTCGATCCCCGGCAACGGCGCCAAAATGTTGAGCTAATTTATGTACCTAAATTAACACACTTATTTCTTATCAATCCGGGTTGTTTATGCTTTGAGGCAAGTTCACTATATGTGAAGAGCAGATGTAATCAAACCTTGAAAGATAAGTTATTCAAAAGCTGAAAGTAATACATCCTATAATTCTAACTCAATTAGTTTAAAAAGAGGAAGAATATTGAAATGGTTCTTGACTCAAGAAGTCCACTTTCACCTCAATTACCACTTAATGAATCAGAGATTAAAACCAAGAGCTTAAGATGGATAAATTATTAATGAAGGAAACTCTTAACTTAAGAGACACATAAGGTATTCCATCATAATTCATTCATCTCAATATCAAAATCTCAATAAGAAACTACTTGCATACAAACAAAGGAAACTAGTTTTAATTCATCATTTTAGTAGAAGGGATGCTCAACTTGAACACCTGTTTTTCCAACTTGATAAAGTGATGAATAAGCTATGAACTAATGAAATCAATCATTATGCATGAATCATGAAGCAATCTGAAATAAAGCTTTGAAAAACCAGTTCTACAATAATCAGATTACAAGGAAATAAAACTAGTTAACAAGAAAGTGTACTTAGCTTGGAATGGGGGCCCTTCCACCCTTGCCTTGCACACTTGATAAGTGATCTTAGAAGCTTAACTTCAGTTACACATCCATAGCATTGAACAGCAAAATAATAACAACACAAGTCTTCAAATTAACTCCTCAATCCAAAGTTGTCACAATATAAAAGTATAATAAGTCAATAATAATAATACATAAGCCATCAAAGCTTTGGCTTTAAATAAGAAGTCTCATGAAACAAACTGATCTATTTTCACTCAAACAAACCCATCTACTCTCATCCACCTATCTAAGTCGAATTCATTATTCTTATCCCAAGAAATATGGCCAATCCCATAGAATCTCAAAACTGCCCTATTTCTATGGGATTTCTGAATGACTAGTCATGATTGACTAGAACCAAATGGACCTAATAAAGCTTGTTCTGTTCGAACTAAGCATAGGTGGCTTAATCCTAGTTTCCAAGCTGTCCATCCTTGCATTCAACTCGTGCCCAAGTGTCCTGCAACCACATCAACCATAGAGCTATTACGGGAATTTCTGAATCTGCCAATTTTGCACTAAAAACCAAACTTTCATAAAAACTTTAGAAATTGAAAAATTAAAATTAAATACCTGAATAGATATCAAATATACATCAAAATGGAATAAATGAAGGGAAAATGGATGGGAAATAGATGGATTAGTAAGTTTCTTTGAGCAAAATAAGACCAAAACTAAGGCCCATGAGATGACAAATGGCAAATGCAAAAATCTTGCAAATCAAAGCCTAAATATGGCTAGCAAATTACAAAGCTTGATAATGACTTCAAGAAAATAAATCACAACATGAGCTTAACTTGTCCAATTCATTCATTAAAGATGTTTTGGAAGAGCTTGAGAAATGGGCAGCTAAGTGTAAATGAAATTCTCCTAACTAAAAAATCAAACAATCAACTTACAATGTTACAACATCTCATCCATGATTAAAGGTCTATTAAAATATATTTGGAAAAGAACATTTGTAGCACCATAAGATTTCTATTCTAAACTAGCTTCTAACTTTGTTCTGCAACTCAATCTAGCACCACTAGGCCTCATACAAAAGTTATAGATTTCTTTTTAGAATGGTATTTGAGAGAAGGCTTGTTTGTGAAATGGTAAAAAGGTTGCAAAAATACTCCAGGCCTTAGACTGATACTACCTTCTGTCCAGATAATTATGTGTTAGTATGAGTTTGGAACAAAAGAAGTTTTGTAAATAATGAAGACCGTGGTGTTTAAATTTAACAACTAATACAATTTGAAATGCAATGGATGGCAACTACATTGGAATGTTAACACAGTGAGCTAAGTTAAGACTAAACTAGGGTACTACTAGTCTACAGTGAACAGTGTTAAATTAAAAGCCATTATCAAACTAAAAATGAAATGACAGAACTGAACCACATGCATTCTACCTCCAGAGTGCTATAACTAAGTTATCATGCAACTAACCTAAGGAATTCTACAGTTCATCCCGTTCAGTATGAATGATGTTTTGGAAGAGTTTGTGAGAATGAGTATGGCTGTATCATTCAAAACAATTGAACATAAACACAAGACTGAAAGCAAATACAACTAAAGTCCAAGACACCACAGTTACTTCTTACTCATTGTTATGATATTTTGGAAGAGCTTTGTAAGAGTAAGATTGGCTATGCTACTTGGTTTAAACTTAACAACTAAAACCTACAATACCACAATTATGCCTTATCCATCATAATGATATTTTGGAAAAGTTTATTAGAGTAAGTCTTAACTGTGATAACTAATGAAAGTAAATGCAACTAAACCTACACTATCACAGTTGTGCCTTATTCTTCATAATGATATTTTGGAAGAGTCGATTAGAGCTAGTAAGTTTGGCTGTGATAGTAAATATAAACAAATATGAACATAAGCTGAAATAGAAGCGAAACTAAAATACTTATCTACTATATAAACAAGGCCGCTCAGGAGGCAGGGGCCCTCTACCACCAGAGTAGCACGAAATCTAGTTCAAAATCGACTCAACGCGTTCAAGGAAATGCTGCTTCTTTCATTAAAGAGGAATCACCTCAAAACAGAGTATTCACGGACTTCAAAGATCTAACAGTCAAACATAAAATCTAACCAAAATCTAACCTTTTTCTCTCGGTTTCCCGAGCATATTTATAGCAAATATACATAACAGAACTTGAGATAATACGGGGATTATTGTCTTTCCTAATAGAAACTAAACTAGGACTCTGATCATGATCACGTAACAGAATCTGGACTGTCCTTATTCTGTTAGGAGTCTACCTCCTAGTTTGGGTTTTCACGTGCTTAACCACGTACATAATTCCGTTCAATCTCCATGGAGGGCAACAAACGATGAGGACATGACGTGTAATACACCCATGTGTGCTTTTCTCCAAGATGACATCTGGAACCTGTATAAACATGAAGCTGGCTGCAGAATTGGCAACTAGCTACAGAATGTCTGCATTCTGTAACTAGTTTCAGTTCAAAAAGTACTATAATGACACAACCATAAAAACATAGCAAGTTAGCCACGATATTCATTCTTAAAGCAATTTTAACTAATTTCATTGATCATTTGAGCTTGGGTTTAATAATGGATAAAAGAAATGGAATGGAATGTGGTGGAAGAAAGAACATTTTTGGAGCTCAACATACCCCCACTGCTAGATTCTTGCATGTCCTCATGCAACTATTCCATGAACTCAGAGACCTCTGCAAGAACATCCAATCCTCTTCTTCTGCTTTGTCTGGTAGTTAAAGACCTTATGGGCTTCCTAATGACTAACTTGAACCTTAAATTGGTAAGTGCCCTGATTAACTGTTTGTTCCTCTTTTTCAACTTTTCATTAGCCTTTTCCACTTTGTCCATTTGTAGAGACAGGGTTGAGTTCATACTGGTTTTTAGTTTAACTTCTTCCCTCAGAATATCATTCTCAGTCCTGATATGTCTATTAAGTACTTCCAGCTCGTACCTATCTCTTCTTAGCACATCTATTTCGGACAGTGGAGGACTAGGGGTTCTGTCTCTACTCTCTGAAGCTTTCCTCTCCAATGTTTCAACATAGTTGTAAATTTCTTGCTGTGCAGGATCAATTTCTAGAACTTCTTCATCAAAATCCTCCTCAGTAGGTGTTTCTTCGTCTTCTATGTTTATAACCCCAGTTTGTTTAACTTTTTTTTTCTTTAGTATGCCCCTCAGTCTGTGGCTCCTCCTCGGTTGAGATGGCCCTTCTCCTTTTTCTCTGGCAACTCTTCTTATGATTCTCTTTTCCTTAAGCTGCTTCTTAATCTGAACTAATTTTTCAGAGATCATTTCTTCACTACTTTCTTGTATTGTTTTATCAGTTTCAGTTTTGGAGGATTTCCATCTTCTGCTTCTTTTTGTAGGTTGATGTTCAGGTGAAGGTTCTTTTGGTTCCTCAAAGTGATTCCTCACCAATAAGTTATCCCAATTATCCCCTATTTTTCTCAAATGATGCTCAATCAAAATCTTAACTAAACCATGGTGGTATAAGGTTGTCTCCAAAAATTGAATTCTCTTTTGGACACTTGAAGCCATTTTCTTTAAACATTGAAGCAAGAAATAGGGCAAATTAAGTTCTTCTTCTAGGAAATGCATTATCAACCTAATATGGTAAACATAGAAAGTACCATATCTACCTTCACAAGTGATGAATTTTGTAGGATAAGCAACATGTTTCCCCATTTGTTATTTAATGCAGAACTAGGGATACCTTTTTTAAAAACAGTGACATCCATACCTGGTGACTTGAGTATCTGCTTCCATGATTCGTTATGGAATTCTCTGTTCTTAAACCACCTTTCTCCTTGTCTAGGTAGTCCTGTTGCTTCTACAATAAAAGCCTCTGTGACAGTGAATTTAATATCTCTATCTTCAACCTCGGCCCCATTAAAAGATCTTGCAAAATTTTTAGTAACCTCTTTGTGGAAGCCACTGAATCTTTCAAGGAATTGCAACCATCCTGCTTGTTGTAAGATTTCTCGGATTTGGGGATGGCCTTCCAAGTATTTAGTGCCAACTGGTTCTATTCTCACGATGAGGCCCATAACTCTTCTTCAATCTTCAATTCACCAGCCTTCTGCTCACAGTGAGAATGGACGTTAACAAGCTGTTTTTGCTCCCCAAATGTTTCCTTTGTTTCACGGTGACAATGGTTGTTATAGAGATACCTCTGTTTTATAGAATGAAATGGTTAAGAGTCGGCTACGGAAAGGAGTGATAAGGAATGGTTACGGAATGAATTAATGAGGTGAGGTGAAGAAAACGAATCAATGAGTGAAAAGACCACGGAGATATTTCAAAAATCATCATTAAATGCTTAGTGACGTGATTACTCCAATCACTTCAGCACTTTAACCGTTTAAATTTTTATATGATGATCGGATATGGGTTTTGAAATGGCGAAATAGAAGGATTTTTATCCAAAGTTTTGCAGGAGGTTTGTTCGGCATGATCAATAAAATTAATCAAAACAACTTTTTGAATTATTCATAGCTAAACTATACTAAATTTTTTCATGATGTGTCCTTATAATCACTTCATAACTTTGCCTTTGCTTTGATTTTCTTGTGATCTTCATATGCTTTGTTTTCCCTGAAAATCATTAATTTTTGAGTCTTCATAACCTTCTTGATCTTGACTTGTTCATGGATGTGCAGGATCATTTTGTTGCAAATCAAATGATTGTTGATCAATGCCTTCAGGATCTGTAGCTGCAGAATGTCTGTCTGGCTGCAGAAAGTCTGATTAGTTGCAGAATGTCTGTTTGATTGCAAAATGTACCTGTAGAGAACTTGAAACATGGAATGGAGTGGTTTGGAATGTTGTATGGAATGAGTGAAGATGGATGATGAAATATGGTATAATGGGATATGTATGAAGTGAATGATGGAGTGGGATGGATTACAATTTATGAAATGGAGTGAAAAAGTACCTTGCAATTTTCTGCTGTGTATTATTCAATTGCAGAAAAACATCAAATTTTAAATTCTAGAATGGAAATGAGGTGGATGAAGTATGAAATGAGATGAATGAAATATGGAATGAAGTGAAGTATGAATAAATGAATGAGATGGAATATGGATGAATGAGTAAATGGAATGAAATGAGGTGGATCATAAGTGAAATGGATCTGAACTTATGATTTTGTAATAGCTGCTTGCAGAAACAAAATGGAAAAGTTAGAGTGTCAGAAATATTCTGATTTTCACCCTATATTTTCTGTATAATCATGCCAATCATTGATTGGTTTTCATGTTTATACTTTATTATTAATTTTTATTTTTTTTCAAGGAAATGACTTCAGAAAATTCAATTAAGTTGATGAAGAAGAAATATTATTCTTCATTAACTTCACATCACTGTTTTCCTGGAACTTTGTAATAAATTCTTCCCTTGAGAGTGGTTTGTGATATAACTTCAATCTATGACCATTCACAAGAAAAGTAACCTCTTCTTCATCTATTGTCCTGATTTTTACTGCTCCATTGTCAAAAATTCTCACAATTTCATAAGGCCCAAGCCAATGTGTTTGAAATTTACCTTGGAAATCCTTGAACTTTGAATCAAACAAGAGAGCCCAGTCACCTTCTTTGAACTTCTTTTCCTTGATGTACTTGTCATGCCATCTAGCCCTCTGTTATTGGACTATACTGGTTTTTTGAACTGCATCTTGTCCGATCTCATCCAATTCATTAATCTGCTCCAATTTGTGTTTTTGTGCCTCTGATAGATCAAGTCCTAGTTGAACTGCCATTTTGAAAGTTTGAATCTGGAACTCTATGGGAAACAAAACTTGCTTTCCATAAACAAGTTCATAAGGAGTATGGTTTGTTGTGCTTCTCCATGTAGTTCTATAGGCCCACAAGGCTTCAGGAAGCCTATCTACCCAATCTTTTCTATGTAAATGGACAGTCTTTGTTAGGATCCCTTCAATAACCTTATTAGTATATTCCACTTGACCATTTGCTTGTGGATGATAGGGAGTAGATTTTCTGTGTCTGATTTTGTACCTCTCCATCATTTGTTCCACTAGCCTTGATGTGAATTGAGCTCCTTGATTTGTAACAATTTCCCTTGGGACACCAAAACGAGTAAAAATATCCTCAAAAAGAAAATTAACTACAAATGCTTCAGTAGCAGAAAGTAATGGCTTGGCCTCTACCCATTTAGTAACATAATCAGTGAAAAATAATATATATTTCTTTTGTCTTGATGGAGGACTAATAGGTCCTACAAAATCCAAAGCCCATTTTTCAAAAGGTTCAATATGTACCCGAGGTTGTAATGGCATCTCACCTGAAGGAGAAGGTTTCCCTACCCTTTGGCAACTGTCACACCTTTTGACATACTCTTTAGCATCTTTAAACAAGGATGGCCAATAATATCCTAAATGAAGGATCTTATAGGTTGTCCTCTTATCAGAAAAGTGTCCGCCACAAGGTTCATCATGACATGCTTTGAGAATCTCAGGCATCTCATCTTCCCGAACACATCTCCTAATGATCAAATCTGGACCTGTCTTGTACAACTCATTAGCAACCCATGAATATTTTGCACTGTCATAAATGATTTTTCTTTTATCTCTTGCATTCATTATTGAAGGAAATTTTCCTTAAACTAAATAATTAGCAATGTCAGCAAACCAAGGAGTTTGGGTAGAAATTGCAAAAAGATATTCATCAGGAAATTGATCTTCAACTGGAGTGTCATCTTTGATGTTTTGGAGTCTAGATAGGAAATCAACTACTGTGTTTTGTTTTCCAGGCCTATCTAGAATGGTAATGTTGAATTCTTGTAAAAGAAATAACCATCTTATAACTCTGCCATTAGTAATTGATTTGTTCATTAAGTATCTAATTGCAGAATGATCTGTGTGAACAAAAGTTTCATAGCCTGTTATATAGTGTCTGAATTTGTTTATGGCATGAACAACAGCTAAAAACTCTTTTTCAGTTACAGTATAGTTTAACTCTGCCGGAGTCAAATTTTCACTGGTATAGTAGATGGCATAAGGAATCAAGTCTTTTTGTCCCAATACTGCTCCTAGAGTTGTATCTGAGGCATCTGTTGAAATGTGAAAAGGTAACTTCCAGTTAGGTCCCCTTAAAATAGGTGCTTCAGAAATTTTTGTTTTTAGGGTCTCAAAGGCTAACTGGCAATCATAATTCCATTTGAATTCACAGTCTTTGGTAAGAAATTTAAAGAGTGGAGATGCTATCTTGGTGAAGTTTTCTATAAACCTCCGATAATATCCTGTAAATCCTAGAAAACTCCTAACATCTTTTTGACAACTTGGAATAGATAAGTTAGAGATGAATTCAACTTTTGACTCATCAACTCTAATCCCATCCCCTGAAATATGATGCCCCAAAACAATACCTTCAGTAAACATCATGAAACATTTCTCATGACTAAGTGAAAGATTTGCTTCTTGACATCTCTTTAAAACTTTTTCCAAGTTTGCTAAAGCTTCTTCAAATGTGTTTCCATAAACCGTGAAATCATCCATATATACCTCTACACAATCATGTATTAGATCTGAAAAAATTACTAATACTGCCCTTTGGAATGTTGCAGGTGCATTGCATAATCCAAATGGCAATACTCAGTAAGCATAAGTACCCCAAGGACAGGTAAATGTGGTTTTGTCTTGGTCCTCAAGTGCTACTTGAATTTGATTATAACCACTAAACCCATCTAAAAATGAGAATTACTTTTTGCCAGCTAATGTATCTAACACTTGATCTATGAAAGGTAAGGGAAAATGATCTTTAAGAGTAGCTTTATTTAATTCTCGGTAGTCAATACATACCCTCCATTTACCATTTTTCTTTGGCACAATTACCAAAGGAGAAACCCACTGACTATCTGAAATAGGATAAATGAAATTGACATTCAACAATTTCTGCAATTCTTCTTTAACAATCTCCCTAAGATTTGGATTCATCCTTCTTTGAGGTTGTTTGATTGGTTTACAATTTTCCTCTATATAGATGTGATGAGTGCAAGTCTTGGGGCTTATCCCTTTCATGTCAGTGTACTCCCATGCATATGCAGAAGAATGTCTCTGTAATATCTTGACTAACTCTTCTTGTTGAGATTTTTCTAGGTTCTTGTTTATGTTTAAAGTTTTGCCTGGAAATATCTCATTTGTAGAGCTGCCAAATTTATCCATGGAATGAAGAGACATCTGTCTTGATGAAAAAAACTCAATGTTGGATTCTTCTTGAAATGGTTCATGTTTATATTCCGAAGAGGATTCAAAGTTTTCTAAAGTATTCAGAATTTCACTATCTTCACTAATTTCTGAAATTGTGAAGAGAGGTTGTAAATCTTCTTCATCCTCTATCCATTGAGTATCATCTAAATCTGTAATTTTCCTTGCTATAGGATACAAAGTGAATTTCTTAGTTGAACTACCATCAGAGATGTACATATCACCGGATCTACAACTAATGAAAGCATCAGCTGTAGCTAACCAAGGTCTTCCTAATATAATAGGGTGTCCTCCTAGATTATTCTTAGGAGTTAGGATCATGAAATCCATAGGGTACTCCCAAGAATCTAGGGACACTGGAATGTCTTCTATTACCCCATCAGGTTTAATCACAGATCTGTCTGCTAATTGTAATAATGTGGGTGTAAAGAGAAGATTAGGAAGTTTCAGCTTATCCATGATTTGTCTACTCATGATATTGATTGCTGCTCCTAAATCAATGAGTGTGTTTTGGATCTCAATTCCATTGATGTGAATTTTGACAACTGGATTTCCTGGGTCTAGATACTTTGGAATAGCAATCTTACCCATCATAATGTCTTCTATTTTTCCTGCCAGTTGAATTTTTTTTGTCTCTCTTATTCCTTTTCTTGTTTTCTTCATGCTCAACTCCTTTATTGTCTTTGTTAAAATTGGGATTTCCTTGATGGCTTGTAATAATGGAATATTAATGCAAACATTTCTTAGCTCATCTAGGAAATCATAATTAGGCACCATAATTTGTTTTTCTACACCTCTATCAATTTGTAATCTTTCTGGAAAGGGAGGCGTAGGAGTGGATGTTGATGGCTGCTCTAATACAGGAGTTGAAATTATTGGTTCTTTTTGTTTTGATTTTTCAATGTTTGGGTCCTGAAAAGATGTGTCTTCTTCAAGAATTTTATTTTCTCGTAGAGAATCTTCCTCAGAGTTGTCTTGTTCTTGTATGATCACAGAAGGTTTCCTCTTTTCAAGTATTCTTCCAGACCTAAGTTGAACATCACTAAGGTCTAGAGGATTAATTAAATAAGTTGGAAACTGTTGGCCTTCTATCATGTATGTATTCTGAGGGTTCTTATTATTGGGGTTTGGTATGGGTTGAGCAGGCAATTGATTTGATTTTTGAGGGAATGGTAATGGAAGTGGTTGATTTTGATGTGGTAGGTTCTGATGATGTTGTTGAGGATTTTTTTGAAAATTTTGTTGAGGATTTTGAGGATAAAAATGTGGGTATGGTGGATAGGATGGTGGATACTGATAGTACTGAGAGTATCTTCCATAGGGATTTTGTGCCCCTTGTGCCCAAGCTTGAGATTGATTTTGAAATTGGGGCCAAGGTTGCTGCCAAGAATTCCAATTTGGTGGAGGTTGATTATACATTTGATCATGAAATCCTTGTGTTTGGGGTCCTTGCCAAGGCCTTCTAGAGACAAAATTGAGAGATTTTGTGGCACTTGTAGGAATTTCTTCTTGAAAGACAGCTTTAAGACCAGGAAGTGAAGGACAACTCTTGGTCTCATGTTTTTCTGAACAAATGACACAGGTCTCTACAACTTTTGCATCCAAAGGACACTCTCTTAAGGCATGCTTCTTTCTACATCTAGGACAAAAGATTGCTAAAGCATCAGATTCAGCTTTTTGCTTGTTTTGTAACTTAAGGGTGTCTATTTGTTCACTAAGACTCCCTAAGATGTCAGATTTTAATTCATCAAGCATATGCCCTATCTCTGCCCTACTTACTGTCCCAGAAGCAGACTTACTTACCCTTGCAAGAGCAGGGTCTCTTGGGCCTTTTACAGTTTTGGATTTCCCTCTTGAAAGGTTGATACATAACTCAGATATTTCAGGTAATGTGAGCTGAGATATATCCCCTTTTCCCATCATGTTAAGGATATCCAACCATTCATCCCTAATTGTTTTCAACAAGAGAGATTTTAAGGTGTCTTGATCTAAGTTTTCCATTTTTGCTCTTTTGATGTTGTAATGAAATCTCTCCAACAAATCTTCCAAGTTTTCATCTTATTTTTGTAACATCTTAAACACTTCCTCCTTATGATTGACTGGCATACAATAATCCAAATACCTCTCTAGAAATTCTTGTTTCATGTCTTCCCATGTCCTAATAGAACTATTAATCAAACTCATAAACCACTTCAATGCTGCTCCTTTCAATGTTGAAGGAAATAGTTTAAGTTTTTGAGCATCTTGTAAGTAGTCATAAGTTCTACATAGGACTTCAAATTCAAATAGGAAGGTTTCAGGATCTTCAGTTTTAAGTCTATAGAAGTTTGGAAGGATAGAGGGTGAAATGTTTTTCATGGTTGTATTAGTTTCTTCATCTACTATAGGAAACCCAAAAGAGCTTCCCATCTCTCTTCTACCTCTTCCTCTACCTCCTTCACCTTCTACACCTCTACCTCCTTCTCCTCTACCTCTACCTCTACCTCATCCAAATAATGTGTGTTCTCCCTTAAAGACTCCTCCTCCCCCTTCTTCTGCCATAGTTGATTCTTCTGAGGAAGTGGAAAAGTTTGTGTCTCTAACAGAGGTCCTTGAATCCTCTTCTAAGGCAGGTTCAGTGGATGAAATGGGAGGTCTTTCTAATGGAATATCTGATCTTAAGTCCTCTAGGAGTCTAGGATCAGTAAAGGATGGATTATGGGTCTGAGTTGGAGGTGTACTGGCTCTTGGTCTAGATGAAACAAGTGGTGTTCTAGGGATCAAGATTCTGCTGCTACTTCTTATGAATCTACCCCTTGAATCTCTCTCTCTACGCATATATTTTTTTTTTTTTTTGAAGTTAAGAAACAAGGTTACCTAGTTACACTTCCCCGGCAACGACGCCAAAATGTTTGTGCTCAACCTAGTCTCCTAAATTGAGTTCATTAATTGTCAACCAGGGTTGGTAAACTGCTGAAGTGTGGTGCACTATATGTGCCTAGGTAATTGTTTCTCACTACGTTGTGTCTAGTGTTTTATGATGTTTTTGGATTTTTTATGGTTTTATGTTCACAAGGGAAAGAACTAAATGCTGGTGGAAAGAAGCTACTGGTTAAAAACAGAGTGAAGCCTAAATTATGGATGACAAATGACAAATGAAAATACTGAAACAAAACAAAGCCTAAACTATGGCTAGCAAATTACAAAGCTTGATAATGACTTCAAGAAAATAAATCACAACATGAGCTTAACTTGTCCAATTCATTCATTAAATATGTTTTGGAAGAGCTTGAGAAATGGGCAGCTAAGTGTAAATGAAATTCTCCTAACTAAACAATCAAACAATCAACTTACAATGTTACAACATCTCATCCATGATTAAAGGTCTATTAAAATATATTTGGAAAAGAACATTTGTATCACCATAAGATTTCTATTCTAAACTAGCTTCTAACTTTGTTCTGCAACTCAATCTAGCACCACTAGGCCTCACACAAAAGTTATATATTTCCTTTTAGAATGGTCTTTGAGAAAAGGCTTGTTTGTGAAATGGTAAAAAGGTTGCAAAATTACTCCAGGCCTTAAACTAATACTACCTTCTGTCCAGATAATTATGTGTTAGTATGAGTTTGGAACAAAAGAAGTTTTGTAAATAATGAAGACCGTGGTGTTTAAATTTAACAACTAATACAATTTGAAATGCAATGGATGGCAACTACACTGGAATGTTAACACAGTGAACTAAGTTAAGACTAAACTAGGGTACTATTAGTCTACAATGAACAATGTTAAATTAAAAGCCATTATCAAACTGAAAATGAAATGACAGAACTGAACCACATGCATTCTACCTCCGGAGTGCTATAACTAAGTTATCATGCAACTAACCTAAGGAATTCTACAGTTCATCCCGTTCAGTATGAATGATGTTTTGGAAGAGTTTGTGAGAACGAGTATGGCTGTATCATTCAAAGCAATTGAACATAAACACAAGACCGAAAGCAAATACAACTAAAGTCCAAGACACCACAGTTACTTCTTACTCATTGTTAAGATATTTTGGAAGAGCTTTGTAAGAGTAAGACTGGCTATGCTACTTGGTTTAAACGTAACAACTAAAACCTACAATACCACAGTTATGCTTTATCCATCATAATGATATTTTGGAAAAGTTTATTAGAGTAAGTCTTAACTGTGATAACTAACGAAAGTAAATGCAACTAAACCTACACTATCACAGTTGTGCCTTATTCTTCATAATGATATTTTTGAAGAGTTGATTAGAGTAAGTTTGGCTGTGATAGTAAATATAAACAAATATGAACATAAGCTTCAGAAATCTACTTAAACTAGAAATAAAAGCGAGACTAAAACACTTATCTACTGTATAAACAAGGCCGCTCAGGAGGCAGGGGCCCTCTACCACCAGAGTAGCACGAAATCTAGTTCAAAATCGACTCAACGCGTTCAAGGAAATGCTGCTTCTTTCATTAAAGAGGAATCACCTCAAAACAGAGTATTCTCGAACTTCAAAGATCTAGCAGTAAACCATAAAATCTAACCAAAATCTAACCTTTTTCTCTCGGTTTCCCGAGCATATTTATAGCAAATATACATAACATAACTTGAGATAATACGGGGATTATTGTCTTTCCTAATAGAAACTAAACTAGGACTCTGATCATGATCACGTAACAGAATCTGGACTGTCCTTATTCTGTTAGGAGTCTACCTCCTAGTTTGGGTTTTCACGTGCTTAACCACGTACATAATTCCGTTCAATCTCCATGGAGGGCAACAAACGATGAGGACATGACGTGTAATACACCCATGTGTGCTTTTCTCCAAGATGACATCTGGAACCTGTATAAACATGAAGCTGGCTGCAGAATTGGCAACTAGCTACAGAATGTCTGCATTCTGTAGCTAGTTTCAGTTCAAAAAGTACTACAATGACACAACCATAAAAACATAGCAAGTTAGCCACGATATTCATTCTTAAAGCAATTTTAACTAATTTCATTGATCATTTGAGCCTGGGATTAATAATGGATAAAAGAAATGGAGTGAAATGTGGTGGAAGAAAGAACATTTTTGGAGCTCA
>CM076576.1:643766778-643905914 GCA_034641835.2 Pinus albicaulis
AATGGTGAGCGCCACGATCGGTGGTCGGCTGAGGCAGTCTGCAACATTATTGGTGCTACCCTTCTTGTACTTGATGTTCAAATGAAACTGTTGCAGATATGTGGACCACTTCTGATGGCGATCATTCCGCAACTTCCCTTGTGTCTGTATGAACTGCAGGGGCCGGTGGTCTGTGTGGATGATTGTTTCCTTCCCCAAAATGTAATGCTTCCATTGTCGACAAGCTTGCACAATGGAGCACATTTCTTTGTCATAAGTGGGATACTTGCGAACTGTGTCAGACAATGTCTCACTGTGAAATGCCACTGGATGTCCCTGTTGAGTAAGAACTACCCCAATAGCATAGTCAGAGGCATCTGTCTCGATCTCAAATGGCTGTTGCAAGTCTGGTAAAGTGAGCACTGGGGCAGAACAAAGGCGATTTTTCAATTCTGTGAACGCCTTCTGTTGAGGTTCCGACCAAAAAAAATTTTCTCTCGCTCCTCCCTTGGTGACTTGACTCAAGGGCCAAGTGATATGAGAGAATCCCAACACGAACCTCCAATAGAAATTAGCAAGACCCAGAAAGCTGCGAAGCTCTGTTATAGTGGTTGGGGCTGGCCAATCCCGAATGACTTGGATCTTGGCTGGATCCACATGCACCCCCCTTTCATCAATAATGTATCCCAGATATTGAACCCGAGTCATGCCAAAAGTGCACTTCACCAAATGGCACACAACTTGTGTTGCCGCAGTGTTTGGAGGACTTGTCGGATGTGGTGAAGGTGCTCTTCCCAAGTCTGGCTGAAGATCAAAATGTCATCCAAGTACACCACTACAAATGAGTTGGTGAATGGCCGCAAGATGTCGTCCATCATCCTCATGAAGGTGGCGGGAGCATTCGTCAACCCGAAAGGCATGACCAGCCATTCGAAAAGGCCTTCGTTGGCTTTGAAGGCAGTCTTCCACACATCAGAGGGTTCAATTGGTACCTGGTGATACCCAGACTTCAGGTCGATCTTGCTGAAATATTTTGCACCTTTGAGTTGGTCCAGAAGGTCATCAATCCGTGGGATTGGGTACCTATTCCGGACAGTGATCTTGTTCAGCGCCCGATAGTCAATACATAGTCTCCACGTCCCATCCTTCTTCTGTACCAACACGATCGGGCTCCCACAGGGCGATGAACTTGGTCTGATGTGACCTTTCTGCAACAGCTCCTGAATCTGCCTCTTGATTTCATCATTCTCGAGAACAGAGCGCCGATAGATCGGTCCATTAGGTAGCGGCGCACCGGGGGTCAGATCAATCGGGTGCTTGACCTGACAGTGTAGAGGAACCCCTGTGGGTGAGGTGAATATGTCCCCGTACTCCTCCACAACCTTATCCATTTGTTGTTTTTGTGTAGAGGAGCCCTGTCTGGAGGTCGTGGCCACAGTCTTCTTCTTGCCCTGGGGGCGGATCATCAGGAAAACGAATTTCCTGGTTTGGGAAATGAGCTTACTACATTGTTTTGCAGTAACCAAAGAGATAGTCGTAGGAGGTGGTACCTCTGGTATCCTGTCCAACTTATTTCCCAAAGTAATAATAACAGCACGAGGTCGAGACTCATACACAGCATGACGCTTCCACAAGTATGGTTGTCCTAATAATACATCAGAAACATCAATAGGAGCAACGTCACATAATACCTCATTCATGAAGGGCTTGATGCTATAGGGAAGGCGGCACTGCTGGCTGACGCGGAGATCTCGTCCTTGGTGAAGCCACCCGATGGTGTATGGATGTGGGTGAGCTGTGGTCGGCAAGCCCAACCGCTTCACGGCGTCTGCTGAAATGAGGTTCTTTTGGCTCCCATTGTCGACAATGAACTGTACCGGGGAGCCCTTTACCCACATCCGGGAGTGGAAGAGACGTTCCTCCTCCTCTGGATCTTCCGGTTCCTCCTTTTGGATCTTTGCAGTGGCAACAGTGGCGTTGGGCTCCGCATCAATAATCTGTTTCCCTTTTTCATTCGCCTTTTCAGGTTCTGATTCGGATTCAGAGCATGCATCTGACTCAGAAGCCCTCATCTCGGCCACTAGCGACTGCTTGGCCCGACACTCACTCGTGTTGTGAGTGGAGCTCTTATGGAACTCACACCACTTTCCCGTGTCCTTCTTTGGCTTTACGGTGTTGTTCTTTTCTTGTGGCTTTGACGGGTTGTCTTTAGCCGCCATGCTCTGTCCTTTGTTCTGCGGTTTGGAAGCACCTTTTCCTTGCTTTTGATTCACAGATCCAAAGTCTCGCTTCTTCTCTTTGAATTTCTGCTCAATCTTGGCGGCATATATGTATGCCGTACCAAGGGAGGAGATGTCGAGGAACTCCATTTCCAACTGAATGTATTTGTGCATACAACCACGATACTCTAGCACCAAATGTTTCTCTGAATCTTTGATACCCAACTTTGTGCGCAGGGTATGGAACAGATTCGTCAGCTCATGCACATCTTGATCCCTTTGTTGTCGCAGCGTGGTCCATTGTATGTACTTGTCCTCATAGCTCCCCACGGGATAGTACTGTTCCTTGACGGCGTCTCGGAAAGAATTCCAAGTTGGTACGGACGAGAACAGAGAGGGTTCTGTCTGGTCCTTGTTCTCACAGTAGGTTTCCCACCAGTCCTTAACATGGGGGGTAGCTTTGAGGAGTGAAAAAATAATCTTCTCCCGGTCTGAAAAGTCATGCACCGAGAAATATCCTTCTAACAGATTCAACCATCTATCTACGGCATCTACGTCTATTTGACCCTCAAATATGGGAATGTCAAAATTTACTTGTACCTTAAAAGGAGTCGCGCCTCCAGAGCGGCTGCTGGATGCAGATGCGCCGCCGGTGGGTAGCCGTTGAAGGATCTGAGCAAAGTTATCCATCATCACGTTCCTTTGTCTTTCGAGGGCCTCCTCGAGCAATATTTTGATAGGATCTCCTGCTCCCTCATCCTTCTTTTCGTCCCCCATGGGCGTCCGTCGAGGTTTGCGAGGTTGATCTTGCAAAGGTTCCACCAGATCGAGCCCTAGCTCCTTATACCCCGACCTCGTTGGGGACATGCAAAGAAGGATCGAGAAAAAGCAGACCGCTCTGATACCACTGATCCGGATTTATGCAGGAACGCAACAAAATAAACATATAAACAGAAATACAGCGATGCAGCGGAAATAATACTTCATTTCATTAATATCAAAGAACTGAAATTTGCTTACAGACATAATGGAAATAAAACTAGCTAGGGCGCTGGTAGCTATCTGTGAGAAGAGATGTGGCGGCTACAGGCCTCTGAACTAAGTTACAATGAGGCTCGAGGGCCTATTTATTATTTAGAAACAATGGGAAATCCTAAACAGCCAAAACCCTAACCCTGGGAGATGAAGCCATTTGAAGCTTTATATGGGAGACCTTGCAGAACGCCGTTGAGTTGGGATAGGTTAGATGATCGAATAATCATCGAACCAGAGTTGATCCAAGAGATGGAGGATCAGGTAAAACTGATTAGGCAACGATTGAGAGAGGCCCATGATAGACAGAAAAGTTATGTTGACGCTCACAGGACAGATAGAAGCTATGTAGTGGGAGATCGGGTTTTCATCCTCATCAGACCAAATAAGACCACCATTCGGTTTGGGAGGGGGACAAAATTATCCCCACGGTTTATAGGACCGTTTGAAGTCCTGGAAAAAGTTGGACCTGTCACTTATCGTCTTGCACTGCCACCCCACCTACACAAATTCATAATGTATTTCATGTATCCACCTTACAACATTATATTGCTGATAAATCTCATGACCTTCTATGGAAGGAACTGCAGGTATCGTACGAGGGAACCCTAGCGGTCGAACCATTATGTATTCTGGAACGTAGGGTTCGACAGCTCAGGAGCCGCTGGATAGACCAAGTTAAAGTCCATTGGGACAAATATAGTCCTGGATCAGCGACTTGGGAGGATGCTGAGACTTTCTGCCAGAATTACCCCAGCTTATGCTAAATTTTGAGAACTGAGAACTTTATATGTATATGACTGCTCTATTTTGATACTTGAAACTTTATTTTGAAATATCACGTAAGGATGAGTTTTACTTTGCTGGTGCATGGATACCCATAAGGATAGAATGCTACTTCACTCTAGTATATGCTGTTGGTTTAAATTTACTGGTGCATGGATACCTATATGCAATATATCATTTAAATTAAAATTGCAAGAATATGAAATCATAGATTAAATGCTATAGATGAAACTATCTAATGATTCATTTCATTACATTTCAAATATGATTGAAGGAAAGGGAATAGAAAAGTAACTACATTTTAAATATGAAAGTGAAACATATTGGTATACAGATTGAAAATGGTTAAAACAAGACATCATAGATGGAACATGTATGAACTAAACAGAAACAGTATCTAAACGAGAAATTGTATTGGACATATTGATACATATATGGGCAAATGTTTTAAACCAAGTATGTTATATAATTTCTAGTATCAATATCATAGATAACAATGTATTTGGAATGTGTAGAGATTGTTATATGGGTAACAATTTGTTATGAACAATATAGATGCATATGCTGTAATGTGTGTACGAGTGTTTACATTGCAGATTGTGTACCAGTAATTGCCTTGCAGAAACAGATTTCAGACCCCAAAATACGTGATGACAGAATCTCCAGAACAGTTGAGACTCCTGAGATTCCATGATAGGGTGTTGACCCTGGACCTATTGGGAGGGGTGGAGGTGTTGCCCACCGGTTATCCTCCGATACCTGGAGTCATGGGAGGACTGTGCGAGTTACGCTCCCCTAGATGTGTGATGATGACTGCCGGATGCCTACAAGCATATCAGGTCGACGTAATCGACGCTGATATCCTTAAGGTCTATGAATGGATCGGTAAAATTAATGCCATGACATATTCCTGTAGAGGACGGATAGGATGGGAGTAGAAGAGATTAGGGAGGATAGGATGATTTTAAAATAGTTGGAGATTCAGTAGAGATGGGAAGTAACAATTAAATTGCAGATACATACTTATTCAAACAGAAAGTCAATCTTAAAAATCATCCTTCTACAATCACCCTAATCTCTAAAACACAATTATTGATATGAGTATATGAAACCCTAACTTCGGGACGAAGTTTTCCGAAGGGAGGAAGTATGTAACAACCCACCCCTAAGTTCCTACTTCCTAATATTTAACTACTAGTTAAATATAATATACAAACATAAAAACTAACCTTAAAGAATAATTAGAATAACTAATTAAACATTCAAAGCACCATGATTAAATACATTCGAATTAATACAAACCATGTCATCTTACATTCAATGGACATCTCATTAATGCAAACCATATCATTCGAATGACATCTCTTTGAAAACATTCATTTCTACATTTATGAACGTCTTATCTTGATGGAGTTGTGGTGGTGGGGTCTTATCTCGATGGAGCTGTGGCGGTGGGGAGATGGTTATTTAAACAAGAAGACATGAAGGAGGGGCTCTGGATTCTTATGGGAAATAGAGAAGGCTATTGTGAGGAAAGGGAGAAGGCTGTTGGGAGGAAAGGGAGAAGGATGTTGTGGTGAAATTGATCAACTATGGAAGGGAGACTTACTGTTCTCGGGATTCTGGGCATAGGGGCAGAGGAGGCGTCCTCTGGATTTGGAATTAAATCCTAAATTGGCTGGGAGGAACATTTTGGATTCTGAAATCTGTCTGCTCAGCGGGAGAGGAGGATCACGGTTCCAACAATTATCATCTTATTCAGTTCATTTAGCCTTCATCAACTAAATTCTGGTTTGGATCTCATCGTTTCCAGGTATTTCTCTTAGCATCAAATATTTAATTGTGTTTCAGCATCAGCTGGTTATTGGGTTTGTGAACTTAGAAATATTTTAAAACCGTGAATCTGTCATTAGATTTTATATTTAAATCCTCTTATAAATTAAATTTGCTAAATATGCATATAGCAGATAAGAGTTTTATTGTAAATGAAGATAAGAGCCATTATATATGGATCCGGAAAAACAATACTTTGCTTGAATGATGTGGGAGAGACAATCCAAATTCAAGGTATTAAGAGAAAAGTATCATTGCGTTTCATCTCAGCCATGCAAATGAAGCGGTGCTTAAGAAAGGGTTGTCAAGTGTATGTCATTCAAATGGTAAGCAAAGAAAAAGGGCCTTCCTTAGATCAATATCCGATTCTATCAGAATTTCCGGATGTTTTTCCAAAAGAATTACCTGGACTGCCTCCTCGGCAAGAGCTAGACCTCACCATTGAATTGAAACCTGGTACGGAACCTATATCTAAAACTCCTTACCGAATGACCGCCTCGGAACTTCAAGAATTGCAAATACAGCTGAAAGAACTGTTAGATGTAGGGCACATTTGACCCAGTGTTTCACCATGGGGTGCTCTTGTAATCTTTGTCAAGAAAAATGATGGTTCATTACGACTATGTGTGAACTATCGAGATTTAAATTGGGCGACGGTAAAGAATAGGTATCCAATGCCTCGCATTGACAACCTTTTCGATCAAATGAAAGGAGCTACAGTATTTTCAAAGATCAATCTGCGATCGGGTTATCCTCAACTCAGGATTAGCGAGAGCGATGTTTCTAAGACTGCATTCCAAACTCGTTTCGGGCATTATGAATTCATTGTGGTGTCATTTGGGTTGACCAATGCACCTGTACTCTTCATGAACCTTATGAATAGCGTTATCCGCAAATATCTCAACAAATTTGTACAAGTTTTCCTGGACGATATTCTCATTTACTCTAAGAATGAGAAGGAGCATGAAGAGCATCTTCGAATAGTGTTATCTTGTCTCAGAGAGCACAAGTTATATGGAAAATTATCAAAGTGCGCTTTCTTTCAGAAGGAAATCCATTACTTAAGGACATATCATATCCGGCAAAGGAATCTCTATAGATCCTGAAAAGGTAAATACAATCAGGGAGTGGCCGATACCTAAGAATGCACATGAAGTGCGTAGTTTTATGGGTTTAGCAGGTTACTACCGAAGGTTTGTGGAGGGATTTTCCAAAATTGCAAAGCCGATCACAAACCTTCAGCGCAAGGGTGGTAAGTATGAATGGACTGAGGAATGTGATAAAACTTTTTCTGAACTTAAGCAATTATTGACTAGTGCACCGATTTTGCGAGTACCGGATATGGATACAGATTTTACTGTGTGTACCGATGCATCTAAGCAAGGGTTAGGTGAAGTTTTAATGCAGGAAGGTGTAATAGCATACGCTTCGAGAAAATTAAAAACACATGAAGAACTTTATGCTACGCATAATTTGGAGTTAGTCGCGGTGGTCTTAGCTTTAAAGATGTGGAGACATTACTTGGTGGGGAGAAACTTTGTGCTTAAAAGTGACCACCAAAGTTTGCAGTATTTATTCACCCAGAGAGACTTGAATGCAAGACAAAGACGATGGAGTGAACTCCTAAGCGAATACGATTTTGCGATTTCATATATCAAAGGGAAGGAGAATGTTGTAGCAGATGCATTAAGTAGAAGACCTCGAATATTCTCCCTCATACCTATCAGGGTGAACTTGAGAAATCAAGTGCTTGAACATCTTGTAAGAGATAGTTGGTACTTAAAAATAAGGTTGGGGCTCGAAAGCAACCATTCGAAGGAACCTAAGTTCGAAGGGTATGATTTGGAAGAGGACGAAATTCTATGATTTCACGGAAGGATGTATATACCAGATAGTGGAGATCTCCGAAACACCATCTTGAAGGAAGCACACCGGGCAGTATATTGTGCACATCCTGGGGTAAAGAAGATGTATGCTGACACTAAGAGACTCTTCTTCTGGTCAGGCATGAAAAACGACATTGTCCAATTTGTCGCTAGGTGTCTTGAATGTCAGCAGGTAAAAGCTGATCATCGTCACCCAGCAGGTCTCTTACAACCTCATGACATCCCTATGACCAAATGGGAGATAATTTCTATGGATTTTATCGTTGGGCTGCCTCTTAAGCAACAAAATCATAATGCCATTCTGGTTGTGGTGGATAGATTAACAAAAAGCACCCATTTCATCCCAGTAAGAGATACTTATGAAGTAGCTGATGTAGCACGGGTATTCATAAATGAAATTATCAGATTTCATAGAGTACCTAAGAAAATCATATCCGACAGAGATCCTCGGTTCACCTCAAGGTTCTGGAATTGTATGCAATTTGCCTTGGGAACTCAGTTAAATTTGAGTACAGCATATCATCCTAAGACCGATGGACAGACAGAAAGGGTAAATCAAGTACCCGAGGATATGCTAAGGATGTATGTTATGGACCAACAGTCACGCTAGGAAAAGTACTTACCCTTGGTAGAATTTGCTTACAATAATAGTTATCACAGTTCAATTGGGATGCCGCCATTTGAAGCTTTATATGGGAGACCTTGCAGAACGCCGTTGAGTTGGGATAGGTTAGATGATCGAATAATCATCGAACCAGAGTTGATCCAAGAGATGGAGGATCAGGTAAAACTGATTAGGCAACGATTGAGAGAGGCCCATGATAGACAGAAAAGTTATGTTGACGCTCACAGGACAGATAGAAGCTATGTAGTGGGAGATCGGGTTTTCATCCTCATCAGACCAAATAAGACCACCATTCGGTTTGGGAGGGGGACAAAATTATCCCCACGGTTTATAGGACCGTTTGAAGTCCTGGAAAAAGTTGGACCTGTCACTTATCGTCTTGCACTGCCACCCCACCTACACAAATTCATAATGTATTTCATGTATCCACCTTACAACATTATATTGCTGATAAATCTCATGACCTTCAATGGAAGGAACTGCAGGTATCAGACGAGGGAACCCTAACGGTCGAACCATTACGTATTCTGGAACGTAGGGTTCGACAGCTCAAGAACCGTCGAATAGACCAAGTTAAAGTCCAATGGGACAAATATAGTCCTGGATCAGCGACTTGGGAGGATGTTGAGACTTTATGCCAGAATTACCCCAGCTTATGCTATATTTTGAGAACTGGAAACTTTATATGTATATGACTGCTCTATTTTGATACTTGAAACTTTATTTTGAAATATCACGTAAATATGAGTTTTACTTTGCTGGTACATGGATACCCATAAGGATAGAATGCTACTTCACTCTAGTGATACAAGATATACACTGTTGGTTTAAATTACTGGTGCATGGATACAGATATGCAATATGTCATTTAAATTAACATTGCAAGAATATGAAATCATAGATTAAACGTTATAGATGAAACTATCTAATGATTCATTTCATTACATTTCAAGTATGATTGAAGAAAATGAAATAGAATAATAACTACATTTTAAATATGAAAGTGAAACATATATGTATACAGATTGAAAATGGTTAAAACAATGCATCATAGATGGAACATATATAAACTAAACAGAAACAATATCTAAACAAGAAATTGTATTAGACATATTGATACATATGTGGGAAAATGTTTTAAACCAAGTATGTTATATAAGTTTTAGGATCAGTATCATAGATAGCAATGCATTTGGAATGTGTCAAGATTGTTATATGGGTAACAATTTGTTATGAACAATATAGATGCATATGTTGTAATGTGTGTACGAGTGTTTACATTGCAGATTGTGTACCAGTAATTACCTTGCAAAAACAGATTTCAGACCCCAAAATACGTGATGACAGAATCCCCAGAACAGTTGAGACTCCCGAGATTCCACGATAGGGTGTTGACCCTAGTCCTATTGGGAGGGGTGGAGGTGTTGCCCACTAGTTATCCTCCGATATCTAGAGTCATGAGAGGACTGTGCGAGTTACGCTCCTCTAGACGTGTGATGATGACTGTCGGATGCCTACAAACATATCAGGTCGGTGTAATCGACGCTGATATCCTTAAGGTCTATGAATGGATCAGTAAAACTGATGCCATGACATATTCCTATAGAGGACGGATAGGATGGGAGTGAAAGAGATTAGGAAGGATAGGATGATTTTAGAATAGTTTGGAGATTCGATTGAGATGGGAAGTAACAATTAAATTGCAGATACATATTTATTCAAACAGAAAGTCAATCTTAAAAATCAGCCTTCTACAATCACCCTAATCTCTAAAACACAATTATTGATATGAGTATATGAAACCCTAACTTCGGGACAAAGTTTTTCGAAGGGAGGAAGTATGTAACAACCCACACCCTAAGTTCCTACTTCCTAATATTTAACTACTAGTTAAATATAATATACAAACATAAAAACTAACCTTAAAGAATAATTAGAATAATTAATTAAACATTCAAAGCACCATGATTAAATACATTCGAATTAATACAAACCATGTCATCTTACATTCAAAGGACATCTCATTAATACAAACCATATCATTCGAATGACATATCATTAATACAAACCATATCATCTTACGTTCAATGGACATCTCATTAATGCAAGCCATATCATTCGAATGACATCTCTTTGAAAACATTCATTTCTACATTTATGGATGTCAAATCTTGATGGAGTTGTGGCAGTGGGGTCTTATCTCAATGGAGTTGTGGCGGTGGGATCTTATCTCGATGGAGTTGTGGCGATGGGGAGATTGTTATTTAAACAAGAAGACATGAAGAAGGAGGGGTGAGGATTCTTATGGGAAATAAAGAAGGCTATTGTGAGGAAAGGGAGAAGGCTGTTGTGGTGAAATTGATCAACTGTGGAAGGGAGATTTACTGTTCTCGGGATTCTGGGCACGGGGGCAGAGGAGGCATCCCCTGGATTTGGGATTAAATCCTAAATTGGCTGGGAGGAACATTTTGGTTCTGAAATCTGTTTGCTCAGCTGGAGAGGAGGATCATGGTTCCAACAATTATCAGCTTATTCAGCCTTCATCAACTAAATTTTGGTTTGGATCTCATCGTTTCCAGGTATTTCTCTTAGCATCAAATATTTAATTATGTTTCAGCATCAGTTACTGAATGTGTCTTAGCATTAACTGGTTACTAAGTTTGTGAACTTAGAAATATTTTAAAACCGTGAATCTGTCATTAGATTTTATATTTAAATCCTCTTATAAATTAAATTCTGCTTAAATATAGATAACAGATAAGAGTTTTATTGTAAATGAAGATAAGAGCCATTACAATTGGCCCATGGTATTGTAACAAAGCCTTAATAATATCCATGGTAAAGTATGAATATTAAGACCTTTATTCCCTTCCCTAGGAATATTGAGATCCAAAAATCCTAGAGAGTATTGACAATACCATTGAACACTTTTTCATGATCTCAAACATCACTAAATAGGGACATTACACTTCTTATGCACCGCCTCTATGCTCATCTGGATTTATCCAAACCCCTTCTAGCCAACATTACACTGAGCAATGGAAATGAAATCTGGGAGCAACCAATAGATTACGAGCAAATCCCATTTAGATGCCACAAATGTCATGTGCATGGTCATCTATCTAGGGATTGTCCTGCTAACCAAGTCCAAAAATGTCATGAACATGGTCATCTATCTAGGGATTGTCCCACTAACCAAGTCCAACAAGCGACTCAAGAAAATCAAAACAAGATGGATTTCCCCGTATAACTAATAGTGATAGAAGGAAAATAGCCAAAAAAAAAAAGGATCTGGGGACTCCACTTCAAGAGTAGACAATAACAAAAACAAGTATTACTCTTCCCTAGATTTTGCCAAAATTATGTAAGTAAACCATATCCATATTTTCCCTTTGTTTTAGGTCGCCCTAGGTGAGACCTACATTAGGTTAAGCATTATATAAGCATTTGTGTTTTGCCATTTTTGTGTTATTTGTAGACATTGCTTTTGTCATTCTTTGATGAGAAATAGTCAAGAATTGACATAGATCTATCTTAATCTCAAATTTAATAAGCGTTGAAAGATATATATATATATATATATATATATATATATATATATATAATCATCTTACCCGTGTTGAGAGAGATTGAAAACTTTGAGATGTGCTCACATATAAAACCAATTGTTACACAAAAATACATAACACATAAATGCACACAAAGTAACCAATATTATCCAGCACCACACTTCTCTTAGTGCAAATAACAATATTTGAACCTGGGATTAATGAGCACTCCACGAACATCATAGGGAAAAGTATAAAACACGAGGCATGCTGCTAATGCACCAACATTTAAAACTTACAAGTGTAAAGTTACAAGTCAAAGTTACATAAATCTCTGGTGTTGAAAAGTAATCCTCACTGTTATGTTACCGAGTTTCAAATATGGATGGCAACCGTATTGGTCAGCAAACGCTTTCCGGTGTAGTCCACCATTTGGTGTAGCCCAATGGGCTAAAATTGTGCATCCTTAAAACAATGGAATGAATGTTTAAAATGCAACTTGAATAAACTTCCATAGACTAGGCGTTGAGCACTAAGAGTATTGTGTTTTCAAATGATGCTTAATGAGGCAATGGGGACAGTTCCAGGATTCAACAATGCCATTGATTGGTTTTGAAACTATACGTTGAAAGTAAAAACTTCAGAAAGAAATGCAAGAGGAGATGATATTTATAGGCAAATATTTAAACATGCATATTTTGAATACTTAAACAGAGTCCGAAAAAGGAAAAATCAACAAAGAAATTTAAAAGTAAAAGCAATGAAACAGAAACCAACCTTGGACAAACAGAAATCTAAAAAGAAAAAACAACAAAGACATTTAAAAATAAAAGCAATGAAACAGAAACCAACCTCGGACATACAGAAATATTGTGCAGACTAGCAGAGAGAAGTCCAAATCTGGTTTGATGCTCTGCTCAACTCTCCTGCGAGAGTCCAATGCTCACCTCCCATCCCCCAGCGCTCCAAGAGTCCGATGCTCTCTCTCACTGACAAAAACTCTCATCGACACAGTAACAGTGATACAATGGCAATTACAAATGCTCTCTCACTCCCAGACTTCGTCGTTCAGTAGCTCTCAGATCAATAGCGGTGCAACCTCAAATGTTCTCACATGAGAGAAATGTTGTCTTTGTGGGGCTCTATATAGTGATTTTACGGTTTGGGATTTTAGTTTATTTAATTCGTCTTGTTTTTTGTTTTTTTTTTTTCACTGTGTTTCTTCTTAAATTTTCCGTAATTTCTGATTGGGTTTCTCAAGAAATGGAAATCGTTTCTCAGAGAAACGCAGGTTATTTCTCACAAAATCCATTAGTGTCAGAAACAACGTTTCTCACGGATTTTGCCTAGAAATATTCCCTCTACATCACGTTTTGGGAAACTAGGCTTCCCTAGAACTGCAAAACACAAGAAATGATATGATCTCCTGCAATTTTACTTAGGTGACTTTGTTACATTCTAAAACCTTGGTATCAATACACCCCTTGTCACCGTTTTCTCCTGCAACGCAATGTAAATGAAAGTACAGATAGTGAATTAAGGAATTGTGTTCTAAATTTTTTAAGATTATATAATCGCGAAGGCTTATACTAAAGCCACTGCAAAGGCAATTAATGCTTCTTAGATGTGAAAACTGTATTTCTATTTGTTTTGCCGCAAACCCAAGCTTTCATCCACAAAAGTATCACATATGCAGTATATCTAGCAACTTTTCCATCATATTTGTCATGATTTTTCCAATTGTTTTCAACTTTTTCAGGTTGTCAGTTTTTCTAGAGCTTTTCGTGTCCAAGTTTATGTTCCCCAATATTTCCGGTAAGTTTCTTTCTGGACCCTCCATGATATATTCCATTCCCTAAACTGTTGCTACATTGTTTTAAGTTTTAACTACTGAACTCCAAGAACTAAGCAAATACTGTTAAATTGTCGTCCGTTGGTGAAGCTCAAGGTTCAAATGTAACTCCATCTTATTAGGCCTCGACATTCTCTGCATGGTCTGGGAGGTCTACACTGGCTTGCTTATGAAATAGTCGGGCAGAAATGGGAAATTATATACATACTCATACCTACTTGATACACAAACCGATAAATGCATGTCCTTAATTATTAATTACAGAAACACTTGTGTATAAGATGCAAAACAATTCACAAACACATAAATCAACACGAACATGCATTGTTTTTTAGTAGGCAAGTTTGCCCTGTAAATGTAATTTCAATATTTTTCAATATTTTGAGGATATTTCAAATTGCTGAAATTATTTACTTCTCTTCATGGTAATGAAATAAGGTAATGCTGACAAGGCTGAGCCCTCTCTTCAGGGATGAAATGAATATCTGATAAACTTCATTATAAATGTGGCAAACTCATGTTTGGACATTCAAAATTGGAGGGATTTGCACCAATGCAGCTGAACTGACGTTGATTATAAAGTTAAATACTACGTTTCCAAACCAATAATAGCACAAACACCAAGCTTCTGAATTCAGTAGTGATAGTAAATTAAGAAGGTTGCAATCAAACATAATATCACTGTACCTTCAGCAACACAAACTGAATATTATCCACCCTTCAGGATGTGAGTGTCAAGGAACAATGATTTGTAAATTGCAAGATACCTCAAAGTTTCCATACTAAGACATGGACACATTCAGGTGAACATTGCAATACAGCATCTCTATCTTCGTTTTAAGGTTGTCATTACATAATTCAAATATAAGCAGAAAAAGTGATTCCCAGACACTGGTTTGCAATCAGGCAACCCAAAGTCCAAGTTCAACCATATCTGCTGCACTCCAGAAATGATCAGGTGCATGCAGCAAATCATAAGGATCCCAAAAAGAAATATCCAATAACAAGCATAAGAGGAGACAAAACCGCCAATAAACGATTTAATCAAGACTCATATATGAAGAGCTTTCTATAAGGAACATATTTGAGCCTTCAGCTTACAAAGAAGAGTTGGTGCTTTTGCTCAAAACTGCAGACACTTTCAACCTCAATCAACATCAAATCCAAGGGGTGATAAAACATTGTAAAGGGCGAAAGAACATTATTTGTGCTTGTGTGTGTTTTGTGCCTGTATGTGTTTGTGTTTGTGTATGAGAGAGAGAGAGAGAGAGAGAGAGAGAGAGAGAGAGAGAGTCATTCCAATTTGACCAGATAAGTTGAACTCTTCACTGCAATGGATCTTGACCATTTTTTGTATAAGGGGCAAGTACCCCTAAAACTTCAGTTTATACAACAAATTAAGTCATTGTTGTATGTATCGGCTCAACATTCTACACCACCTTGATCTCTGACATATTAGCTTCATTACATTTTTCATCTACTTCACTTGAACTACATTCTGAATCACTGTTTAACTCATCTAACTCATCAACCTTCTTGCATATTCCCTCCTTTACATTAGAAGAGGAAGGACAGAAAATAGGTTGATTGTAATAAGGTTGTGAGGCATGAGATCCATACTGTGAAGATGGTGCAAAGGATTGATATCCAAACGAAGAGGAAGGATATATACTGGGAGGATAAGCATTTACAATTTGCCACATTGGCACAGGCAGAAACCCATTTGGTGGACGCTGGAGGATATAAGGAGGGAACATAGCATAAGGTGGTGGAGGGGGAAATGGACCAGTACAAGAGGGAATACTTGTACTAGTGGCGACATTGGAGGTTGCAAATTCAGAGGTGGGCATAGGTGCAGACGGGAGTGGGGGGTGTCGAGGAGGGAGGGTAGCTCCAGATGGCACTGGAACAGGAGGGAAGCCTAATGGTCTGAATTGTGCTGATGACATAGACCTTGCTGAAATAGGGGGCAAGTAAACTGCCTGCTGTGACATATTATTGGGTTTGCTAAGAAGCAAAGGAGGTTGTCGTTTTCCAGAAGCTTTGCCTAATGCTGAAATTTCATTTCCCGGCAGCAAGGGTGCATTCATCATAGCCTGCTGAAGTACAAATGAAATTCAGCTGTGTTAAATCCACCTCAAACAGATTTACATCTTTATAAATTAAAATAAATTGTCTTGATAAATATTCATTGAAGAATTAACTTCAAAAGATAAAGCAATAAAACTAAATAGATACAAGATTGAATTTCTTGATAATATCCAGAAGAAGGATGACATTCTCACTCCTGCATAAAACATTGGGTATGGATGAAACAATTCCTCCCCTTGATTATCCTCGTCTGACCTGCAAATTTGGGAAACATGCCTTGTAAATCCAACTAAGTCTACAGAAAATTGTATACAGTATGGCATAAATGAAAGCAGTCAAATTCATAACACATTCTATATTCACCATCATTATTGTTTTACAATAAATATTACAAAGAAATTTCCAATTCTGATGGTAAGGGAGCAATTATTCTTATTACTATGTTAAACCTTGCAGTAATTTTCTCCATAATGTAGTTTTTTTAATCTTATTCGAGGTTAGCACATGCAAAAATGCAGACTGCACTCCACCTATAGTTTCCTTTTAGATGCATCGAAGAAGATATTTCTATTAAACTTAAGGATATACTTGGTTTTGCAATGTTTTTTTTAAACCATAAAGAGTAGAGTTTATATATATAAAACGTGCCCGAACGTGTGCAAAATCCGGGATATTACATCAAAAGTTTGGGTCTGTATATGGCTGCTGTTTTTACAATAAGTCCATCTCTTTTCAGAGTGATTTTCCTAGCCATTCCAAAAACTAATCCCTTAACTACCAGCCTATGCTATATATTTTGCAGAACTGCAGTAACAAATATGTACATCTGTGGTTTGCCATAAAAACAAAATTAGGATTATCAAAAGGGACGAACTATTCCTCCATCGGAGCAGAGTTGTTGAGGTCCAGATCCTTGCGCTCATCCTCCACCCTCGAGCTGCTTTCCAGCAGCTTGATCTTCAACTGCTTGATTTCCTGCCTTAGTGCGTCCACCTCGTCCTCGAGCTTATGGATGCGTTCTTTCTTCTCCAGCTGCCACCCCTGCATGTTTATAGCATCTTTGCGGTGCTGATGAATGCACATATGAAATATAGCATAACAATTTATGAACTCATTGTGTTATTGTGCACAAACTTCACATGTGTTTTTGATGTTGCCTCGATCCCGTGCCCAGCTCGCCCTCGAACCTAGACTTGGGTCTGCGGATACCCCAGGAGCTCGACCCAGAACTCTCCGCCATTGAATTACTCTACCCGCTCATGATGAAAATTGTGAAACAACCAAAGCCACAGTCCTCCAGGGGGCCGAGAACCTCCTGCATAGAAAAGGTCCACACTAGCAGGCCACTCCCAGAACCCCTGATGAGAGGAGCCTCAACAGAACCGCTGCCACTCTTCCCAACCCACGGCAACCCTCACTACACAGAAGCACAAACTAGCCAGCCACCTTGACAAGAGAATTACCAAGACTGCGCTTGAACCTAGGACACAACCACTGGAGCAAAGCAGAGGCCACCTTAGCAGAGACAAACCGAAACTCCTTATAACAGATCTTATCCTTAGCTCCTAAATAGCTAACCCAGGTACGAATTCTAATGCATGCCTTCGTCATTGTACCGGCCATGCTAAATTTCCAATGCATCGCCATTATTTTCCTGCTCTTCTCTTCGTTCCTCAATCCCACCCATGTCTTCTTCCCACATGCTACCTGCACAACTCGAAGCATTGGGAGTAAATGCAACCCCGAAAATCCCAAAAGTCCCATGGCGCAGACGTTGGAACGTCGGCTACTGCAATTGCAACAAGGACGAGGGATTAGAGATCGCACACAAAAGGTCTTCCAAGTACCAAGTGTAGGACAGGCTTATTGAAGGCCGCCATGCTGCAGCATGAATTCAGGTTGCTCTATGCCACGAGTCACAAGGGCAGGCTGAGGAGAATTATGGCCGATGGGACGGAGGATAAATAAAGCGGCCTGGGGCCGACTTCGATGTGGCATCTCTCCTTGCAAGGGTGGGGTATGATGGGGAGGTTATCGGGTAGAGACTAGGGGATGAGGAATGGGGAAGGGGGCAAGGGAGAAGGGTTGGGGAGGGAAAGAGGGTTAAGAGGAGAGAGCAGAGATCTTATTGAGAGAGGGGGTGGTGGGCGGAGGGAGTGCAGAAGGAAGAGGGTAGGCAAAGGGCAGGAGAGGGAGAGAGAGGTAGGGGGTATAAATGGGTCAAACGCCCCACCACACAAGGATTATATAAACCATTCGTCATATTCTGGCTAGAAGGGCCGTACTCGGTCTCTTTTTTGAAGGCTTTAGGCACGATTATGGAATATGTAGGATTCCTTCTATACCATTCACAACATTAGTTTCTTCCTTCATCCTACAAGCCTGGTTGGCTTGCTTATCTGCCTCCTGGTTATTCTCTCTTAGAATATGCTAGAATGTTACTCGGTCAAAGAGAGGAATCATACCTTGGGAGCGCTTGATGACTTGGTTTAGACTCATGTTATGGGTAGGTGTGTTGTTCCTCATATGTTTTATTATCAACATGGAATCCTGTAGGATTTGTAGTTCCTTTATTTCCTTTTTATTTGCCAAAGAGAGCCCAAGGAGTAAACTGTAGGCCTCTGCTTGATTGTTTGTTTTCCTTCCCAGGCTCCAAGCATATATGAATTCGATGTTTCCATAGGGATTAGTGAGAATCCCTCCCCCTCCTGCCACCCCTTACTTGGTTTTACAATGTTAACAACCCTAACATTCTTTAAAAGGAATGCAAACTGGGAACAATAACTGGAATAGTCAATCTAGTTATTCTTTTGTGAAATTTAAGTGAGCCGTGTTGAGATTTTGGGGTAGCATCGGATGTGCTCTAGCTCCCAAATTTTGTCGAGGCGCTGGAGTACACGAGATCTCCAAGACCCAGAAAGCGTTTGAAGAAATTCCAACAGGTTTAAGAGATATTTAATTAATTAATATTTTTAATTAAGGACCCTATGTCTAACTTAGGAAAATTAAAAGATTAAAATGAATTAAATTAAACATGTGATAAGAATGACTTAAGTGACACGGATCAAGCAGCTTCTAATCTTAACCATCGATTAAAGATTAGATCACAGTGGTTGATGTTTCAACGAGAAAAGTATAAGAGAAGGGCTTGGGGTCAGTTGGAGAACACACACATTGGTGGAGCATGTGAAAATTTCTGAATGTTACACATATGTAGAAATCTACTGTTAGATATGGTTATGCTCCTCCTACTTAATTAAGTTATTAAGCTGAAAATTCAGATTAATATCGAAGAAAAACACATAACAGACTTTCACCAATTCAGATCTAGAAAAAGTACATGCACACATAGACAAAGTGTGTAAATTTATGTAGATGTTCTATGCTTGAGGCAACTTTACTTTCTCTTCAATATTAGACAGCAATCACATAAACAATAAAGTAAAATGCTAATAGAACATACCTGTAGATCGACAGAAGACAAGCCAAAAATATATAAGTGTGTTGGTGCGTTACGACAGTCAACATGATGCTTCAACCAGCAAAGTCTCAGTATGGTCAGCCAACCAGCAATGTCACACAACCCTCTAGGATAGCCAAACGATCAACTCAAAAGTCAATGGTCAACACAAACAGCAGCAACAGCAACTAGGTCAATGCTGGAAAGTCAAAGTCAACGTTTTGCCTCGGGAATAGTGCCAGAAAATGCGAATTAGGAAAATCAAATTCTTGGGAGAGTTTCAGGTCGATTTGACCTTGCGTTGACCAAAGTCATCGCTGGTCAAAGTTTGTTGTAGAAACCCTAGACCGAAATAAAAAATGTGTTGCTGTTGGAATTTTCCCACGTGTGGAGAGAAGAGCCACCAAGGACATCGAATCAATCAGATGAGGAGAGAGAAATGTGTGAGGATGAGATGAGTGAAAATGTCCTCCAACATTGACCAATATATATCCATCAGTGAGGGTGTGTGACACAACTACTGGGGCACAAAACCTTAAGGCCGACCTGCGCATACCTTGACTAAATTCAAAATAAATGTTCTGCTCACCGGATCAAGATGATCTTTAGATCGATCTTGCACTTCTTTGAAAGAGGAACCCAATAAAAATATTGGTATTTTCATTTGAGCATCACAAGATGGAGTTTGGACCTAGTTGTCCAAAATTAACACTCCCTCTCAATTAGGGAGAACTCCATCCACCTGTGCAATCCAAACATCGTGCGTCATCCCGCCGTAACTTGCTTTGCTGGCTTCTTTATTTTAGAATAGAAGTGGGTCAGTCACAAAGACATCATTCTCGACTGACCAATTCAGCCCAGAGGTCCGAAACCTCTATAGGACTCACAAAGAGTCTCATACCAACCCAAAGTTGGTTTATCTGACCTGAAGTCAGTAGGAGGTCCGAAACCTCACTAGACTTGATCCCATATCAAGTGGTTGGACCGTACCATCCTAGATAGAGAGTACGGAAATCTCTGATGCGTCCATTAGTCTTTGCTACTAGTCTCTAGCTTTTCCCACCTCACTGGACAAATGAGAGGTACTTCCCATGAGCCCTGAACTCAATGGGTAGGATGCATACGGGGCACAGATAATGAGAGGTGAACCAACTTAGTAATCACAATGGTGGGGCAGAAGCACACCAACAAGGTTCGGCAACCCTAGCCCTTTGGTTGCTTATAGCTCCGAGAAGCTATCCCCAAAGCCCCCCAGAGCTCCCAGAGCTCATCGTCCAATAGGACCCTCAGCATATGGTCATTCCACGATACCAAGACTCTCACGGAAGGTTAGGAACTTGACCTTCCCTAGGGGTTTTGTGAGAATATCCGTGAGCTGCTCATCAGTTCCTGTATGATCAAGCCTTACGACGCCTCGCTGTACCATATCCCGGATAAAGTGGTACCTGATATCAATATGCTTGGATCGATCGTGGAACACGAGATTCTCGGACAACCAAATCCCACTCTGGTTATCACAGAGTATCACGGTGGTATCTAGCACATGCCCGAACAACTCACTGAAGAGCTTTCGCAACCAAACTGCTTCACAACAGGCCATACTCGCTACAATGTATTCGGCCTCCGCGGTGCTCAAAGCCACCGACTTCTACTTCCTGCTCATGCTCATTCATGATATCGAAGCAGATCCAAGTGTGAAGCAGGATCCCGATGTGCTTTTACAATCCACCACACTGCTAGCCCAATCAGCATCAGTATATCCAAGGAGTGTCACGCTCCCGGCAGTGTATCTCAGCCCATGGTTTATCGTGCCCCGAAGATATCTCAGAAGATTCTTGGCACCAACCCAGTGAGTGTGATGAGGCTCAACCATATGTTGACTCAAAGTGTTAACTGAAAAACATATGTCCGGACGGGTGTTCACTAAGAACATTAGGGCCCCCTACGAGTTGCCGATACTTAGTAGGATTTGCTAACACGGGCCCAGCAGCGCTTCCACTCAACTTCTTAAAGTTGAGCTCCATCAGTGTTGACACGGACTTACAGTCCACCATACCAAATCTTTCCAGAAGCTTCACAATGTATTTTCCTTGAGAAAGGAAAATCTCCCCAGGTCTCTGCCAGACCTCCAGCCCTAGGAAGTAATGCATTAGTCCTAGGTCCTTCATCTCGAACTCAGCAGCGAGCTCCCTCTTGCATTGATGAATGAGAGGGTCAGCACCTGTTAGGAAGATGTCGTCCACATACAACACCAAAATGAGAGGCTTCTTTCTATCAACCTTTAAGTAACGATTCGGATCAGAATTACTTTGAGTGAAGCCCAGCTTCATCAGGTAGCTATCTATCCTCTCGTACCAAGCTATGGGTGCTTGCTTCAACCCATAGAGGGCTTTCTTCAACCTGCAGACATGGGTGTCCCGATCCTGGACTTCGAACCCTAGAGGTTGCTCTACACACACCTCTTCCTTTATTGCACCATGCAGAAATGCGGTCTTCACATCCATCTGATGAAGACTCCATCCTTGCGTAGCAGCAAGGGTTATGATAGATCGGATGGTGGTATATCGGGCCACAGGTGCAAATATGTCATCATAGTCTATGCCTTCCTTTTGAGAGAAGCCACAGGCAACGAATCTTGCCTTGGACTTTTCAACACTTCCATCAGATCCATGCTTGATCTTGTAGAGCCATTTCGAGGTGACAACTGCTTTGTCCTCCAGTCTTGGAACCACATCCCAGACATCATTCTTCAATATGGACTCATATTCTTCGTGCATAGCATCCTTCCAAACTTGATGCATTACGGCTTCCTCAAAAGATCCAGACTCAGATTGTACAATAGTACTCATGGCTGCTAGATACCCTTGGTATCTATTCGGCTTCTTGCTTTCACGGAATGTCCCCCTTGGGGCCATATTTCCCTCGGCATCCTCGAGAGTGTCCCTGAGCCATGATGGTCTCTTCCCTAGTGAAGGAGGTGGATCAATTAGGTCCATTGGTCCTTCAGCATCGGTCATTGTCTCATCCTTCAGTTCTTCTTGATTTCCAGGCCTTGCTTCATGATCTTCCTCATATCTCAGAAGATTGACTACTTTCCTCAGGGAAGCATCTTCGTCAAATGTGACATCGTGGCATATCTCCACTTCCCTTTGACCAGGCACATAGACTCTATAGGCCTTCAAAGTTTCGTTGTAGCCCACAAACATTTCCTTCTTCCCAGAAGCATCCAGCTTGCTCCTCTTCTCTTTCGGCACATGAAAATAAACAAGACATCCAAAAACTTTAAAATGTGAGACGTCAGGTTTCTTACTAGTGAAAACCTCTTCGGGAGTTTTGGAGTCCAGAGTAGAGTGCGGGCATTGGTTTTGTATGTATACAGCAGTGTTCGCAGCTTCTCCCCACAGAAACTTTGGTAGACCCTGGTCACATAGCATGGCACGAGCAACTTCCACAATGGTACCGTTATTTCGTTCAGCAACGCCATTTTGCTCAGGAGTATAGACAGTTGTGGTCTCCCTCTTGATGCCAGCTTCTCTGCAAAAGTTCTTGAACTCGTTCGTCTCATATTCAGTGCCATTATCGGTCCTCAATATCTTGATCTTCTTCCCTGTCAGATTTTCCACCAAGGATTTGAAGGTACGGAACCACATGAAAGCCTCATCCTTCTTCCTCAAGAAGTATATCTAGGTTTTGCGAGAGAATTCATCTATGAATGTCATATAGTAGGAACATCCTCCCAAGGATGTCACAAGCAACATCCCAGACAGATCAGAATGTATCAATTGCAATACATCAGATGTCTTTGTGACACTTGAGGGAAAAGGTCCCCTTGTATGCTTTCCTTCGGCACAATCCTGACATACACCTTCATGATTATTTGAAAACTCGGGCATCCCTGTTACCACCTTCCTTGCTTCGGGAAGGGCCTTGTAGTGAAGGTGTCCAAACCTTCAATGCCATAGTTTAGTTTGTCGAATAGTATCACACGTCATCGCTCCCAGTGGACTTCCTCCAACTTGGTAGAGTGTATCAACTCTAGACCCAATCGTGATAGCTTCCTTGAAGCTCTTCTTCCAGATGCGCACCTTCCCATCAATGAATGCCACATGAAACCTTTGTCTTCCATGGCCGATATAGACACAAGGTTCTTCTTCAAATTAGGTACATAGAGTACATCCTGTAAGCAGAGGACTTGACCTTGAGACAAGTGGAGGGTCATACCCTCGTCCCTTTCACGAGACATGTGGCATTATCTCCAAGGATACCAGACAAATCCCTCCCAACCATATCGTAAAGTGCCTTGAACCCATGGATGTGCCTTGAGGCACCACTATCTATCAACCAGACATCCATAGTGTCGGGTGGAGATGCAGCAGAGAGGGCAGATACAATAATGAATTCATTTCTTTTATCAACAACATTTGATTCCTCATACCTGGATTTTCTCGACCTTTTGAAAGGTTGACCATTTCCGCCGGAGGGAGCTTTCCTCTTTTCCTTGAACCTGTTGTTCCTTTGATTTCCATTCCTTTGGTTGTTGTTGTTGTCATCATCATTGGAAGAATCCTTCTTGAAAGGGCATTCTCTAGCATAGTGACCTGGCCTATGACAAGTGTAACACTTGCCCTTCTTTCCTTGGCCCCCTGCTCTTCCTTTGTTCTTTGGACCACCAATGTTCTTCTTTCTAGAATGAGCAGTGGTAAATTTATGTAGATGTTCTATGCTTGATGCAACTTTACTTTTCACTATAGCAATCACATAAACAATCACGTAAAATGCTGATAGAACATACTAGTGGATCTACAAAAGACAAACCAGAAACAGAAAAATGTGGTGTAAAACGCTGATAGAACATACCAGTGGATCTACAGAAGACAAACCAGAAACAGAAAAATGTGGTGGTGCGTTACGGTGGTCAACAGGATGCTTCAACCAGCAAAGTCTCCTTGGTCAGCCAACCCAGCATGTGTCACAACAGCCCTCATAACAGCCACACGGTCAACTCAAAGTCAAACACAAAAAAGTCAACGTTGTCCAAAAAAGTCAACGCAGGACAACAACAAGAAAGTCAATGCATCTCGGTCTTCGGTCAACCTTTTGACCTCGGTTCTTGTGCCAATATGTACGGCCTTCCAAAATCGAAGTCTCCAATTTTTCAGCCTCTTTGAACCATGCGTTGACCAAAGTCAATGCTGGTCAAACTTGCATGGAAACCCTAGCTGCAGTAAATTCGTCCAAACCCTAGTTGCAGTTACTTCATCCTTCTTTCCCACGTGTGAACTGAAACTGCTTCCAAGGAGCTCGTACTAAATCAGAAGAGGAGATGATGTGTGAGGATGAGATGAGTGAAAAAGTCCTCCAATGTTGACTCTATTTATATCAATCACTGAGGGTGTGTGACACATCTGCTGGGGGTGTAAAACCTTAAGGCCGACCTGCACATATTTGAAATTATTAAAAATAAATTAAAAATAAATGTTCTACTCATCAGATTAAGATCAATTTTAGATTGATCTTACACCTCTCTGAAAGAGGAACCTAATAAGAATATTGGTATCTTCATCTGAGCATCAGAACCTGGAGTTTGGACCTAGTTGTCCAATTTTAACACTCCCTCTCAACTAGGGAGAACTCCATCCACCTGTGCAATCAAACATCGTGTATCATCCTGCCGTAACTTGCTTTGCTGGCCTCTTTATTTCAGAACAAAAGTGGGTCAGTCACAACGACATCATTCCCCGGCTGACAGATTCAGCCTAGAGGTCCGAAACCTCTGTCGGACTCACAAAGAGTTTCATACCAACCCGAAGTTGGTTTACCTGACCCGAAGTCAGTTGGAGGTCCGAAACCTCACTATACTTGATCCCAAATCAAGTGGTTGGACCGTGCCATCCTAGATAGAGAGTACGACAATCTCTGATGTGTCCATCATTCTTTGCTACTAGTCTCTAGCTTTTCCCACCTCATTGGCCAAATGAGAGGTACTTCCCATGAGCCCTGAACTCAATGGGTAGGATGCATACGGGGCACAGATAATGGAGGTGAACCAACTCAATAATCACAACGGTGGGGCCCAAGCACACCAACAAGGTTCGGCAAGCCTAGCCCCGTGGTTGCTTATACTCCGAGAAGCTATCCCCAAAGCCCCCCAGTGCTCCCAGAGCTCATCGTCCAACAGGACCCACATCATAGGGTCATTCCACGATACCAAGACTCTCATGGAAGGTTAGGAACTTGACCTTCCCCAGGGGCTTAGTGAGAATATCCATGACCTGCTCATCAGTTCCTATATGATCGAGCCTTACGGCGCTTCGCTATACCATATCTCGGATAAAATGGTACCTTATATCAATATGCTTGGATCGATCGTGGAACACTGGATTCTCGGACAAGCGAATCCCACTTTGGTTATCACAGAGTATCACAATGGTATCTAGCACATGTCCGAACAACTCACTAAAGAGCTTTCGCAACCAAACTGCTTCACAATAGGCCATACTTGCTGCAATGTATTCTACCTCTGCGATGCTCAAAGCCACCGACTTCTTCTTCCTTCTCATCCATGAGATCGAAGCAAAACCAATATTGAAGCAGCATCCCGATGTGCTCTTACGATCCACCACACTGCCACCCCAATCGGCATCAATATATCCAAGGAGTGTCACGCTCCCGGCAGTGTATCTCAGCCCATGGTTTATCGTGCCCCGAAGATATCTCAGAATATTTCTGGCACCAACCCAGTGAAAGTGATGAGGCTCAACCATCTGTTGACTCAAAGTGTTCACTACAAAACTTATATCAGGATGGGTGTTCACTAAGAACATCAGGGCCCGTACGAGTTGATGATCCTCAGTAGGATTTGTCAATACGGGCCCAGCAACGCTACCACTCAACTTCTTGAAGTTGAGCTCCATTGGTGTCAACACGGACTTGCAGTCCACCATACTAAATCTTTCCAGAAGCTTCACAATGTATTTTCCTTGAGAAAGGAAAATCTCGCCAGGTCTTTGCCATACCTCCAGGCGTAGGAAATAGTGCACCAATCCTAGATCCTTCATTTCGAACTTAGCAGCAAACTCCCTCTTGCACTGATAAATGAGAGGGTCAGCACCTGTCAGGAAGAGGTCATCCACATACAACACCAGAATGAGAGGCTTCCCCTGGACAACCTTGAAGTAAAGGTTCGGATCAACATTACTTCGAGTGAAGCCCAGCTTCATCAAGTAGCTATCTATCCTCTTGTACCAATCTCAGGGTGCTTGTTTCAGCCCATAGAGGGCTTTCTTCAACCTGCAGACATGGGTGTCCCGATCCTGGACTTCCAACCCCAGAGGTTGCTCCACATATATCTCTTCCTTTATCGCACCATGCAGAAATGCGGTCTTCACATCCATCTGATGAAGACTCCATCCTTGCGTAGCAACAAGGGCTATAATAGATCGAATGGTGGTATATCGGGCCACAGGTGCAAATATGTCATCATAATCTATGCCTTCCTTTTGAGAGAAGCCACGGGCAACGAATCTTGCCTTGAACTTTTTAGCACTTCCATCAAATCCATGCTTGATCTTGTAGAGCCATTTCGAAGTGACAACTACTTTGTCCTTCGGTCTTGGAACCACATCCCAAACATCATTCTTCATTATGGACTCATACTCTTCGTGCATAGCATCCTTCCAGACTTGATGCATTACGACTTTCTCAAAAGATCCAGGCTCGGATTGTACAATAGTACTCATGGCTGCTAGATACCCTTGGTATCTACTCAGCTTCTTGCTTTCACGGAATGTCCCCCTTGGGGCCGCATGTCCCTCAACATCCTCGAGAGTGTCCCGCAGCCATGATGGTCTCTTTCCCAGTGAAGGAGGTGGATCAATTGGGTCCATTGGTCCTTCAACATCAGGCATCGTTTCATCCTTCGGTTCCTCTTGATTTCCAGGCCTTGGTTCATGATCTTCCTCAGATCTTGGAAGATTGACTACTTTCCTCAGGGAAGTATCTTCGTCAAAGGTGACATCGTGGCATATCTCCACTTCTCTTTGACCAGGCACAGACTCTATAGGCGTTCGAAGTTTCATTATAGCCCACAAACATTCCTTTCTTCCCAGAACCATCCAGCTTGCTTCTCTTTTCTTTCGACACATGAAAGTAAACAGTACATCCAAAAACTCTAAAATGTGAGATGTCAGGTTTCTTAACAGAGAAAACCTCTTCGGGAGTTTTGGATTCTAGAGCAGAATGCGGGCATCGATTTTGTATGTACACAGCAGTGTTCGCAGCTTCTCCCCACAGAAACTTCGGTAGACCTTGGTCACATAGCATGGCACGGGCAACTTCCACAATGGTCCTGTTCTTTCGTTCAGCAACACCATTTTGCTCAAGAGTATAAGACAGTTGTGGTCTCCCTCTTAATGCCAGCTTCTTTGCAAAAGTCCTTGAACTCGTTTGTCTCATATTTAGTGCCATTATCAGTTCTCAAAATCTTTATCTTCTTCCCTGTCATATTTTCCACCAAGGCTTTGAAGGTATGGAACCACATGAAAGTCTCATCCTTCTTCTTTAAGAAGTATATCCAAGTTTTGCGAGAGAAGTCATCTATGAACGTCATATAATATGAACATCCTCCCAAGGATGTTACGGGTAGCATACCAGATAGATCAGAAAGGATCCATTGCAAGACATCAGATGTCTTTGTGACACTTGAGGGGAAAGGTCCCCTTGTATGCTTTCATTCGGCACAACCGTTGCATACACCTTCATGATTATTTGAAAACTCGGGCATCCCTGTCACCACTTTCCTTGCTTCGGGAAGGGCTTTGTAGTGAAGGTGTCCAAACCTTCGGTGCCATAGTTCAGTCTGTTGGATAGTATCATATGTCATTCCTCCCAACGGACTTCCTCCAACCTGGTAGAGTGTCTCAACTCTAAACCCAATCGAGATAGCTTACTTGAAGCTCTTCTTCCACATGAGCAACTTTCCATCAGTGAATGCCACATTGAAACCTTTGTCTTCCATGGCCGATATAGACACAAGGTTCTTCTTCAAATTTGGTACATAGAGTACATCCTGCAAGTGGAGGACTTGACCTTAAGACAAGTGGAGGGTCACAGTCCCTGTCCCTTTCACGGGATATGTGGCATTATCTCCAAGGATAATTTCCAGATTAGTATCCTTCTCAACCATATCAGAGAGTGCTTCCTTGAACCTAGTGATGTGCCTTGAGGCACCACTATCTATCAACCAGACATCCATAGTGTCGGGTGGAGATGCAACAGAGAGGGCAGATACAAGAATGTATTCATTTCTTTTATCAACAACATGTGATTCCTCATACCTGGAGTTTCTTGACTTTTTGAAAGGTTGATCATTTCCGCCGGAGGGAGCCTTCCTCTTTCCCTTGGACCTGGTGTTCCTTCGATTGCCATTCCTCCGGCTGTTGTTCTTATCATCACCATCGGGAGAATCCTTCTTGAAAGGACACTCTCTAGCATGGTGACCAGGCCTATGACAAGTGAAGCACTTGCCCTTCTTTTCCCTTGTTCTTTGGGCCACTAGAGTTCGCTTTCTAGAATAAGCAGCGTATGCAGCGTTTCCTTCATTTCCATTCTCCTTCATTCTTGATTCTTCTTGAACGCATCTTGACAGTACTTCGTCAAAGTCAGGTATCACATTATTATTTAGAATGGTAGGTATCACACATGCCATTTAGATGAGAGCCCTCCAAGTGCGGTGAGTACCATCTCTCGATCAACTATTGTCTCCCCAATAGCCAACAGATTGTTCTTGATTTCAATCAGCGTCAGAAAGTATGATTGAACAGACTCATCCCTGCCTTTCTTCAGATTCTTCAATTGATTCTTGAAGAATAGTACTTGATTCGCATTGTTGGCCTTGAACGTGAGGATCAATTTATCATACATCTCTTTGGATGTGCCCAACTCAGAGAGGTAGGCCACCAGGCTTTTATGAATGGATTCCCTGATCATCAGCTTTGCTTTGATCTCCCCCTTCTTGTACTGTGATTTGGCAGTAGCAGTGGCAGTGGATGGAGGTTCTTGGATTTTACCCTACACATAGTCCATGACATCTTGGTCTTCCAATTTGAGATCCAATATCATCTTCCAAGCATGGAAGTCATCCTTCCCAGTCAATTTGTCATCCTCCTTGAAGCCATAGTTTGTGGAACACATTATCCTCTTTGATGATTGCTACAAATAGGGCTTGTTTTCACCTCAGCTCCGATACCATGTAAATTTATGTAGATGTTCTATGCTTGATGCAACTTTACTTTTCACTACAACAATCACATAAACAATCAAGTAAAATGCTGATAAAACATACCAGTGGATTTACAGAAGACAAACCAGAAACAGAAAAATGTGGTGGTGCGTTACGGCGGTCAATAGGATGCTTCAACTAGCAAATTCTCCTTGGTCAACCAACCCAGCATGTGTCACAACAACCCTCAAAACAGCGACACAGTCAACTCAAAATCAACCCCAGAAAAGTCAACGCAGGGCAACATCAAGAAAGTCAATGCAGCTCGGTCTTCGGTCAACCTTTTGACCTCGGTTCTTGTGCCAATATGTACGGCCTTCCAAAATCGAAGTCTCCACCAATTTTCAGCCTCTTTGGACCATGCGTTGATCAAAGTCAACACTGGTCAAACTTGCGTGGAAACCCTAACTGCAGTAAATTCGTCCAAACCCTAGTTGCGGTAACTTCGTCCTTCTTTCCCACGTGTGAACCGAAACTGCTTCCAAGGAGCTCGTACTAAATCAGAAGAGGAGATGATGTGTGAGGATGAGATGAGTGAAAAAGTCCTCCAAAGTTGACTCTATTTAGATCAATCACTGAGGGTGTATGACACATCTGCTGGGGGTGTAAAACCTTAAGGCCGACCTGCACATATTTGAAATTATTAAAAATAAATTCAAAATAAATGTTCTGCTCATCAGATTAGGATCAACTTTAGATCGATCTTACACCTCTCCGAAAGAGGAACCCAATAAGAATATTGGTATCTTCATCTGAGCATCAGAACCTGGAGTTTGGACCTAGTTGTCCAATTTTAACAGCAGCATAGGCAGCATTTCCTTCATTTTCATACTCCTTCATTCTTGTCTCTTCTTGTATGCTTCTCGATAGTACTTCGTCAAAGTCAGGTATCACATTATTATTGAGAATGGTAGTGTTGAACACATGCCATTCGGATGAGAGCCCTCCAAGTGCGGTGAGTACCATCTCTCGATCAGCTATTGTCTCCCCAATAGCCAACAAATTGTTCCTGATCTCGATCAACTTCAGAAAATATGATTGAACAAACTCATCCCTGCCTTTCTTCAGATTCTTCAATTGATTCTTGAAGAATAGGACTTGATTCGCATCGTTGGCCTTGAACATGTGGACCAACTTATCATACATCTCTTTGGATGTGCCTAGCTCAGAGATGTAGGCAACCAGACTCTTTTGAATTGAGTCCCTGATCATCAACTTTGCTTTGATCTCCCCCTTGTTATACTTTGTTTTGGTAGCAGCAGTAGCAATGGATGGAGGCTCTTGGATTTTACCCTGCACATAGTCCATGACATCTTGGTGTTCCAAGTTAAGATCCAATGTCATCTTCCAAGCATGGAAGTCATCCTTCCTAGTCAATTTGTCATCAGCCTTAAAGCCATTGTAGTTTGAGGAACCGATCCTCTTCTTTGGTGATTGCTACAAATTAGGGCTTTCTTCACCTCACCTTTGATACCATGTAAATTTATGTAGATGTTTTATGCTTGAGGCAACATTACTTTCTCTTCAATATTAGACAACAATCACATAAAAAATAAAGTAAAACGCTGATAGAACATACTAGTAGATCGACAGAAGATAAGCCAGAAATATATAAGTGTGTTGGTGCGTTACAGAGGTCAATAGGATGCTCCAACCAGCAAAGTTTCAATATGGTCAACCAACCAGCAATGTCACACAACCCTCTAGGATAGCCAAATGGTCAACTCAAAAGTCAACCCAAAAAGTCAACAGTCAACACAAACAGCAGCAGTAGCAACTAGGTCAATGCTGAAAAGTCAATGTCAACGTTTTGCCTCGAGAATAGTGCCAAAAAATGCGGATTAGGAAAATCAAAATTTTGCGAGAGTTTCAAGTCGATTTGACCTTGCATTGGCCAAAGTCAACGCTAGTCAAAGTTTGCTGCACAAACCCTAGACCGAAATCAGAAATGTGTTGTTGCTGGAATTTTCCCACGTGTGGAGAGAAGAGCCACCAAGGACATCGAACAAATCAGATGAGGAGAGAGAAATGTGTGAGGAAGAGATGAGTGAAAATGTCCTCCAACGTTGACCAATATATATCCATCAGTGAGGGTGTGTGACACAACTGCTGGGGCACAAAATCTTAAGGCCGACTTGCACATATCTTGAATAAATTCAAAATAAATGTTTTGCTCATCAGATCAAGATGATCTTTAGATCGATCTTGCACCTCTCCGAAAGAGGAACCAAATAAAAATATTGGTATCTTCATCTGAGCATCACAAGATGGAGTTTGGACCTAGTTGTCCAAAATTAACAAAGTGACACAGTGATTTTTTGGACAAATAGTCCCTGAAAAAACCCAATGCGGGCAAACCGGTCTGCTGGCTATTGGAGGGTTTTATTATTAAGAATTTCCCGAATACAACAAATCTGGGTTCCAGATCTGGAAAACCTTACAGAGAAATAATAGATCTTCAACTCACGGTTGTTCTGAAGCCAAAAGAATGACTGATCCACACCCTCAAACGGGATTTACAGAACTTAGCCAAAATTAGGCCCTAGAAACCCCAACGTTGCCCCTGAAGCCCCTGTATCCCTCAGTGTTGGCCTGGAATGGGCTGCGTTACCCCAGACTGGGTGACAGTCCTTAGGCTGCCCCTTAGGGTCTCTGCGTAACCCCTGAGGGCTTCCAGCTAAATCACGTTGTCCTGGGAGGGACTGCGCAGCACCTACATAACACAGTTGTTGCCCTCTCTGCTGTTGCTGTCCTACTTCTCTGCGCTACCTCTCTGAGCTGATCTCTGCCTCTTGCTGATTCTAGACACTGAGATCAGATCATCCCCTTTTTCTAAATTCCCCTCTCTGCAGCTGAAACACTTCTGAGAATTCTTAGCAAACCTGCCCTAGAATCTCAGCTCAGCTTTAGTGCTCTGCCTCTATGTGTCTTTACAAATGACCCCAAGCATTTCCTTTATACTTTTCTCATTGAGAAACCAACGACATGATCAGATCTTGAATCAATGGCTAAGATTAAAAGAAAGTTTGATCCGTGTGACTTAGGATAATTTCATCACATGTCTAATTTAATTAACTTTACTTATTTAATTTTCCTAAGTTTAGACTTAGGAAATACATTAAAATAATTAATTAATTAAATATTTCCCAAACGAGATGAAATTCCCCGAGTCCCTTACTGGGTCTTGTAGATCAAGTGTACTCTAGTCCCTTCACAAAATTTGGGAGCTAGAGCACAACTGATGCTACCCCAAATACACAAAATCTCAACACTCCCTCTTAGCATCAAGGGTGTGCTCTAGCAATACATCACACTATGCATTACAAGACTTTGGGTACTGGTTTTGTGCTGTTGATGTTTGGCCTGCTGGCACTCAACTCTGCACTGTTGCTGCCATTCTGTACTGCTGCCCATGACGCTGCCACTGCCACTGCAACATTTGTACTGCAACTCCCTCTCAATTTGCTGCATCTGTGCTGCTCATAGCACTGCCACTGCTGATTTGCTGCACTGCAACTTCAATTGTTGAGAGAAACAACTAAATCTCCTGCCCAATCTTTGACATACAAGTCATTTGGGTTGCATCCTCATCACTGAAGCTCCATAGGTTGCTGATTTGTGATGGCATCTGAACGATGATGCACAACAACAACTCTGCACTGCGTAAGCAGACTCCCTTTGCACTGCTGAAGTCACATCAGCCCCTTGTGCCGAAATCCCTCACGCTGTTGTTGTGCTGCGCTGTCCTCCTGAAGCCTCCACGCTGCTACAGCTCTGCTCTGCGCTGTTGAAGTCACATAAGCACCTACGCTGCTGCTGCTCTCCTTTCAGCCTCAGATCTGCCTTTGCTTCATCCGTGATCTATGCATCCACTGCTCCACTTGTCCCGCTATTGTCTTAAGGCTGCCGTAGCTCGCATGTGATCCAAGAGATGAGTTGCTCAAGGATCCTGCCTTACATTCTGTAGCTCCTCTACAGATCCATGTCGCCCCACTTTCGTGGTTCATGAGCGCTCATGGCTACATCTCTTCCGACCCATCATCTGCCACAGCAGCCTTGGAAGAAGAAGCTTCCTTGTTCCTTTTCTTCTGAGGACAATTTCTGGCAAAATTTCCTAATTCACCACAATGGAAGCACTTGATCTTTGACAGATCATTTTTCTTCTTTCCCTGCGGCCTCTTTGATGCCAAGGCCGCATCTTCTTCATCTTCCTTCTTCACTTTGCTCAATCCAAAGATGTATTTCTTCTTGGTGATTCTACAAAGTTCCTTTTGACGCAGAATTTCCCACAAGCTCTCCCAATCTGGGAGGTCTGCTTTGCCCAAGATACTTTGGACAAAGTTTTCCCACTCATTTGTGACTGCATTGAGAACAGTCCTGACCATCACATCATCCTCCAATTTAGCACTAGTTGCAGTCAACTGATCTCTGGTTGATTGCAATCTGAAGAGAAAATGTTCCACGTCTTCTCCCTTGGTCATCATGAATGACCTCATCTGAGTCTCTAACAACATCTTCCTTTGGACAGACTTTCCCTTATATAGGGAAGTTAAGGCATTCCACATCTCATTAGCTGTCTTCTTTTCAACTATGTGTGGGACAATATGGTCCTTAATTCCATCCATTATCAGTCGCTTGGCATGCCCAACAACTTCATTATGCTTCCTTAGGAGATCTGCATCGGTCGGTGTGGCTAGAGTTTGCTCTGCATGGTCTCTTAGATGATATGCCTCTAGGACTATCAAGATCCTAGCCTTCCAAACTGAGAAGTTGGAGAGGCCATCCAATCTGTCCTGATCACACAGTCCATGAGGAGCCATCTGCTCAGAAATGTGTCGGAGCTTCCTTTCTCTTTACTAGAGAATTGGATCTAAGGCCCTTGGCGAAACAAACACCTTATGCTCCCTCTAACAACTGATTTCCCTTCTCGGAAATCTGCCAAATCAACAATGATTCAGCTCTCTTTGATCCTCTAAGAGCAATCATGACCATCACATCATCCTCCACTTTAGCACCGGTTGCAGTCAACTGATCTCTGATCAACAGCAATCTGAAGAGAAAATGTTCCATGTCTTCTCCCTTGGTCATCATGAATGACCTCATCTGAGTCTCTAACATCTTCCTTTGGACAGACTTTCCCTCATATAGGGAAGTTAAGGCCTTCCACATCTCATTAGTTGTCTTCTTTTCAGCTGTGTGGGGGACAATATGGTCCTTAATTCCATCCATTATCAGCCGCTTGGCATGCCCAACAGCTTCATTATGCTTCCTTAGGAGATCTGCATCAGTCGGTGTGGCCAGAGTTTGCTCTACATGGTCTCTTAGATGATATGCCTCTAGGACTATCAGGATCCTAGCCTTCCAAACTGAGAAGTTGGAGAGGCCATCCAATCTGTCCTGATCACGCAGTCCATGAGGAGCCATCTGCTAAGAAATGTGTCGGAGCTTCCTTTCTCTTTACTAGAGAACTGGATCTAAGGCCTTGGCGAAACAGACACCTTCTGCTCTCTCTGACAATTGATTTCCCTTCTTGGAAATCTGCCAAATCAACAGTGATTCAGCTCTCTTTGATCCTTTAAGAGCAGTCCTGACTCCTGACCATCACATCATCCTCCACTTTAGCACCGATTGCAGTCAACTGATCTCTGATCAACTGCAATCTGAAGAAAAAATGTTCCATGTCTTCTCCCTTGGTCATCATGAATGACCTCATCTGAGTCTCCAACAACATCTTCCTTTGGACAAACTTTCCCTCATATAGGGAAGTTAAGGCCTTCCACATCTCATTAGCTGTCTTCTTTTCAGCTATCTGTGGGACAATATGGTCCTTAATATCATCCATTACCAGCTGCTTGGCATGTCCAACAGCTTCATTATGCTTCCTTAGGAGATCTGTATCGGTCAGTGTGGCCAGAGTTTGCTATGCATGGTCTCTTAGATGATATGCGTTTAGGACTATCAGGATCAAAGCTGTTAATTTTGGACAAATAGGTCCAATGTCCGTGTTGTGATGCTTAGATGAAGATGCCAATATTTTTATTGGATTCCTCTTTCGGAGAGGTGCAAGATCGATCTAAAGATCATCTTGATCCAATGAGCAGAACATTTATTTTGAATTTATTCAAAATATGTGCAGGTCGGCCTTAAAGTTTTGTGCCCCAACAGTTTTGTCACACACCCTCATTGATGGATATAAATTGGTCAACGTTGGAGGAAATTTTCACTCATCTCATCCTCACACATTTCTCTCTCCTCATCTGATTGGTTCGATGACCTTGGAGGCTCTTCTCTCCACACATGGGAAAATTTCAGCAACAACACATTTATGTTTTCGGCCTAGGGTTTTTGCAGCAGCGTTGACTTTGGTCAACGCAAGGTCAAATGGACCTGAAACTCTCCCATAATTTTGATTTTCCAAATCCACATTTCTTGGGACTATTCCCGAGGCTAGACATTGACTTTGACTTGGCTGCATTGACTTAGCTGCTGCTGCTGTTTGCGTTGACCGTTCACTGACAACGTTGACCTTTGGTTGAATTTTTTGTTGATTGTTTTGGCTGTCCTAGAGGGCTGTGTGACACTTCTGGTTGGCTGACCATATTGAGACTTTGCTGGTTGAAGCATTCTGTTGACTGCCATAATGCATCAACACACTTATATATTTCTGGCTTGTCTTCTGTCGATATACTGGTATGTTCTATCAGCATTTTACTTTATTGTTTATGTGATTGTTGACTGATATTGGGATAAAAAGTAAAGTTTCATCAAGCATAGAACATCTACAAAAATTTACATGGTATCAGAGCAGAGGTGAAGACAAAGCCCTAGTTTGTAGCAATCACCGAAGAAGAGGCTGGGTTTTGTTGACCACTAGAGTGGCACCTGATGATAATGAGAAGACTCCACACCCAAGGATGAACCAGAGGACACATGTACCATCAGATATCATCAGATATCATCAGTTCAACAGAGTTTTTAAACTCTACTTCTACTTCTTATCATTTTCTCTTGAACCCAGATTCCACGCCCTACAGGGAATTGTAATAAGTGTTGCCTAGAGAAGTTGTATGGGGTATGAGTAATCAAAATTACACCTCTCACGCTCAACTTTCTACTATGACACACTTTGAGGGGTTAAAAATGTGTTTTGAACCCCTCAAAACCCACTTTTCCTAAGTTTAGTGGGAAATCTGGCAATTAATTAAGCCAGAAATTAAATAAATGGAGAAAAATAAATATCCACACATGCTAAATGAGGTGGAAAATTATGGAGGAGTTAAAGTGAAGTCCCAAGGTGATGTGGACTCCTAAAATCAAGGAAAAGACATGTGCTCAAATAAAATTGAATTTCCGACATTAAATGAGAACTGCTTACTTGGAAATTCGAATTTGTGAAATTAGAGCATATTTGGGAGGATTTGGGAGAATATTTGGTGGAAATTTTTGTGGGAAATTGTCCCCACATGGGTTACCAACCATATACACATGCCATTTCATCATAAAATTCGACTTTGGCACATAAGGGAATAAGAAAATGATGTCCACTTGCCAGAATTCGATTTTTACACTTGGCATTGGAGCTCCACTTACCAAATTCGAATTTGCCTTGAGATCTCCTCCCTCTCACCACTTGGCATATGGTTTTTCATTGGGATTTGCTCCCAACTTTCTATATAATAGAGCCATGGGCTCTCATATTGTAATCATTGTTTACTAGCTATTGTGCTTGCGGAAGCGCTGCTGCCTTGTACACTTTCAGAAATATCAATAAAGACTTTGGGGTTTCATTCATGAGGTGTTCCTCCTTTTAGAGTGTGATGAATTGTTGATCATTGGTATAATTCCTTTTACTCATGCTTTGATTTAATTTGTTTTCATATGCTCTTGTAGATTTGTTAATGTAGAGCTATCTTACATTGACATTTGATTTAGGAGTATGCTCTAGGTATAGAATGCTCTAGTTGGTTTCAAATAAATCTCTAGAGTTTCTTATCATTGTTTATTGCTAGATCTATATGGAACTCATTCTTGATTGAAGTTTTGTAGAGGGAACATCTTGTTGGGATCAAAGAATCAAGTGTTGGGGGAAGTCTTTGGAGAGACCAACCCACTCTTGATACATTCTCAAAGGAGCTCTCATTTGTTCTTTGAACCTTCATAGTCTTATCTTACAAAGTGGTTTTGTAGGGGTTTTGAGACATAGCTTGTATACAAGCCGAATACTTCTAAATTTGAATATCTTTTAAAACATTATATTTCATTGCTTTCATTTGCTATCTAAGAGCTTGAAGATGACTAAGCAAAGAGGAGAGTTTACTCGAACTCTTTGGCTTAGCCCTTTGTAAATTGTTGTGCAATATTTTGTAATTTTATCTATCTAATATTTGATTGGTTTTGTAGCCCTCTTTCCGAACTTTTTCTTGTGACAACTTGAGTGGACAACTACAGGAAATTACTAACAAGTTGTTGCAGGACCTTTGGGCTACAAATTTCAAATGAGGAGGATAACTCTCTCTTCTTTGGTTGTGGGAATTGAAGGGGCTTAGCTTCTCTTCTCCTTTTGTAAAGTTTGAATTCTTTTGAGTAATTTTTTTTTTTTAATTCTCATCGAGGAAAAGTTTATGGTCTCAATATTTGTAAAGACTTTCCTTGGTTTAGAAAAGGCCTCATGGTCATTTCATTCTTGTAAAATTAATAAAATTTCTGTTTTTGTTGTGGGAGCGTGGGTTTTATCCATTGGCATCCCTATCTTTCCATTTCAAATGAGAGAATTTGTAGGTGGATTGACTTAGTGGTTTTGACATTTCCGTTTTCTTTTACATCACATATGCATACTCTAATTGGGAAGTAACACAAATCGCATAGTCCTTTAATTTCTTAATATGCAATCTCAATTGCCATCACTTACTTATGTTTTGTGATCTATTTCTCATTTGGATAAGTTTCACAATATACTACAAGTAAAGAAGCATAGCACTTTCAATTTATGGCAACTTGAGTTATTGATCTAACTATGAAGCATGTTTAATTGAATCATCTCCATCTTTTACGTAGCACTTGCAAACTCACTTTCATATCATTTAGGCATTTCACTTTTCATACTAAACTTGCATCTCTAAATTTACCTCCAATTTAAGTTGGTTGAATAGATGTTTTAGGGACCCTCTACCTCTATGGACTCCTCACTGTGAGATCCAAATATTTGGGCGAGGATGAGGTCTGAGGATTAGAGTTCAATTGTAACCTTGCTTTAGAAGTAATTAATAAAATAAACCAAGAGCACTATCTCATCACATTTACTTGCAAAGTTCCCAATTTTTTTGCTATCCTGACGATTTAAATATTCACATGCAAATATTATCTCAAGAAGCACTTTGGATGCAAACATTTTAATTCCTTAAATTTTGCAACAAGTTTAATTCTATGATACTTAGAAATTTGCTTCTACATGCAACTTCATTGCGTGTTGTCATTTTAATGATCATTATGCTTATGGATGATTGATATATTTCGTTTCATTGGCAAATACCCTTATTTGTTGTTGCAAATTTAATTGCATGTTGTGATTTTGGTCTAACATTTGAGTTTTTCTATCATCTCATTTACATTCTCCAAAAGTAGAATACTAAATGTTTCCTTATGAGCAAGATAGTTTCTCATGCTTTGATTCATAAATCTATTTATCTTGAGAGCATTTATGATATCTTGTGCTAACAGTCTTTTGTTTCCATTTCAAGATTACTGTGTTCTCATCTCTTTGAGCATTTCTTTTACTTTTGAGCACGTTATTTCTAAAGGCACTGGCTAAATGGTTTGTCATTATTTCAAAGTTGCTCATAAATGTTCATGAATCTTCAAAAGTAATCCAATCTCACTCTAATATTCTCCTAGAAAACTCAGATCTTTAACTTAGTTTTTCTTTAGGGACCACCCCCCATAGCTAACCTAGGAGATAGCTTAAACGGAGAGAGTCGAGAATATGTGACAATCCCTTCTCTAAGTTCCTTGCCACCAACCACACCTTGTGGGGTTAAAGATTTTTCCCGCTAACTGTAGGTAGGTGTAGGCGGCAAGTGATAACATTTTTGGCGCCGTTGCTGGGGACAAGTCTTCTTGTGCCTGGGAAAACGACTAACTTTAAGTTTTGGCATATTTGAATTTTAGATTTAGATTTTTGCTCAAGTGGCGACTCCACTCAATCCTAATTTTGCAAGAGTTTCTACTAGGAGAAATTCAAGTGGTCTAGTTAGCCCCTCTCCTAATCCTGAAAGGGTTTTTAGAGAGAGGTTAAATAGACTTTCTCATAGTAGAGCTCTTGCTAGTCTTGGGCAAGAGGCTATTTCTGACATTCATTTGTTGTTTCAAGAACAAGTTGAGCCTAACATCATGAATGATATTTTTGCTCCTTGTAACTTTACTAACATTAATGGCTATCCTCACAATATCCTTGACAAGGCTATTGAAAGGTTGCCTTCTTTTCAAGGTAACAATACCATTAGTGCTGCATCACATGTGAAGAAATTTAATGTTTGCATCTTTAAGTGGTGTAACGTTGCTAACTATGAGGATGTGAAGATGAGGCTTTTTGTTCTCTCTTTAGAAGAGGATGCTCTTGATTGGTTCACTGAGCAACCTGCTAACTCGTATGATTCTTTACAAACAATTGTTAATGCTTTCATGGGAAAGTATGGAGAGAGAAGAGAGAATAGTCATATGATCAGTGCCATTAGCACCATGAAGAAGAATGAGAATAAAACCATGGAGGAGTTTAACAAGAGATTCAATGAATTGGCTAAAAGCATGCGTACTACTGTTAAACCTCCTGATGAATTTATCTTATGTTCCTATCTGGATTCTTTTGGTGTTGACACTGCTTATGAGTTGAGAAGAAAGGAGCCTGCAACTTTGGGTGTAGCTCAAACTGAAGGCTTGAAAATGGAGAGGGCCAGAAAGCAATCAAGAAAATCTGAGATTCCTAGTTTCACTAGAGGGCCATCGAAATCGAATGATTCCAAAGGCAAGGCCATGGAAGAGGCTACCCATGATCCTATTAAGGAATTAACTCAACTCATCAAGAGCATGGAAGCAAACCACACTAAAGAAATGCAATCCATGCAAAGTAGGTTGGTGGCCATGGAAAGATCGCAAGTGCAAAGATTCCAACCTAGGCCAAATAATGGATGGCAAAAGAATAAAGGCCCTCAACAAGATTATAGGCCTCCAAATCCATTGGAATCCACCAACATGGTAGATCAAATTCCCCCTTTTTGGAGGCCATGTAATGAGTTCCATGAAGAATCCACATGCCCATATGTAAAGAGAATTATGGAAGGTAGCATGTTGGGAGATGAATATGTAGGAACTAGTGGTCAAATCAATATGTTCTCCATGGAAGATCAAATATACACCATTGAAAGAAATCAAGAAATTGACCATAGTCCTAATAATCTTGGGGTCGACAATATGATTGCAAATCTTGACAAAGTCACTAAGATTTTTGGGGAAAAGCCTACATCTGGAAAAATCCTTGCTATGGAAAAACACAAAGGGATGACTTATCAGAGAAGGGATATTCAAGACCGGAATAATCAGAGAAATTTTTCTCCTCCAACTTCATAATTAAATTTTGACTTGGGCAATTGGGTGAATAATGCAAAGGTTTCTATCCCAGTAACAGAGCTTTTAAAGATACCATCTCAAAGGGCCAAGTTACTAAGTGCAATTGAAGTTACTCAAAGGGATGAAAAGCTTAATAATGAACCAGAAGATGAAGAAATTGTATTGAAAAGTATGAACTGTTATGTGGGGAACGAAGATCATCTGCCATTTTATGTTTCTTTGATAGTGAATGATCGTCTTTTACACAACTGCATGCTTGATTCAGGGGCTTCATCAAATGTTATGACCAAGAAAGTCATGGAGCAACCGAATTTAAGGGTATCTAGGCCCTATCACAACATATGTTCAATGGATTCTAAAAGAATTGAAGTGTGTGGGATAATTAAAGATTTACAAGTTTTCCTAGCTGCATACCCAGACAGAATAATGACTATGGATATTGTTGTGATAGATGTTCTTGATTCATGGGAAATGCTCCTATCAAGAAAATGGGCATCAGATTTAGGTGGTAGCCTTCAAATGGACTTGTCATATGCCACCATCCCCATGCCAGATAATAACTTTGTCAGACTTGATCAGGAGTTAGAGAAAAGATATCATGTTGAGGATCCAAGGAAACCCAACAATGAGATTATCTATAGATCATGTCAGACAGGAAGTGATGTTGTGTTAACAAATTTTCTTCCCCCCTTAGCAGAGCGGATTCAAAATGAAGAGATTAGGCATAACTCAAATCTTCCATCAAAGCATTTTCAAGACAGAGTTGTAGGATTGACAGTAATTGCATCATCATCGCTATCACAACTAACCAAGAAGAAAAGAAAAAAACGAAAAAAGAAAAATAATATAAAAAATGAATCACCAATTTTGAGCAGGATCAAACCTCAATGCATCAAAAGTCGAAAAAGGAAAAGGAAGAGGTTTGGTGTATCTAATGGCCACAAACAGGTTAACAGTGGGGCAAGTCATAGTCCTAAGATAGTCAAAATTGGCCAAGGCACATCAGAGAAAGAGCCTATGGATTTGCCTGTGAGTAGGCAGGTTCTCAAGATGGATTTCACTGAAGACATTTGATGCCATGGGGCATCTTGTGTATCATATTCCTAAACCTATCCCTTGTAAATTTTGTTCAAGTTGTTTTATTTCATGAATAAATTGTTATTTATGTTTCCTAGAATAAATTTCCATTTCTGTATTTGATTTTATTTGATGTTATTTTGAATGGATACTACTAATATATATCTTTGGTCGGTGGATGCAGATTCCAGGTTCTTGCACACTATCACTTCATATCTAGCATGCATCCCCATATGGAGCCAAATGTTGACCAATGGAGTGGCCCCTGATGATAATGAGAAAACTCCACGCCCAAGGAAGAACCAGAGGACACATGTACCATCAGATATCATCAGTTCAATAGAGTTTTTAAACTCTACTTCTACTTCTTATCATTTTCTCTTGAACCCAGATTCCACGCCCTACGGGGAATTGTAATAAGTGATGCTAGTAATGACGAATTTGAGTCAGTATTGAGTCTGTAACAGGCCTAGGTAGCCTGGGACCTTGCCAACAAGTGAGTTTTACTCTGGGAGATTTTTTTTACTTGGTTAATTATCATCTCCCTACCAGGAGTTAATAATTAATTGAGTTTTTTCCTCCAATTTTACCCCAAAGCCAAAGTACGGCTTGATGGTGAGGCCTTGGGTGAGTCCTAGTGTCTAGAGTCAATGTATATTACCATACTAGATCACACAAAAAATTTCGTGGAATTTGGTTAGGTCTAAGTAGTGATTTTTTAATTTTTTAGATTTCCCGCAAGTCGAAAATTGCAATAAAAATTGTAATTGAATTGTAATAAGTGTTGCTTAGAGAAGTTGTATGGGGTATGAGTAATCAAAATTACACCTCTCACGCTCAACTTTCTACTATGACACACTTTGAGGGGTTAAAAATGTGTTTTGAACCCTCAAACTCCACTTTTCCTATGTTTAGTGGGAAATCTGGCAATTAATTAAGCCAGAAATTAAATAAATGGAGAAAAATAAATATCCACACATGCTAAATGAGGTGGAAATGGGGTGGAAAATTATGGAGGAGTTAAAGTGAAGTCCCAAGGTGATGTGGACTTCTAAAATCAAGAAAAAGACGTGTGCTCAAATAAACTTGAATTTCCGGCATTAAATGAGAGCTGCTTACTCGGAAATTCGAATTTGTGAAGTTAGTGCATATTTGGGAGAATATTTGGTGGATATTTTTGTGGAAAATTGTCCCCACACGGGTTACCAACCATACACACATGTCATTCCATCATAAAATTCGAATTTGACACATAAGGAAAGAAGAAAATGATGTCCACTTGCCAGAATTCGATTTTTACACTTGGCATTGGAGCTCCACTTATCAAATTCGAATTTGCCTTGTTATCTCCTCCCTCTCACCACTTGGCACATGGTTCTTTATTGGGATTTACTCCCAACTTTCTATATAATGTTGCCATGGGCTCTCATATTAATCATTGTTTACTAGCTATTGTGCTTGCAGAAGCGCTGCTGCCTTGTACACTTTCAGAAATATCAATAAAGACTTTGGGGTTTCATTCATGAGGTGTTCCTCCTTTTGGAGTGTGATGAATTGTTGATCATTGGTATAATTCCTTTTACTCATGCTTTGATCTAATTTGTTTCCATATGCTCTTGTAGATTTGTTAATGTAGAGCTATCTTACATTGACATTTGATTTAGGAGTATGCTCTAGGTATAGAATGCTCTAATTGGTTTCAAATAAATCTCTAGAGTTTCTTATCATTGTTTATTGCTAGATCTATATGGAACTATGTCTTGATTGAAGTTTTGTAGAGGGAACATCTAGTTGGGATCAAAGAATCAAGTATTGGGGGAAGTCTTTGGAGAGACCAACCCACTCTTGATACATTCTCAAAAGAGCTCTCATTTGTTCTTTGAACCTTCATAGTCTTATCTTACAAAGTGGTTTTGCAGGGGTTTTGGGACATAGCTTGTATACAAGCCGAATACTTCTAAATTTGAATATCTTTTAAACATTATACTTCATTGCTTTCATTTGCTATCTAAGAGCTTGAAGATGACTAAGCAAAGAGGAGAGTTTACTCGAACTCTTTGGCTTAGCTCTTTGTAAATTGTTGTGCAATATTTTGTAATTTTATCTATCTAAGATTTGATTGGTTTTGTAGCCCTCTTTCCGAACTTTTTCTTGTGACAACTTGAGTGGACAACTACAGAAAATTACTAACAAGTTGTTGCAGGACCTTTGGGCTACAAATTTCAAATGACGAGGATAACTCTCTCTTCTTTGGTTGTGGGAATTGAAGGGGCTTAGCTTCTCTTCTCCTTTCGTAAAGTTTGAATTCTTTTGAGTAATTTTTTTTTTTTTAAATTCTCACAGAGGAAAAGTCTATGGTCTCAATATTTGTAAAGACTTTCCTTGGTTTAGAAAAGGCCTCATGGTCATTTCATTCTTGTAAAATTAATAAAATTTCTGTTTTTGTTGTGGGAGTGTGGGTTTTACCCATTGGTATCCCTATCTCTCCATTTCAAAGGAGAGAATTTGTAGGTGGATTGACTTAGTGGTTTTGACATTTCCGTTTTCTTTCACATCACATATGCATGCTCTAATTGGGAAGTAACACAAATCGCAGTCTTTTAATTTCTTAATTTGCAATCTCATTTGCCATCACTTACTTATGTTTTGTGATCTATTTCTCATTTGAATAAGTTTCACAATATACTACAAGTAAAGAAACATAGCACTTTCAATTTATGACAACTTGAGTTATTGTTCTAACTATGAAACATGTTTAATTGAATCATCTCCATCTTTTACATAGCACTTGCAAACTCACTTTCATATCATTTAAGCATTTCACTTTTCATACTAAACTTGCATCTCTAAAATTTACCTCCAACTTAAGTTGGTTGAATAGACGTTTTAGGGACCCTCTACCTCTATGGACTCCTCACTGTGAGATCCAAATATTTGGACGAGGGTGAGGTCTGAGGATTAGAGTTCAATTGTAACTTTATTTTAGAACTAATTAATAAAATAAACCAAGAGCACTATCTCATCACATTTAGTTGCAAAGTTCCTAATTTTTTTACTATCTTGACGGTTTAAAGATTCACATGCAAATATTATCTCAAGAAGCACTTTGGATGCAAGCATTTTAATTCCTTAAATTTTGCAACAAGTTTAATTCTATGGTACTTGGAAATTTGCTTCTACATGCAACTTCATTGCATGTTGTCATTTTAATGATCATTATGCCTATGGATGATTGATATATCTCGTTTCATTGGCAAATACCCTTATTTGGTGTTGCAAATTTAATTGCATGTTGTGATTTTGGTCTAACATTTGAGTTTTTTATCATCTCATTTACATTCTCCAAAAGTAGAACACTAAATGTTTCCTTATGAGCAAGATAGTTTCTCATGCTTTGATTCATAAATCTATTTATCTTGAGAGCATTTATGATATCTTGTGCTAAGACTCTTTTGTTTCCATTTCAGGATTACTGTGTTCTCATCTCTTTGAGCATTTTTTTTTACTTTTGAGTACGTTATTTGTAAATGCACTAGCTAAATGGTTTGTCATTATTTCAAAGTTGCTCATAAATGTTCATGAATCTTCAAAAGTAATCCAATCTCACTCTAATATTCTCCTAGAAAACTCACATCTTTAACTTAGTTTTTCTTTAGGGACCATCCCCCATAGCTAACCTAGGAGATAATTTAAACAGAGAGAGTTGGGAATAGGTGATAGCCCCTTCTTTGAGTTCCTTGCCACCAACCACACCTTGTGGGGTTAAAGACTTTTCCCGCTAACTGTAGGTAGGTGTAGGCGACAAGCGATAACAGGTTCCTTAAACTACAATGGCTTTAAGGCTGATGACAAATTGACTGGGAAGGATGACTTCCATGCTTGGAAGATGACATTGGATCTTAATTTGGAAGACCAAGATGTCATGGACTATGTGCAGGGTAAAATCCAAGAGCCTCCATCCACTGCAACTGCTGCTGCCAAAACAAAGTATAAGAAGGGGGAAATCAAAGCAAAGCTGATGATCAGGGACTCAATTCATAAGAGTTTTGTTGCCTACATCTCTGAGCTGGGCATATCCAAGGAGATGTATGATAAGTTGGTCCACATGTTCAAGGCCAACAATGCGAATCAAGTCCTATTCTTCAAGAACCAATTGAAGAATCTGAAGAAAGGCAGGGATGAGTTTGTTCAATCATATTTTCTGAAGCTGATAGAGATTAGGAATAATCTGCTGGCTATTGGAGAGACAATCGCTGATCGAAAGATGGTACTCACCGCACTTGGAGGTCTCTCATCCGAATAGCATGTATTCAACACTACCATTCTCAATAATAATGTGATACCTGATTTTGACGAAGTACTATCAAGATGCGTACAAGAAGAGACAAGGATGAAGGAATATGAAAATGAAGGAAATGCTGCTTTTGCTGCTCATTCTAAGAAAAAGAACTTTGGTAGTCCAAGGAACAAAAGAAGAGCAGGGGCCCAAGGAAAGAAAGGCAAGTATTACACTTGTCACAAGCTAGGTCACTATGCTAGAGAATGCCCTTTCAAGAAGGATGCTCCCGATGATGATGACAACAACAACAACTGGAGGAATGGCAATCAAAGGAACAACAGGTTCAAGGGGAAGAGGAAGGCTCCCTCCGGCGGAAATGGTCAAACTTTCAAAAGGTTGAGAAATTCCAGGTATGAGGAATCAAATGTTGTTGATAAAAGAAATGAATTCATTCTTGTATCTGCCCTCTCTGTTGTATCTCCACCCGACACAACGGATGTCTGGTTGATAGATAATGGTGCCCCAAGGCACATCACTGGGTTCAATGAAACACTTTTTGATATGGTTGAGAAGGATACTAATCTGGAAATTATCTTTGGAGATAATGTCACATATCTCGTGAAAGGGACAGGGACTATGACCCTCCACTTGTCTCAAGGTCAAGTCCTCCGCTTGCAGGATGTACTGTATGTACCTGATTTAAAGAAGAACCTTGTGTCTATTTCAACCATGGAAGACAAAGGTTTCAATGTGGCATTCATTGATGGGAAGCTGTGTATCTTGAAGAAGAGTTTCAAGGAAGCTATCACGATTGGGTTTAGAGTTGATACACTCTACCAGGTTGGAGGAAGTCCACTGGGAGCGATAACGTGTGATACTATTCGACAGACTGAACTATGGCACTGGAGGTTTGGAAACCTTCACTACAAGGCCCTTCCCGAAGCAAGGAAGGTGGTGACGAGGATGCCTGAGTTATCAAATAATCATGAAGGTGTATGTCAGGGTTGTGATGAAGGAAAGCATACAAGGGGATCTTTCCCCTCGAGTGTCACAAAGATATCTGATGTTTTGCAATTGATTCATTCCGATCTGTCTGGTATGCTGCCCATGACATCCTTGGGAGGATGTTCTTATTATATGACATTCATAGATGACTTCTCTCGCAAAACCTGGATATACTTCTTGAAGAAGAAGGAAGAGGCATTCATGTGGATCCGTACCTTCAAAGCCTTGGTGGAAAATTTGACAAGGAAGAAGATCAAGATATTGAGGACTGATAATGGCACTGAATATGAGACGAACGAGTTCAAGAACTTTTGCAGAGAAGCTGGCATCAAGAGGGAGACCACAACTGTCTGTACTCCTGAGCAGAATGGCGTTGCTGGACGAAAGAACAGGACCATTGTGGAAGCTGTCCGTGCCATGTTATGTGACCAAGGTCTATCGAAGTTTCTGTGGGGAGAAGCTGCGAACACTGCTGTGTACATACAAAACCGATGCCCACATTCCGCTCTGGACTCCAAAACTCCTGAAGAGGTTTCCTCTGAAAAGAAACCTGACGTCTAACATTTCAGAGTTATTGGATGTCCTGTTTATTTTCATGTGCCGAAGGAGAAGAGGAGCAAGCTGGATGCTTCTGGAAAGAAGGGAATGTTTGTGGGCTACAACGAAACTTCGAAGTCCTATAGAGTCTATGTGCCTGGTCAAAGGGAAGTGGAGATATGCCACGATGTTACCTTTGACGAAGATGCTTCCCTGAGGAAAGTAGTCAATCTTCCGAGATCTGAGGAAGATCATGAAGCAAGGCCTAGAAATCAAGAAGGACCGAAGGATGAGATGATGCCCGATGTTGAAGGACCGATGGACCCGATTGTTGTGAAATGTAACTAGGTCGGTCTTCATGCTAACTATGTAACTATGAAAAGAAGAAGACAATGGTAATAAAAATGTATTTTTGTCTCATAGGTTTCATGAGAAAATATTTTATGTAGATAGAATTCTTCTTGATGTCTATTAGGTTCCTGTCTTGTAAGTGTAAAAAGGACTAAGTGTCAAAGTCATGAAGGATCCAAATCAGATGGAACAACCCTCCAAAAGGTGTTGGAAGACAAGCTCATAAATGGTGCAAACATCCTTCAACTATCTTGAAATATATGTGAACTAATATGCCAAAGAAACCATCTACATGTCGGCCTAAGTTAAGGTTATGAAGTCGGCCTATAAATTGTCCAAGTCTTATATATATAAGTCCACACTGTGGTTCAGTTATGAAATATAGATTTGCGGACTTATCTCTGAGGAAGTGCGGATATTTTGAGGAATACTTACAATCAAGTTTGAAGTTAATGAGCATGGAAAAGGGAGCAAGAACTGAGGTTATACAACGTGGAGAAGGAGCAAGAATTGCGGTTAAGTATAAGGTTATACAACAGATAATTGACTGCAGATAAGTTTGATATTGGAGAGCGAAGAAAGGAGCAACTCCAAGACAGATTTGAATACGGATAAGATAGCATATAAAAGAGCAGATTTAAGACACAGTATTAAGTGCAGACCTATCTGAGGTTACTCTGAGTTTGAATGCAAATATAAAGGACAACTGTCAGTGTAATAGAAAGGTACAGATTGCGGATTATACAAGAAATAGATTATTGAAGGAACCAAAGAGTACAGTCTACGGAAGAGTACGAGTTTGTTAAAGACAAAGATAATGTTTGGAAGAAGACAGGCTAGTAAGGAAGGTAAATCAAATATTTATCTTCCTAACCATATTTCAGAATATTCTGTTGGAAGTGTAAATAATTCTGTCGTCACATGTGACTAATTACATTGGTAACTGACTTGATGAATGATTAACTAAGTTAAAGAAGAGAATACATAAGCAAGCTCACAAGTAGTTATCAAGAAGAGATTTTTTGTATTAATTACAAGCCCTACAAATTCTCAACAAGGTATCAGAGCTATGGTGCGAAAAACAAAGAAAGGGCATTTAAAGGTACAAGTCCACAGAGCTCGAACATCCTTGAAAACTTCGGGTGAATTGACAGTAAGACAATGTAGACACTGAAATAAGTTCGATGCAATTTTCAAGTGATACAAATTCTCAACATTGGTTAAGTCTGAAATTTGTGGATAAGGTGTAGACAGATATGACTGCATTGAAGTACAAGTTAACGCTGCGTTCAAAGGACAAGGAAGCGAGGAAGTAATTATATGCAAAGAAAGAAACCAACTCTGTTGTTTAATACGGATCTCAGGTGTAAACTTAAGGACTGTAATACAAGTGCAATTAAGAAGAGACAGAGTTGCGTATTGAAGATGTTAGAAAGATGTTATATATATAGCGTATAAGCTAAGGTTTGGGCATATGATTCTGTGGTATATGCTAACTTACAGTGCAAGTTCATGATTGCAATGTGATGCGTAGGAAGTCTGGTTAAAAGGGAACTATGTTATAGTATGAGAACAGAACCATATATAAAGGTATCATTATGATATGATAAAAAGTGGACAAGGTCAAAGAAGGAAGAATACGAATAGAGACCAAGTTCTCTTGTTATGGTGCGAGTCGGTGCAAATCGGTGCTAAAGAGAAGAAATCAAATCTGAAGTAGAAGTGCGAAAATAAGCATCACTCTAAAGGATCTCAGACTTAGTCAAGGAAGCATATTGCCTAAAAACTAGGAACCGAGCTTTCCTAGGACTAGTGCAATAGAGTGCAGAAAAGAAGACTTTATCTTCACTTATCAAGTAAGTAACTTTCATTCTATAATCAAATGTGGTTAAATGACATGGTTTTGCAAGGAGACCTATATGCTGGTTAGGTTACCAAGATTCCTTGCATGAGAAGAATAATAACAATCCTTGAAGAAAGAAAGGACAATCAAGGGCAAAAATGTTGGAGGATAAAAGACTCAAACATTCACAGAAGAAAAAGGAAAATTTTAAGTGAGAGACTTATGGACATTACAAGAAAATAGGAAGCAATGTAGCATCCTGATCTAAGCATGGCAGGAGCTCCTGGTGAATCGGCTCCGTGAAAACTTCTCTGACAAACATTACTAATGTAAAGCAGTCATCAAGAGCAAGGATCATCATGGAAACATATTTCTGGGATGTGATGACATATTGATGAAGCAGGCCAAGGGAGTGAAGCTCTTCATTCTTGAGAAATCGCTACAGGATGACTCAAGGGAAAAAGGTATGAGGTATGCATATATTTATATGCTGACATTGGATGTTTTGAAGTCATGTCATGTGGTTGCAGGTAATGGACTTCTAGACTTAGAAGTATGATCTATGGAGAAGTATCTCTCAATGCACAGACAAATGAAATCAACATGGTATGCCCTCATGGAATATGAGGTGGTTGTATATGAACGAGAAACTAGGAAAGTTGTACGTTCCTGGGAATCAAGAATGTGCAGAGAGGAAGAGATCATGAAATGCAACCATGTCAAGAGGCAATTATCATCCAGAGGCCAAGAAGATGTGACTAGGAGATCTCCTGGAGAGATATGTAGACTCTGACGGAAGTCTGGTAGAGAACAAGACCCTTGGAAAAACATATCATTAGGAGATGTGTCAATCTGTATGAAGGATGTTGATGCTTACAGGAAGATGTCATGGGGAAAGATCATCATTGAGGTAACTTTTGTTTTAAAAGGGTTCATATGTAAATGTTTATCTGGATGAATTTGTGCAGGGTTGCTAATCATGAGAAATGATGTATGATCCTGAGAGATGATTCGAAGGAAAGCAGCATGGAAAAATAGTGGACCAGATAAGGAAGTCTGGTGAATCACTCTGATCGCTGACAAGATTCAGGATGGAAGTGATGGATGATCTGTGCCCTATGAAGCTAAAAGATGGAGATTCCTCAATACCAAAATCCATGACATCAAGGACAGGAATTCTTCATGAGCAGCTGGGTGTCTCACCATTGCTGCTGGAGGTCCCTGGTTAAGAGGGAGCCTGATGGTAAGTTTCTTACTTGGAAGAAACTTGGTAATTCCTAAGGATGAGCTTAGGTACATTCTTTGTATAAGAATGAGTACATTCCCTTGTGGAATAGGTCCTCCCTGGGAGGGAGAGATAGACACATCATTCTGGTCTTGGGAAGATAGAATAGAGGATTGGGTAATCATTTGGCATTCAATACTCTTTGAGAATGTGATCAGGCATTCAAGATAAGAGTAGTCGACGACCGATATTCTTTGAGGGCTAGCTACCCAAGAGAAGAATAGTCCAGGAAGGTCATACTTTGGGAACACCCGGGTGGAGTATGTACCTTGGAGAGACAATCACGAAGGTGTCTATAAGTCATGTGTCTCGCCAGCATTGAAGCCCATTGTCTCATTGAAGAGATAGGCCTGTTAGTCAAGGCCTTGCACTAGTACAATGCTGGTTAATATGATGCTATACAGATGTGATTACCAATCTGATTTTTCTTATGAAATTATTTAGTTTGGAAATGATCATGTAACTATATGAATACCTCCCTAGTTAAGAGGGAGTGTTGTGAAATGTAACTAGGTCGGTCTTCATGCTAACTATGTAACTATGAAAAGAAGAAGACAATGGTAATAAAAATGTATTTTTGTCTCATAGGTTTCATGAGCAAATATTTTATGTAGATAGACTTCTTCTTGATGTCTATTAGGTTCCTGTCTTCTAAGTGTAAAAATGACTAAGTGTCAAAGTCATGAAGGATCCAGATCAGATGGAACAACCCTCCAAAAGGTGTTGGAAGACAAGTTCATAAATGGTGCAAACATCCTTCAACTATCTTGAAATATATGTGAACTAATATGCCAAAGAAACCATCTACATGTCGGCCTAAGTTAAGGTTATGAAGTCGGCCTATAAGCTGTCCAATTCTTATATATATAAGTCCACACTGTGGTTCAGTTATGAAATATAGATTTGCGGACTTATCTCTGAGGAAGTGCGGATATTTTGAGGAATACTTACAATCAAGTTTGAAGTTAATGAGCATGGAAAAGGGAGCAAGAACTGAGGTTATACAACGTGGAGAAGGAGCAAGAATTGCGGTTAAGTATAAGGTTATACAACAGATAATTGACTGCGGATAAGTTTGATATTGGAGAGCGAAGAAAGGAGCAGATCCAAGATAGATTTGAAAACGGATAAGATAGCATATAAAAGAGCAGATTTAAGACACATTATTAAGTGCGGACCTATCTGAGGTTACTCTGAGTTTGAATGCAAATATAAAGGACAACTGTCAGTGTAATAGAAAGGTACAGATTGCGGATTATAGAAGAAGCAGATTACTGAAGGAACCAAAGAGTACAGTCTACGGAAGAGTACGAGTTTGTTAAAGACAAAGATAATGTTTGTAAGAAGACAGCCTAGTAAGGAAGGTAAATCAGAGATTTACCTTCCTAACCATATTTCAAAATATTCAGTTACAAGTGTAAATAATTCTGTCTTCACATGTGACTAATTACATTGGTAACTGACTTGATGAATGATTAACTAAGTTAAAGAAGAGAATACATAAGCAAGCTCACAAGTAGTTATCAAGAAGAGAATTTTTGTATTAATTACAAGCCCTACAAATTCTCAACACCGATTGATCCACCTCCTTCGATGGGGAAGAGACCATCATGCCTCAGGGACACTCTCGAGGATGCCGAGGGACATATGGCCCCAAGGGGGACATTCCATGAAAGCAAGAAACCAAATAGATACCAAGGGTATCTAGCAGCCCATGAGTACTATCGTACAATCTGAGCCTGGATCTTTTGAGGAAGCCGTAAAGCATCAAGTCTGGAAGGATGCTATGCACGAAGAGTATGAGTCCATAAAAGAATGATGTCTGGGATGTGGTTCCAAGACCGGAGGACAACGCAACTGTCACCTCGAAATGGCTCTACAAGATCAAGCATGGATCTGATGGAAGTGCTGAAAAGTTCAAGGCAAGATTCGTTGCCCTTGGCTTCTCTCAAAAGGAAGGCATAGACTATGATGACATATTTTCACATGTGGCCCGATATACCACCATCCGATCTATCATAGCCCTAGCTGCTACGCAAGGATGGAGTATCAGATGGATGTGAATACCAAATTTCTGCATGGTGCGATAAAGGAAGAGGTGTATGTGGAGCAATCTCTGGGATTCTAAGTCCAAGATCGGGACACCCATGTCTACAGGTTGAAGAAAGCCTTTATGGGTTGAAGCAAGCACCCAGAGCTTGGTATGAGAGGATAGATAGCTACCTGATGAAGCTGGGCTTCACTCGTAGTAATGCTGATCCAAACCTTTACTTCAAGGTTGATAGAGAAAAGCCTCTCATTTTGGTGCTGTATGTGGACGACCTCTTCCTGACAGGTGTTGACCCTCTCATTCATCAATGCAAGAGGGAGCTCGCTGCTGAGTTCGAGATGAAGGACCTAGGACTGATGCATTACTTCCTAGGCCTGGAGGTCTGGCAAAGACATGGCGAGATTTTCCTTTCTCAAGGAAAATACATTGTGAAGCTTCTGGAAAGTTGTGGTCTGGTGGACTGTAAGTTCGTGTCGACACTAATGGAGCTCAACTTCAAGAAGTTGAGTGGCAGCGCTGCTGGGCCCATCCTAACAAATTCTACTGAGTCTCGTCAACTCGTAAGGGCCCTGATGTTCTTAGTAAACACCCGTCTGGACGTATGTTTTGCAATGAACACTTTGAGTCAACACATGGTTGAGCCTCATCACTTTCACTAGGTTGGTGCCAAGAATCTGTTGAGATATCTTCGGGGCACAATAAACCATGGGTTGAGATACACTGCCGGGAGTGTGACACTCCATGGATATACTAATGCCGATTGGGCTGGCAGTGTGGTGGATCGTAAGAGCACATCAAGATGCTGCTTCACACTTGGTTCTACTTCGATATCATGGATGAGCAGGATGCAGAAGTCGGTGGCTTTGAGCGGCGTTGAGGTCGAATAAATTGCAGCGAGTATGGTCTATTGTGAAGCAGTCTGGTTGCAAAAGCTCTTCAGTGAGTTGTTCGGGCATGTGCTAGATGCCACCGTGATACTTTGTGATAACCAGAGTGGGATTCGGTTGTCCGAGAATCCCGTGTTCCACGATCGATCCAAGCATATTGATATCAGGTACCGCTTTATCCAGGATATGGTATAGCGAGGCGCTGTAAGGATCGATCATATAGGAACTGATGAGCAGGTCACAAATATTCTCACAAAGCCCCTGGGGAAGGTCAAGTTCCTAACCTTCAGTGAGAATCTTGTTATCGTGGAACAACCCTATTTTGAGGGTCCTGTTGGACGATGACCTCTAGGAGCTTTGGGGGGCTTTGGGGATAGCTTCTCAGAGCTATAAGAAACCACAGGGCTAGGCTTGCCGAACCTTGTTGGTGTGCTTCTGCCCCACCGTTATGATGATTGAGTTGGTTCACCTCTCATGATTTGTGCCCTGTATGCATCCTACCCATTAAGTTCAGGGCTCATGGGAAGTACCTCGCATTTGACCAGTGAGGTGGGAAAAGCTATAGACTAGTAGCAAAGACTGATGGACGCATCAGAGATTGCTGTACTCTTTATCTAGGATGGCACAGTCCAACCACTTGATCTGGGATCAAGTATAGTGAAGTTTCGGACCTCCAACTGACTTCGGGTCAGGTAAACCAACTTCGGGTTGGTATGAGACTCTTTGTGAGTCCTATAGAAGTTTTGGACCTCTGGGTTGAATCTGACAGTCGGGAATGATGTCTTTGTGACTGACCCACTTCTGTTTTGAAATAAAGAAGCCAACAAAGCAAGTTACGGCAGGATGACACACGATGTTTGGATTGCACAGGTGGATGGAGTTCTCCTTAGTTGAGAGGGGGTGTTAATTTTGGACAACTAGGTCCAAACTCCATGTTGTGATGCTTAGATGAAGATGCCAATATTTTAATTGGATTCCTCTTTCGGAGAGTTGCAAGATCGATCTAAAGATCATCTTGATCCGATGAGCAGAACATTTATTTTGAATTTATTCAAAACGTGTGCAAGTCGGCCTTAATGTTTTGTGCCCTAGCAGTTGTGTCACACACCCTCATTGATGGATATAAATTGGTCAACGTTGGAGGACATTTTCACTCATCTCATCCTCACACATTTCTCTCTCCTCATCTGATTGGTTCGATGACCTTGGAGGCTCTTCTCTCCACATGTGGGAAAATTTCAGCAGCAACACATTTCTGTTTTCGGCCTAGGGTTTTTGCAACAGCGTTGACCAACGTTGACTTTGGTCAACGCAAGGTCAAACGGACCTAAAACTCTCCCAGAATTTCGATTTTCCAAATCCGCATTTTTTGGCACTATCCCCGAGGCTAGACGTTGACTTTGACTTGGCTGCGTTGACCTAGCTGCTGCTGATGTTTGCGTTGACTGTTGACTAACATCGTTGACTTTTGGTTGACTTTTGGGTTGATTGTTTTGGCTGTCCTAGAGGGTTGTGTGACACTTCTGGTTGGCTGACCATATTGAGACTTTGCTGGTTGAAGCATCCTGTTGAACGCCATAACGCACCAACACTTATATATTTCTGGCTTGTCTTTTGTCGATCTACTGGTATGTTCTATCAACATTTTACTTTATTGTTTATGTGATTGCTGACTGATATTGAGATAAAAAGTAAAGTTGCATCAAGCATAGAACATCTACAAAAAATTACACTAGCCTTCCAAACTGAGAAGTTGGAGAGGCCATCCAATCTTTCCTGATCACGCAGTCCATGAGGATCCATCTGCTCATAAATGTGTCGGAGCTTCCTTTCTCTTTACTAGAGAATTGGACCTAAGGCCCTTGGCGAACAGGCACCTTCTGCTCCCTCTGACAACTGATTTCCCTTCTGGAAAATCTGCCAAATCAACAATGATTCAGCTCTCTTTGATCCTATGATCAATCTGCAAGTTTCTTTGGCTAGAAACTCTCTGAGAAGCTAATCTCCTCCCGCTCTGTCACTTGTGCTTAGGCTAAAAATCTAAAAACTTCAGAAATTTAACCCCACTAGCACCTACTGAATTTCTGCAGTTGTTCTTCAGGCTCTTCTGGATCTGACAGATTTAGATCTGCGTCACGCTCGTTGGCTTCAGACAATCCCAACGCTGCCTCTGTGCAGTAATTGCGTGGGCTTGCTATGAGATAGCGTTGGACTGTGTCACCTTGCCCTCTATGTAACTTCTGCTGGTTTGAAAACTGCACTGTCCCTTCAAATCTGCCCTTCTACTGCTTTTCCTGCTGCTTTCTGCAACAAGAACATTCAGTCTTTTGCTGGTGACCCTCCTAGATCTGCAATTGCTTTGATACCATGTGAAAATTTCTGAATGTTACACTTATGCAGAAATCTACTGTTAGATCTGGTTATGCTCCTACTTAATTAAGTTATTAAGATGAAAATTCAAATTAATATCGAAGCAAAACACATAACAAACTTTCACCAATTCAGATCTAGAAAAAGTACATGCACACATAGACGAAGTGACACAATGATTTTCTGGACAAATAGTCCCCGGAAAAACCCAATGCGGGAAAATCGGTCTGCTGCCTGCTGGAGGGTTTTATTATTAAGAATTTCCTGAATACAGCAAATCTGGGTTCCAGATCTGGAAAACCCAACAGAGAAATAATAGATCTACAACTAACTGGATGTTCTGAAGCCAAAATAATGATTGATCCACACCCTCAAACGAGATTTACATAACTCAGCCAAAATTAGGCCCTAGAAACCCAAGCGCTGCCCCTGCGTCCCTCAGCGTTGGACTGGAAAGGGATGCGTTACCCCAGACTGGGTGACGCAGTCCTTACGCTGCCCCTTAGGGTCTCTGCGTAACCCCTGAGGGCTTCTCGCTGAATCACGTTGCCCTGGGAGGGACTACGCAGCACCTGCGTAGCACAGTTGCTGCCCTCTCTGCTGCTGCTCTCCTGCTTCTCTACGCTGCCTCTCTGAGCTGATCTCTGCCTCTTTGTGATTCTAGACACTAGGATCAGATCCTCTGTTGAGATTTTGTGTATTTGGGGTAGCATCATTTGTGCTCTAGCTCCCAAATTTTGTGGAGGGACTAAAGTACACTTGATCTACAAGACCAAGAAAGGGATTTGGGAAATTTCATCTGGTTTGAGAGATATTAAATTAATTAATTATTTTAATGTATTTCCTAAGTTAAAACTTAGGGAACTTAAATAATTGAAGTGAATTTAATTAAACATGTGATGAAATTGTCTTAAGTCACACGATCGTTTTCACCCAATACGATTCAAGATCTGATCATGGTCGTTGGTTTCCCAACGAAAAAAGTATAAAGGAAAGGCTTGGGGTCATTTGTAAAGACACACAGAGGCAGAGCACTGAAGCTAAGCTAAGATTCTAGGGTTGGTTTGCTAAGAATTCTCAGAAGTGTTTCAGCTATAGAGAGGGGAATTTAGGCCAAGGGGATGATCTGATCCCAGAGTCTAGAATCAGCAAGAGGCAGAGATCAACTCAGAGAGGCAGCGCAGAAGCAGGAGAGCAGCAACAGCAAGAAGGACAGCGCAGTCCCTCAAGGACAACGTGATTTTCAGCAGGAAGCCCTCAGGGGTTACGCAGAGACCCTAAGGGCAGTGTAAGGACTGTGTCACCCAGTCTGGAGTAACGCACCCCTTTTCGAAGCAGCAGTGAGGGTCAGAGGGGCTTTAGAGGCTTTCAGGGGCAACACTGGGGTTTCTAGGCCCTAATTTTGGCTGAGTTCTATAAATCCCGTTTGAGGGTGTGGATCAGTCATTATTTTTTCCCTAGATCAGCCAATGAGTTGTAGATCTATTATTTCTCTGTCGGGTTTTCCAGATCTAGAAACCAGGCTTGTTGTATTCAGAAAATTCTTAATAATAAAACCCTCCAGCAGCGAGAGACCGGTTTTCCCGCATTGGGTTTTTCCGGAGACTATTTGTCCAGAAATAACTGTGTCACTTTGTCTGTGTGCATGAACTTGTTCTAGATCTAGATTGGTGGAGATTTGTTATGTGTTTTTCTTTGATTTTAAATGAATTTATTTAGTTAATAACTTGTCTAAGTAGGAGGAGCATAACCAGATTAACAGTAATAATTTTTGCATAAAGTGTAAAGATTCAGAAATTTCCACATGGTATTAGAGCAATTGCAGATCTAGGAGGGTCACCAGCAATAGACTGAATGTTCTAGTTGCAGGAAGCAGCTGGAAAACTAGTAGAAACGCAGATCTAAAGGGACAACGCAGTTTTCAGAGGCAGATTCACGCAGAGGGAAGGGTGACGCAGTCTAACGTTGTCTCCTAGCAAGCCCACGCAATTACTGCGCAGAGGCAACTCAGAAACAACGCTGGATTAGTCTGAAGCCTGCCAGTGTGATGCAAATCTGAATCTGTCAGATCCAGAAAAGACTGAAGAAAAGCTGCAGAAATTCAGAAGCTGCTGGTGGGGTTAAATTTCTGAAGTGTTCAAATTTTTAGCCTAAGCACGAGTGACAAAGAGCGGGAGGAGATCAGATTCTCAGAGAGTTTCTAGCCAAAGAAACTTGCAGTTTGATCAGAGGATCAAAGTGAGCTGAATCATAGTTGATTTGGCAGATTTCCAAGGAAGGAAATCAGTTATCAGAGGGAGCAGAAGGTGCCTGTTTCACCAATGGCCTTAGATCCATTTCTCTAGCAACAAGAAAAGGAAGTTCGGACACATTCTGAGCAGATGGCTCCTCATGGATTGCGTGATCAGGATGGGCTGGATGGCCTCTCAAACTTTTCGGTTTGGAAGGCAAGGATCCTGACAGTCCTTGAGGCATACAATCTTAGAGACCATGCAGAGCAAACTCTGGCCACACCAACAGATCCAGATTTCCTTCGGAAGCATAAGGAGGTTGCTGGGCATGCCAAGCAGCTAATTATGGATGGAATCAAGGACCATATTGTACCACACTTAGTTGAGAAGAAGACAGCTAATGAGATGTGGAAGGCCTTGATTTCCATATATGAGGGAAACTCTGTCCAAAGGAAAATGCTATTGGAGACACAGACGATGTCATTCATAATGATCAGGGGAGAAGACATGGAGCATTTTCTCTTCAGATTGCAGTCAATCAGAGATTAGCTCACTACAATGGGAGCTAAGGTGGAAGACGATGTGATAGTGACATGGATATGTAGAGAAGCTACATTGAAGAGAAGCGGGATCCTTGAGCAGCTCATCTGTTGGATCACATAAGCTACGACAGCCTTAAGACAGTAGCGAGACGAGTAGAGTAGTGGGTGCATAGATCACAGATGAAGCAGAGGCAGATCTGAAGACTGGGAGGAGTAGCACATAGCAGAGCAACAACAACGTAGAAGCAGTGGCAGCGCAGAGGCTGATGTGACACTTCAGCAGCGCAAAGTAGAGCTGCTTACGCAGTGCGGAGTTGCAACAACGTAAAAGGTTTTAGAGGGACAACGCAGTGCAACAAAAACGTGAGAGATTTCAGCACAAGGGGCTAATGTGATTTCAGTAGTGCAGAGGGAGTCTACTTACGCAGTGTAGAGTTGTAGTTGTGCATCATCCTTCAGATGCCAACACAAATCTGTAGCCTAAGGAGCTTCAGTGATGAGGATGCAACCCATCTAACTTGTCTGTCAAAGATTGGGCAGGAGATTCAGTTGTTTCTCTCAACAACCGAAGTTGCAGACGTCAGCGGGCGTTGCCATGATAAATACGTACGCAAGATATTGAGAGGGAGTTGTAGTACAAAGGTTGCAGTAAGTGCTAAGTGCAGTCATGGGTAGCAGAAGATGGCAACAACATGGTAGAAGAGTGGAGCATGCTAAGCATCAAGAGTACGTAATCTAGTGTCTTTAAAGTCTTGTAATACATAGTGTGATGTATTGCTAGAGCACACTCTTGATGCTAAGAGGGAGTGTTGAGATTTTGTGTATTTGGGGTAGCATCAGTTGTGCTCTCGCTCCCAAATTTTGTGGAGGGACTAGAGTACACTTGATCTACAAGACCCAGAAAGGGATTTGGGAAATTTCATTTGGTTTAGGAGATATTAAATTAATTAATTATTTTAATGTATTTCCTAAGTTAAAACTTAGGGAACTTAAATAATTAAAGTGAATTTAATTAAACATGTGATGAAATTGTCTTAAGTCACGGGAATCAAGCTTTCTTTTAATCTTAGCCATTGATTCAAGATTTGATCATGGCCATTGGTTTCCCGACGAGAAAAGTATAAAGGAAAGGCTTGGGGTCATTTGTAAAGACACATAGAGGCAAAGCACTGAAGCTAAGCTGAGATTCTAGGGTGGGTTTGCTAAGAATTCTCAAAAGTGTTTCAACTGCAGAGAAGGGAATTTAGGCCAAGGGGATGACTTGATCTCGGGGTCTAGAATCAGTAAGAGGCAGAGATCAGCTCAGAGAGGAAGCATAGAAGCAGGAGAGCAACAGTAGCAGCAAGGACAGTGCAGTGCCTCAAGGACAACATGATTTTCAGCAGGAAGCCCTCAGGGGTTATGCAGAGAACCTAAGGGGCAGCGTAAGGACTGCATCACCCAGTCTGGGGTAACGCAACCCTTTCCGAAGTAGCGGTGAGGGTCAGAGGGGCTTCAGAGGCTTTCAGGGGCAGCACTAGGGTTTCTAGGCCCTAATTTTGGCTGAGTTCTATAAATCTCGTTTGATGGTGCGGATCAGTCATTATTTTTGCCCTAGATCAGCTAGTGAGTTGTAGATCTATTATTTCTCTGTCGGGTTTTCCAGAGTTGGAACCCAGGCTTGTTGTATTCAGAAAATTCTTAATAATAAAACCATCCAGCAGCCAGAGACCAGTTTTGCTGCATTGGGTTTTTCCAGGGACTATTTGTCTAGAAATTACTGTGTCACTTTGTCTATGCGCATGAACTTGTTCTAGATCTAGACTGGTGGAGATTTGTTATGTGTTTTTCTTCGATTTTAACTTGAATTTATTCAGTTAATAACTCGTCTAAGTAGGAGGAGCATAACCAGATTAAAAGTAATAATTTCTGTATAAAGTGTAAAGATTCAGAAATTTCCACATCATCCCCTTTGTCTAAATTCCCCTCTCTGCAGCTGAAACACTTCTGAGAATTCTTAGCAAACCCGCCCTAGAATCTCAGCTTAGCTTCAGTGCTCTGCCTTTGTGTGTCTTTACAAATGACCCCAAGCCTTTCCTTTATACTTTTCTCGTTGGGAAACCAACAACCATGATCAGATCTTGAATCAATGGCTAAGATTAAAAGAAAGCTTGATCCGTGTGACTTAATAATAATTTCATCACATGTTTAATTTAATTAACTTTAATTATTTCATTTTCCTAAGTTTAGACTTAGGAAATACATTAAAATAATTAATTAATTAAACATCTCCCAAACCAGATGAAATTTCCCAAATCCCCTTCTGGGTCTTGTAGATCAGGTGTACTCTAGTCCCTCCACAAAATTTGGGAGCTGGAGCACAACTGATGCTACCCCAAATACAGAAAATCTCGACAGAACACTGAAGCTAAGCTGAAATTCTAGGGCGTGGTTTTCTAAGAATTTCAGGAGGAGGTTGCAGTGCAGCAAGGGGTAGTATTGGCAAGGGGATGGTCTGATCCCAGGCCAAGAGTACAACAACGACAAAGAGGCAGCATACTGACCAGCGTAGAGGCTACCCAGAGCCATGCAGTTCACCAGAGGCCATGCAGAGACAACACAGAGGTAGCAGGAGCCACGTAGGGCTGACGTAGGCCCAGTTAGAGCAGCGCGGGGGTAGCGTAAGCCCTTCAGGGGTGACGCAGGCCCTTCTAGAGCAGCACAGAGGCTGACGTAGGCCAGGAAGGCTGACGCAGAGCGCTGAGGAGCAGCGTTGGGGTTTCCGACAGGCCAGAAAGGGCTCGAGTTCTCTAAATTCCATTTGAGGGTGTGAAACAGCCATATTTTCTTTATCTGAGAGAAAAAGGTATTGTTGTCGTGATATTTCTCTGTAGGGTGAGCAGTTTGGTGCCCAGATATTGTTGTACTTAGAATCTGCTTAATAATAAAACCCTCCAGAGCTAGTTGCACCGGTTTTCTCGCATTAGGTTTTTTCGGGGACATTTGTCCGAAAAAACTGTCACTTTGTCATATGAGTGTGCTATTCAGTAAATGATTTGTATGTGTAGGTTGTTATATGTATTTACTTCGCTGTTTTTTTGAATATTCAAATTAATAACTCGTGTATTAAATCAAGTAGAAGTAAATCAAGAATTAACAATAGAGTTTCTGAAGATTAAGGAATTTTCACATGGTATCAGAGCGATTGCAGATCAAGCTGAATCTCCAGCAAATCGGCTGAAGAAATTTGTGCTGCAGAGAGTAGTTGAAGTAGCATAGAATTTAGAGAGGGCAACACAACACCAAGAGGATGAAGTCTCAGTAGAGGCCACGCAGGGGCTGATGCAGTCCCAACTGGGTGACGCAGAGACACCGCAGTGCCTTCCAAAGAGACATAGGAGAAGCCTGCACTGCGCAGTCGTTGCGCTGAGCCAGTCTGCTCAAGCAGAGGCCAGCCAGGGTGACGCAATCTAGTTTCAAGTGCTGTGCAGATTTGCCGTGGTCCGGAAGCAAGGTTTCAGATCTTCAGCAGTTGCTGGTCGGGTGGAGATTGTACCAGTGTAGAATCGTGCCTAAGCTAAGTTGACAAAGAGAGAGAGGAAAACAGCTTCTCAACAAATTTTTGCCAAAGAAATTTGAGGATCGATCGTAGGGTGATCGAAGAGAGCTGATTCGTTGTATTTGGCAGATTTCCAAGGGAGGAAATCAGTTGTCAGAGGGAGCAGAGGGTGCCTTTCTTGCCAAGGACCCTAGATCCGAGTTATTGTTAAGGGTAGCAACAAAAGCAGGGAGAGGAGGATCTGTTCCGACAGATTATTTCTAAACAGATGGCGCCACACAGACTGCGTGATCAGGATAGGTTGGACGACCTGTCCAACTTTGCTATCTGGAAGGCCAGAATCCTGACAGTCCTGGAGGCATACGACTTGCGGGAGAATGTAGAGAGTGTCTTGGCTACACCAACCGATGTTATTCTTCTCGCGAAGCATAATGAAGCAGCGGCACATGCGAAGCGCTTCATAATGGACGAGGTTAAGGATCATGTGGTACCACACGTAGCCAAGAAGAAGACAACTAATGAGATGTGGAAAGCTTTAACCACACTATATCAAGGGAAATCCGTCCAGAAGAAGATGCTTCTGGAGAACTAGATGAGGTTGTTTTTTATGACAAGGGGACAGGAAATCGATCCCTTCCTCTTCAGGTTGCAGGCGATTCGGGATCAGACGATTGCCATGGGGGTCAAGGTGGAGGATGATGTCATGGTGAGGACTACTCTAAATGCGGTCATAGAGGACTGAGAAACATCTGGTCAAAGCATCTTGGGTAGAGAGGACCTTCCAAACTAGGACGATATGTGGGCTATCCTCCGACAAGAGGAAATCTGCCGAATGACCAAGAGACAAACCAACACCGGATCAAGCAAGGTGAAGAAGGAGGAAGAGGAAGATGCAGCCCTGGCGTCTAAGAAGCAGCAAGGGAAAAAGAAGCGTGATATATCTAAGATCAAATGTTTCCAATGTGGTTAACTTGGACACTTCGCTAGCAATTGTCCTAAGGAAGAAGGACAAGGAAGCTTCTAGTTCCAAGGCTGCGCAGCTAAAGAAGATGATGGCTCCGATGATGACATAGCCATGAGCGCTCATGAACCACGGAAGTGGGGCAACATTGATCTGTAGAGCAGCTATAGAGTGGTGGTGGGACCCTCGAGTAGCCCAACTCTTGGATCACATCCATGCTACGAGAGCCTTAAGACAGTAGCAGGAATGACTAGAGCAGTGGGTGCAGAGGATCACAGATGGAGCAGAGGCAAAGGTGGACGTTGTAGAGGGAGCAACGTAGTGTAGAAGCAGCAATACAAAGGGGTTGATGGGACTTCAACAACGCAGAGGAGGCATACTTACGCAGTGCAGAGCTGCAACAACGCAGAGCAGCAGCCTATGGAGATTCAATGTTGAGATGCAGCCCGACTGACTTTTCTGTCATTGGGTAGGTGTCCTTCAGTTGCTTAGTCTCAGCAACTGAGTTGCAGTGCAGTAGTTGGCAGCGCGGTGTCGTAATTTGAGAGGGAGCTGCAGTACGGATGTAGCAGTGATGGTGGCAGAGTCATGGGCAACAGTATAGACAACATCAATAGCGCAGTGATGAAGGGCAGTATGCTAAGCATCAACGTGGAGACCGATGCCAAAGATCAGAGTAGTACTTCGGGGTGATTGTATTGCTAGAGCACATTCCTCGCTAAGAGGGAGTGTTGAGATTTTGGGGTAGCATTGGATGTGCTCTAGCTCCCAAATTTTGTGGAGCTGGAGTACAAAAGATCTCCAAGACCCACAAAGCGTTTGAAGAAATTCCATCAGGTTTAAGAGATATTTAATTAATTAATCTTTTTAATTAAGAACCCTAAGTCTAACTTAGGAAAATTAAAAGATTAAAATGAATTAAATTAAACATGTGATGAGAATGACTTAAGTGACGTGGATCAAGCAACTTCTAATCTTAGCCGTCGATTAGAGATTAGATCACGATCGTTGATGTTTCAACGAGAAAATTATAAGAGAAGGACTTGGGGTCAGTTGGAGAACACACACATTGGCGGAGCACTGAAACTAAACTGAAATTTTAGGGCGTGGTTTGCTAAGAATTTCAAGAGGAGTTTGCAGTGCAGCGAGGGGCAGTATTGGCAAGGGGATGGTCTGATCCTAGGCCAAGAGTACAACAACGGCATAGAGGCAGCATACCGAGTAGCACAGAGGCTACCCAGAGCCACACAATTCAATAGAGGCCACTCAAAGGCAGCAGGAGCCACGGAGGGCTGACGCAGGCCCAGTCAAGGCAGTGTAGGGGCAGCGTAAGCCCTTTAGGGGTGAAACAGGCCCTTCCAGAGTAGTGCAGAGGCTGACGCAAGCCACGAAGGATGACACAAAGGGTTGAGGATCGGTGATAGGGTTTCCGGTGGGCCAAAAAGGGCTCGAGTTCTGTAAATCCCGTTTGAGGGTGTGAATCAGCCATATTTACTGTCTCCGAGAGAAAGAGGTATTGTTGTCGTGATATTTCTCTGTAGGGTGAACCAGTTTGGTGCCTAAATATTTTTGTACTTAGAATCTGCTTAATAATAAAAAACTCCAGAGCTAGCTGCACCAGTTTTCCCGCATTGGGTTTTTCCAGGGACATTTGTCCAAAAAATCTGTGTCACTTTGTCATATGAGCGTGCTATTCAGCAAATGATTTGTATGTGTAGGCTGTTATATGTATTTACTTCTCTGTTTTTCTGAATATTCAGATTAATAACTCGTGTATTTAATCAAGTAGGAGAAGTAAATCAAGAATTAATAGTAGGGTTTCTTAAGATTAAGAAATTTTCACATGGTAATCGTGGAGGCATACGACTTGAGGGAGCATGTAGAGAGTGTCTTAGTTACACCAACCGATCCAGAACTCCTGGCAGAGCATAATGAAACAACAGCACATGCCAAGCGCTTCATCATGGACGGGATTAAAGATCATGTGGTATCACACATAGCCGAGAAGACGATGGCTCATGAGATGTGAAAAGCTTTAACCACATTGTATCAAGGGAGGTCCGTCCAGAGGAAGATGCTTCTGGAGAACCAGCTGAGGTTATTTATGATGACCAAGGGAGAGGAAATCGATCCTTTCCTATTCAGATTGCAGTCGATCTGGGATCAGCTGACTGGCATGGGGGTCAAGGTGGAGGATGATGTCATGGTGAGGACTGTTCTAAATGCAGTCTCAGAGGACTGGGAAACATTTGTCCAAAGCCTTTTGGGCAGAGTGGACCTTCCTAACTGGGACAATATGTGGGCTATCCTCCGACAAGAGGAGATCAACTGAATGACCATGAGGCAGACCAGATCCGGAGCGAGCAAGGTGAAGGAGGAAGAGGAAGATGCAACCCTGGCATCAAGGGTGCAACAAGGGAAAAAGAAGTGTGATCTGTCAAAGATCAAATGTTTCCAATGCGACAAACTTGGAAACTTCGCCAACAATTGTCCTCAGAGGAAGAAGGATAAGGAAGCTTTTAGTTCCAAGGCTGTTGTAGCAGACGATGGCTTCGATGATGACGTAGCCATGAGCGCTCACGAACCACGGAAGTGGGGCGATATTGATATGTAGAGAAGCTACAGAGTGGTGGCGGGATCCTTGAGTAGCCCAACTCTTGGATCACATCCGTGCTACGGGAGCCTTAAGACAATAGCAAGGAATGACTGGAGCAGTGGGTGCATAGATCATGGATGAAGCAAAGGCAAAGGCTAAGACGCTGAAGAGGGAGTAACGCAGTGCAGATGCAGCAGAGGCGCAGAGGAGGAATGCTTACGCAGTGCAGAGCTGCAACATCGCAATGGCTTCAGGAGGACACCGCAACATCCTATGGAGCTTCAGTGATGAGATGCAGCCGACTGACTTGTATGTCATTTGGGCAGGGGTCCTTCAGTTGCTTACTCTCAGTAACTGAGTTGCAGTGCAACAGTTAGCAGTGGTAGTGCTATGGGCAGCACGATGCAACAATTTGAGAGGGAGCTGCAGTACAGATGTAGCAGTGACGATGGCAGAGTCATGGGCAGCAGTACAAAGGAGCAACAATAACGTAATGATGAAGGGCAACAGGCCAAGCATCAACGCAGAGACCAATACCAGAGATCAGAGCAGTACTTCGTGATGAAGTGTATTGCTAGAGCACATTCCTCGCTAAGAGGGAGTGTTGAGATTTTGGGGTATTGGGGTAGCATCGAATGTGCTCTAGCTCCCAAATTTTGTGGAGGAGCTGGAGTACATGAGATCTCCAAGACCCAGAAGCGTTTAGAAGAATTCATCTGGTTTAAGTTTTATTCAAATAATTAATCTTTTTAATTAAGGATCCTAAGTCTAACTTAAGAAAATTAAAAGATTAGAGTGAATTAAATTAAACACGTGATGAGAATGACTTAAGTGACGCGGATCAAGCAACTTCTAATATTAGCTGTCGATTAGAGATTAGATCACAACCGTTGATGTTTCAACGAGAAAAGTATAAGAGAAGGGCTTGGGGTTAGTTGGAGAACACACACACATTGGCAGAGCACTGAAGCTAAGCTGAGATTCTAGGGCATGGTTTGCTAAGAATTTCAGAAGTGTTTCAACTGTAGCGAGGGGTAGTATTCGCGAGGGGGATGGTCTAGTCCCAGGCCAAGAGTACAACGAGGGTAGAGAAGGAGCATTCCGGAACAGCGCAGAGGTAGCAGCTACGTAGTCCAGCCAAGAGCCCAAAAGGGGCAGCGCAGAGACAACAAAAGCCAAGGAAGGCTGACGCAGACCCAGTTAGGGCAGCGCAGGGGCAACGTAACCCCTTATAGGGTGACACAGGCCCTTCTTGAGCAAAGTAGAGGCTGACACAGGCCAGGAAGGCTGACGCAGAGGGCTTTAGAGCAGCGTTGGGGTTTCCAGAGGTCGTAAAGGGGTTGAGTTCTATAAATCCCGTTTGAGGGTGTGAATCAGTCATATTTTTCTGTCTTCGAGATAGAGGTATTGCTGCCATTTATATTTCTCTGTTGAGTTAACCAGTTTTGGTGCCCAGGATTGTTGTACTTAGAATCTGCATAATAATAAAAACACTCCAGAAGCTAGCAACACCGATTTTCCAGCATTGAGTTTTTCCGAGGACATTTGTCCAAAAAATCCTTGTGTGTCACTTTCTCTATGAGCATGTTATTCAGTATTTGATCTATATGTGTAGGCTGTTAACTGTATTTACTTTGATGTTAATGTTGAATTTTCAGATTAATAACTTATGTAAGCAGGAGAAGTAAATCAAGATTTAACAGTAGGGTTTCTTAAGTTTAAGAAACTTTCACACGAAGGCCACGTTTTCCTCATTCTCCTCCTTCGGTCCTTTGTTACTGCTGTTGGTGGAACCATTCACAAGACTAAGCCTCAAATCTCCTAGAATGAAGTCAATCCATAGACGATCCTGACCAGGTAGCGTATCTCGCCCAGAAATAGCTTGGACGAAGGTATGCCACTCCTTGGTGAAACCTTTGAGAGCTATTCTAACTAGCTCGCTATCTGATGGTTTTTCTCCAACGACTACAAGTTCATCTTTGACATTCTGAATTTGGGGGAGGTAGGGTGTAACGCTTTCTCCCTTTTGCATTCTGGTGGTCCTCAACTTCTCCTTGAGAATTATCTTCCGATTCTCTGATGGACTGTCATACAACTTGACTACGACATCCAACATGTCCTTTGTTGTGGCCTTCTCTGCAATATGCGAGACTATATGATCTTAGACTCCATCCAAGACCAACCTCTTTGTCTTGGCCATCTCTTTTTTGAAGGTAGCCAACTGTTGTCGATCCGTTGGTTCTGCCATGACATTCGTCATAAAATCCTTCAAACCATGATCATCTAACAAAAACTGCATTTTGGCCTTCGATACGCCAAAATTGGAGGCTCTGTCAAGCCTGTCTTTATCCCTGAGCCCTGTTGTGGTCATCTCAGAGGCAGTGGACCCTACTTTGTATAGAAAGTTAATTGGCTCTCTCATGTATCAACATTGGGCTAAATATCTATTTTGTAGTGAACACACTCAGTCGGCTTATTGTGGAGCCTAAGCGAGTTCACTGGGTAGTTGCAAAGCATGTATTGAGATATCTCCGAGGCATAGTTAAGTATGGGATGAGGTACATTTAGCAAGATGGAGTGAAGCTAGACGGGTATACTGATGCAGATTGGGCAGGCAGTACAATTGATAGAAAGAGCACTTCTAGGTGCAATTTCAATCTAGGATAAATAGCAGTCTCTTGGTTCAACAGGAAACATAAGTCAATTGCGCTGAGTTCTGCTAAGGCAGAGTACATGGCTGCTAGTTTGGCGATCTGTGAGGCCATTCGGCTACGAAAGCTTCTCATGGGGCTTTTTGATTAGGAGTTGGAGCCCACTGTCATTCACTGTGACAATCATAGTTGCATCAAGCTCTCTGAGAATCCAGTGTTTCATCACAAGTCGAAGCACATTTAAACCATGTACCGCTTCAGCAAAGATTTTGTGAAGAATAGGACAATGAAGTTGCAATATGTAACTACAGACGAGCAAGTAGCAGGCATCTTGACCAAGGCCTCAATGAAAGGCAAGACTGTATTCTTCAAGGGTAAGTTGGGTGTTGTGTAGAACACCTTCCTCCACTAAGAGGGAGTGTTAAATTTGTAGCTTGGAAGGTGGTTCTGCATAGGTTTGGTGCCATGACATGCAGCCAGCAACCTAAAATTCACTCCTACAACATTATTTAATTATTCCCCAAGTCAGGACTTTAGGCTCTAAGTTAAATTTAATAATTTGAGTTTCTGACCACCTTTATGGTAAAGGGTAAAAAGGTCAATGGCAGATTAAGTAGTGGCCCTTGATCTCAAAAGATGAGATGCAATCTCTGCCATCCATCTTTTTGGAGAATTAGGTCAGCCACTATATGAAGGGGGATCAAGCTGTTGAGGAGACAATTCAAGTGGCACACTTGGGCATTCAGCTGGAGTGCAGGGGTAAGAGGATCCGCGAAGAAGAGTATCCTCCAGCACAGCAAAGCAGCGTGGAAAGGCAGGCCATACTTGCTGGGACGAGCAGGCTGCATTTCTGGGCCATATGAACAGGCCGTACAATGCATTTCTGGGCTAGGTCGTACACAGATTTTGCTGGACTATAGTTGCTGTAGATTTCTGATGCAATTCCTCATTCTGAAGCAGAATAGATAGCCCAACATTTGTTGCTTTTCCACTCACTGGGGTTTCCAGGGTAAAAGATGTGTTATTAATTTTATGCGTGTGGTTTTGTGTATTTTCTTTTGCTGTGCATGCTAGTAAATGAACCTAGAGTATTTGCTGTTATGAAATCTGATAAGAAAGCATTTAAATTTCTTTTGTGTGTTTATTTCATTGAATAATAAATTTGTAGTTGGTTTCATAGGAAATTAGCAAAACTTAATAGAGGTCACATGTAAGTCTGCATGTACATGTGAGCTAATGCTTGCATGCATATGTAGGCAATTTTGTAACAGCTGAAACATCCCCAATGTTCTGATTACTAGTTTGATATACAATGTTCCATCGTTTATTTGTTCAACCAAATGCCTTGTAGGTTACAGTTGCAAGTATTATAAATTTCTTGCTTTTCCAAGAGAAGATATCCAATTTCCTTTTGTTGATTTTAGTTTTTACAACAATGTAAACACCAAGAGCAGATGTGAGAATAAACATAGATAAGTATGTCATGATTTTCAGAAGCATCAGTGATATATTCCAACAGAATTATCTAATATGGGAAGCTCATTTACATGTAAAAAATCATCTAAGTGCATTAGCTAACTTAAGACAATATATACCTGTAATACTTCTGAAGCAGATCCAAGTTACGGTACTTTGTTTCTTTCTTGACAAGGTCATCTGAAAATCCGGCCATGAAGAGAAGCGTAATGCCCAAGGCCTTAAAAAAAAAGCTCCCAGTTCTTATATGCACTAGCAATGCCATTTGACACATTAAAGGCCCAAAAGATTTTAATTTATTCCTCCCCATGCGTTGTCTGACATACCTGCAAGTCCATGGAATAAGCAATGATCACATATTTTGATCATCTCTAAACATGCTTCCTGTTTTACTGCTTAGTCAAGTTGTTTGTTCAAGTTATTCCAACTTACCAAAAACTTCGAGTCCATGGAATAAGCAATGATCACATATTTTGATCATCTCTAAACATGCTTCCTGTTTTACTGCTTAGTCAAGTTGTTTGTTTAAGTTATTCCAACTTACCAAAAAACTCACAAACCTAACTTTGAGAAGGTCTTGCAAACTTTTGCATGTCTATCTTCATATAGCAATTAATTAAACGTGCAAATACACAAATCATAATACAATTCCAAAACTCCTGCCATATCCTGTGCAAAACCATTAGTTAGAATTTAGTGCATTCTGAGCTGTTGCATGTTTTCTGGTTGAAATAGAATCAGCAATGGCTCCAAAATTTCCCGAAGAATCAGCAATGGCTCCAAAATAGAATCAGCAATTAATGGAACAAAACCACATTGCAGTAATATGCGAGGAACAATTTAAATTTATTTTAATTTAAATATTAATGTCCAAAAATTTAAATTTATTTAAATTTAATTATTAATGTCCACAAATGGCCAAAGATATTTAATGTGACTATTAAAGGTACAAATAAGCTAAAGTGAGCATTGGGAGTGCTAGAGCATCTCCAAAAGTGGTACAGTAAGATAAGAAGAGAGCATATCGGGAAGAATACCCTAGAAATTCTCAGAGGAACTGGGAAAATCAATAGGTAGGGATGGAAAAAGGATACAAAGAGAGGAGCCAGAGCATTAATAAGCCATAAGAATGAGATGGGCGATGAACATACTACCTATCATGAACTGCATCTTGTGTCTCTCAATCACAGTGGAGAGTTGTGCAGTTGTCATGACTGTCGTAAATGAACACATTGTCATCCCGTATTGCTTAACTTGTTAGATCCAGGAGACATCAAAACACATTTTTACATCTTCAATTCTTGCCACGCTCTTGGCCCAAAGATGGCCTTCTACTCAAAGCACTTTCTACAACTAATGGACAGGCTTATTGTCTGCCTTAGTAAATGTTGGTTTTTGTAGCATCAGAGGTGTTCTAGTCTCAAAACTTTGTGGAGAGGCTAAAACATAGGAGTTCTCCATAACCCAAAAATCGCTTTTGAAAATTCCACCTAGAAGTGTCTCAATTAAATTATTAGCCTACTTTTTAATATTTCCTAAGTCTAAACTTAGGAAAAGTCGTTAATTAATCCATATTAATTGAGATAAGGTAAGAATCATCTAGAAACACACATAGATCGACTGGGAATTAATCTAGGCCCTTGATAAAGTTCTAATGTTGGCCGTTGATGCTCCAACAAAAGATTATAAGAAGAAGTCGATGGGTAGATGGAGAATAAACTAGTGCAGACACTCAGTGATCTAGGCAGATCGATTTTCCAGTAGCAGAGGGATTCAATAGGAGGATTCGAGCCAAAAATTGAGTAGCAGGTGGCAAAGGAGTGAAGCAGTATTCTGGTGGAGGTTCTCAGTGACAAAAGAGTCAGATCGAGGGAGTGCAAGTTTTCCTAGAGGGACTGTGCAAGGACTGCACAGGAAACAACAACAAAGCCGTTCGATCTAGTTGGAGGAGTAGTTGATTCAATAGTTGGTGGCTGAGATTTTGATAAAGAGGACCAATGAATCAATTCCAGAGCCAAAGAAAAGCAGAGCTGTAGATTTCAGAAGTATCCGAAGACAGCAGCAGCAAGGCTTGCGCAAGCACTGCACAGATGTTGACGCAGGAGGCAGTACACATTACCAAGGGGTCAATCTCAGGAGCTAAAATCAGCTGTGGGGTGAGGAAAAATCCTCAAGATAATTTTGCCAGTGATTCTCTCAGATTGGATTGTTAGTTTGACAACCATATTATTGTACTCAAATTCGCTGTTGAAGAATAATAATAAACCCTCCTCTGTTGCACTGATTTTCCCAATATTTTGTTTTCCGCAGCATTTTTATGTGAAAATTGCAGTTGTGATTTTATTCATTGTTTGTCATAGCAAATAAACTGCATAATTAAATTTACAGTTGGGAGAATAATTTCCAGTTGCTGTAATAGATGAAATTTTCACATGGTATCAGAGCGTGAGTGATCAGTCGAGAAGCTCAGAAGTTAGGGAGAGAATTTTGTTGTTCAGAGGGAGCAGCAGGCCAAATTTCTCAGAAGCTGCGCAACACCTAGACATGCAGATCGAATTGCTGGGCAAGGGTTCGATTTTCAGTTGCAGGTTGGCAAAAAAAATCGATTTTCCCAGAATTGTGATTCCGACAGTCAGAGGGAGCAACAACAACACAAATTTTTGCTGAGAACATTCGTTGGTTAGGCGCAAAATATTTTGTAGCAGTTGCTAGAGAAAAATCAATATCGGGTGGAAGAGGAATAACAAACATAATTGTCCTTAGTAAATTCTTCAGTATGACCATGGACAAAATGGACATTCAGGGGGCTTCAGATTTTTCTTCTAGGTTAGAGGATGAATTTGCTTGCGTATTAGGCTCAACTTCACAGGGTGTCTAGTATATAGACAGTGGAGCGTCAGCTCACATGACAAGGGTTAGAGAATATTTCTCTAGCTACAAGGAGGAGCAGATGGACTTCCAGATTACGATGGGAAACAAAACGAAGTGTACTCCGGTAGGAAGAGGTACCATCGATTTTCAGAGGGAGTCAGGAGCAAGTACCAGCACTACAGATGTACTGCATGTGCTAGGATTGGGTATGAACTTGATTTCAGTATCCCAGTTATAGGACATGGGATATGATATCCACTTCGTAGGGAAGAAAGTGTTTGTCAAGCACTCGAGCTCGAAGAGGGTAAGACAAATTGGAGTTCGAAGCAACAAATTGTACAGGTTGCAGCTCAACTCTCCAATGGCACTAATAGGCAGTGACAGTAGTAGTGGGAAGGAACTGAATGAGTTATGGCATAGAAGAATGGGACATCTACAACATGGAGCACTCAAGATGCTCAAAGAGATAGTCACAGGGTTCCAGAGCTTGGCACGAAACACGATGACGTGTGCAAAGGATGCGTGCTTGGGAAGTATGATAAGGCAACATTCCCAAGAAGTGACAACAAAGCGGATGGCATGTTAGGACTTATACATTCAAATATTTGTGGCTCGATGTCCACTATAGCGCCTAGTGGTGCCGAATACTTCGTCACCTTTATTGATGACCATTCCAAGAAAACCTGGATCTACTTCTTGAAGACCAAGGATGAGGTCTTTGATCGTTTTAGGGAGTTTAGGGCCCTCGTGGAGAATGCGACAGGGAAGAAGATCAAGGTGCTTCGCTCACAGATAATGGTGGAGAGTATATTGATAAAGACTTCACAGTTTTTTGTGCGAAGGAAGGCATCAAAAGAGAATGGAAAACTCCTTACAATCCACAACAAAATGGGGTAGTGGAGCGAAAAAACATAACTATAGTTGGGGCTGCAAAAGCAATGTTATATGACCAAAATTTTCCTAGGTTTCTCTGGGAAGAGGCATGTAACACAACAATGTATATTCAAAACAAGACTCCTCATACAGCATTGGGGAAGAAAATGCCAGAAGGAGTCTTCATAGGCAAGAAACCAAAAGTTAGTCACTTTAGGATCTTTGGCAGCATTGCTTATTGCCACGTGCCAGATGAAAAACACACCAAATTGGATCAGACTGCAAAGAAGGGGTTTCTCGTTGGGTATAGCGAAACCTCCAAGGCATACAGGATCTACATTCCTAGCACTAGGAATATTGTAGTGAGAGAAGACGTAAAGTTCATGGAAGATCGAGCTATCAAGAGATCTCGTGACATGCGTTCAGGTGATTAGAATCAACCAGCTGAAGCTCCATTGGTCTGTGCAAATTTCTAAATCTTAGAAACAAAAATCCTACTGCAAAAAATATGATTTACTTCTCCTACTTGTTTATTTAACTTTACAAGTTATTGTCTGAATTATTCATGAAAACGTTGAAGTAAATACACTGAAACCTACACAATTATACAAATCAAGTACTAAAGAATAAGCAATCATTCAGACAAAGGACATAGAAATTTTCGGACAAATATCCTCGGAAAAACCTAATGCAGGAAAACCGGTGCAACAGCGCTTGAGGGTTTTTATTATTATGCAGATTTCTGAATACAAACTAGGGTGCCAATGTGGCTCACCCAACAGATAATTTCCTTGGCAGAAGTACCTCTATTCAGAGATAGATATTATGGCTGATCCAACGTCAGAATGACAGACCCCACAGGTGCCTACACAATCCCCAACAAGCTCTGCGCTGGAACTACGTCACCCTTCCTAGTGGCTACGTCACCCTCCTTCGATTTGTTGAAACTGAGCCCGATTTGCTCCATAGAAACCCCAGCACTGCAGCCTCTGGCTTTGTGTCACCTCCTTCTGGACTACATCACCCCTCTTGGCCTACGTCAGCTCTGCATGAGCCCAGCTGGACCTACGTCACCCTCTCAAGGGTTGTGTTGTCTCTCCTGGGTAGATTTGCCTCTCTACAACTGTATTCCCGGCCTTGGATCCGAAATCCTGCTGCCGAACTGCCCCTCACTGCATTGCAAGCTCACTCTGAAATTCTCAGCAAACCACGCCTCAGAATTTCGACTTAGCTCAGTGCTACTACTTTGTGTGTGTATTCTCCAACTGACCCCAAACCTTCCTTTAATACTTTTACAGTTGACGAATCAACGACCATGATCGAATCTCTAACCGATGACTAAGGTTAAGAAAGACTTGATCCTCGTCACTTAGAACATTCTCACCCACATGTTTAAATTAATTCACTTTAATTATTTAATTTCCCTAAGTTAGACTTAGGGTCTCCATTAAAATAATTAATTATTTGAATAACTTAAGCTTCGGGTGGAATTTCTCAAAACGATATCTGGGTCTTGGAGATCTCATGTGTTCTAGCCCCTCCACAAAGTTTTGGAGCTAGAGCACATCTGATGCTACCCAAAAATCAACACTCCCTCTTAGCGAGGAATGTGCTCTAGCAACACTTCAACCTGAAGCATCACCCTGATCCGCGACATCGGTCCTCTGCGTTGCTGATGCTTGACTGCTGCCCTTCATCCACTGCGCCGCTACTATCTGTACTACTGCCCATGTCACTGCCACTAACACTGCCTCATCTATACTGCAACTCCCTCTAAAATGCTGCATCATGTTGCCCATAGCATTGCCACTGCTAACTGCTGCACTGCAACTCAGTTGCTGAGAAGCAAGCAACTAAAAACATCACCTAAAGACTTGACATATAAGTCAATCTAAGTGCACCTCGATACTAAAGCACCCTCTGCTGCTAATCTGCGCCGACCCTCTAGAGCTCTGCGCGGCTGCTGCTCTGCACGACGGAAGCACTTCCTCTGCGCTGTTGAATCCATCTGTAATATCCCCAAAGGGAAATAACCAGTAATAAACAGAAATATGCCAGACAGATATAGAAAATACAATGCTGAACCAGATCATGGAACAATTACACATAGAATGCCAGAAAACTGAGCCATTTTATTAATCTGAAAGTACATAGAGAGGAGAACAAGCAAATCAGAATGAGGGCACCTATCCTTGCTCAAGGCAAGTGAAGAATCCTCTCAGAAAATAGGAAATGGCTACTACAGAAACTGCATCCCAGCTGCTGGAAGAAACTGCCGTAAACTGCTGCTGCTGGAGTGAACTGAAGCTAGGGGCTGATCCCATTGCCGGAATGAGCTAAAAATCTACAGATCACCTATACTCGCTACTCCGGACAAAACCCAGAAACCGTGAAGCAAATGGACCACCTCCGAAAATCGCCCCCAGAAACCCACCTCCTACAAAAACGCTGTGCCTTCAGGAACAGCTCAGAAGCTCAAGAAATATGCTGGCAAAAGGGCTGGATCTACCCACAAATCCTCCAGATGAGATGACCAACTCCTCAAGGCTGAAAACACTGAAAAAATGCTGCGAGAACCCCACATAAAGACCCTACTCATCAGATCTGCGTCCTCCCTGACTGGATCTGCGTCCTCTCTGCCCAGATCTGCTGGATCTGAGTCATACAAGGCTGGATCTGCTACTACTCTCCAGATCTGCGTCCCACAAGGCTAGATCTGCTGCTAGCTCTTCAGATCTATGCTAGATCCGCCAATATCTCCTCAGATCTGCAACCTCAAAGGCTGGATCTGATGTTATCTCTTCAGATCTAGGCTGGATCTGCCAATATCTCCTCAGATCTGCAATCTCCCAAGCTGGATCTAGTGCTACCCCTCCAGATCTGCAACCTACAGAACCAGATCTGCCAATATCTGCTCAGATCTACAATCTCCAAGGCTGGATCTATCACTGTGCCGTCAGATCTGCGTCCTTCCTCTTCCTACTGGAACAACGTCCTCACTCCAAACTGATCTGCGTCCTTCCTGCTGCTGAAACTGCGTTTTTCCTGCTAGATCTGCGCAGCCACTAGAGGGCTTCTTCCTCTCCGACTCTCCACCTGAAACTGCTACTGAAACTGAAACATAGAACTCAGAAATTAACCTTACTAGGGCGGGCACTCGAAGTCCCCCGAAGCTAAGGGTGAAACCAGAAATAACCTTACCAGGGCAGGCACTCGAAGTCCCCGAGGCTAAGGGTGAGATCTCCGACCGGAGACACTCGTGCACTAAACAGTGCTGCAGACCGACTAAACAACCGGCGTGCTGAAGCAGACAGAAGTCCAGCTATCAATAATAATATCAAATCATGAATGATCCAAATGAGGTGAGAAACTCTCCTTTTATAATGCCAAACTCCCTCCAAAACTTAACTCTCCTTTGACCTGCGCAGTTTACCTTGGGTCAGCCTGATGCCTCCCCCATCATACTCATGTGGACCCCCAAGGCCCCCTCTCTAAGTTACAACGTCAATCTACTAGGAAAAAGAACACTTTATTATAAAGTGAGGTGACTAAAGTGAGGTGACCCCTCTTATTTCTCACTTTATTTATTATTTCCAACTAAAGCGGCAAAATTAAACAAAAATGAGATATTCCAATTAGCAAGGCTAATTGGGAATATTACAGTCTCCCGCGGCAAAACGTTGCTTGTCCTCAAGCAACTGAAGTGATGGATGCCGTAAAGTCTGCTCACTCTCCCAAGTGGCATCCTCATCCGGCAAAAATTGCTTGTTCTCAAGCAATGCTTGAACAAGCCTACTCTCTAGCTGATGCTCCCCGCCAATACTGCAAAATGTGCCTGGGTCCCACAGAAACCTCTCTGTCTCCTGCATCACCCTGATATGAAGGGATATCTCAATGCCAGGATCCCAAACTGGCCTCTCATGGTACCAGCCAATCAATAGTCCTCCCGGATCCCATCGCCACTGTGGCCAATAACCGCACAAGTCCCGTGACTCGAACTGCTCACTGCCTCTGGCTATGACTAGAGACCATGACCGCTGCTGCTCTGCATCTATGGCTGTGTAAGCTGGCCCACCAACTGTGAACCAACTCGTCACCTCTCTCCAATCAAGGCATGAAGTGAGGAACATCTCTCTCATGTGGATCCTCCATCCCCAAGCAATCATCCAAACCAAATGAGCCACCTCCTGACAAGGCAACTCCTGAAAATCTCCTTCCACCTCAAGCTTTGGTAATGAAGGTGGGCTGAAAGTCTGATCTTGGGCTGCAAAATCATTGCCCTCCAATGGCAAAGTGAAGAACAATCCTCCAAGGAAGGTCCCTCCAACAACGAAGAACAAGCTGGCCCACAACAATTCATCCATGAAGAATAGGACATGTGCTTCATGGATCATCCTAATGAGATGTTTGCTGAAGGTGTTACATGAGGATACATAATGCAAACAATCCCCCACAAGGATACAGCGCAGTCTCATCCACTGCAACCTCAGAAAATCATATGGCAAGCAATGTACAAGATCCATCACATCTACTAATGGATAGTAAATGGCTGAATATGACAACAACATAGGGCCAAACACTTGCCCATGGCTGTACAATGGATGAATATCAATCTCATGGCCCACATCAAAAGAGAACACATATGTAGTAGTGGTGGCCATGCCTCCTCCCATGCTCCTATTAGAACATGTAGTGCAGAAAATACTCAAAGGCACATTCAGCTCATGTGTCTCTTTCATAATCAAGCCTCCCATACAAATCTGACCATACGCTGGAAGTAAGATGGCACATGGATCCGCAAATGAGTCCTCCATAGTGTTTTGGCATGTTATGAAGAAGAATGAACCATGTGCGGCAAGAAGATAATCCTCCTCATGCTTGGAAACCCAAGTCAAGAAGAATATGCCATAGATGTCTCTATCATCATTACCTCCTCTTTGTGCAACAAATATGAAGTGATCCTGGGACCTGTGGGTTATGGGCCCACCATATCTCTGCTGCGCACACTCCATCCATAATGTTCTGCTCCAAGGTGACAACGCTGGGGGCTCATGCAAATAAGCTCCTGTCAATACAAGACTCTGTTCTCTGACATGCTCCCTGTCAGAGACTCCTCTAATACTGCTGCAACAAGTGTGGAGTACTTCCCAAGATGGAAGTGCTTCCCTGTCATCATCAAAGATCAAGGAGATAGTGCCATCCCCTCTTCCTGCAACATCATGCAAGGTGTGAGAGCAAATCTGCCCTTGCTCTCCCAGAAACAAACCAAGCAACCAAACAATTTGCTGCCTCCCCATACTTCCATCATACAACTCATGTGATGAAGACATAATGAGTATCATAGCAACATCATGCATACATACTCCATGCTGCTCAATGATGCAAGTATCCAACCATCTTTCCTCCACCCTCCGACTCTTAGGAAGAGTGTTTGCCAAGAGATGGCCAAACTCTTTCAAGAGTAACCAGCGCAGCCAAGCCTCCTGCTGTCTGGTAACACAGATCTGCAAGTAGCCTCCTAGCTCCTTGCTCATCAAACCCATCCACTCAATCACTTGTGGATGCCTCCTTCTCCTCATCCTGGTACTCCTCCCATGAGGGCTACCATCCTCCCAAATCAAATTTCTGATTTTGTACTTCATGGGATTTTGAAGTATAAACTTCTCAAGGATCAATGAGACCCTATCAAGAATCAAACAGGTGGTAGGCAAAAACCTCCCATCATGATGTGTATGGCTCAAGGGATGTCCAACACAAGCATGAGAGATGTTATCCATCCGAAGATGTCCTCCATCCTCTATCTGCTCTTGTGAGAAGGGAACCAAATCATTGTGTTCAATAGCCCGCTCCACCGAGTACCAACTCAAAATCTCTCGCCATCCAATCTCAACACGTGGCTGCTGTATCCTGTGCAACTCTGATCGTCTCATACCACCATCCAAGTCAACATATGAGACCTGACTAGGTGGCTTTGCCTCTCTCTCTCCAACGGAAGGAGATGACCCCACAACACTACTAGTCCCATCCATGCATACCTGAAGGGGAATGATCTGATGCTGCAATGTGCCCTCAGGTTGTACCATCAGGGAATCCAGCTGTTCCCCAATGCGGACCAACTTGGCCGCCGACTTGGCACAAGTCACTCTCATACCCTCCAGCTCTTGGTCCTGCAACATAATGGTCTCCCGTACTGACGCGGCCTTCTCCCTCAAAGCTCGAAGGTCCGTCCGAAGCCGATGATACCGCTGTCTGCGACCATCATCCAATGCCTCTGTGTCTCCTAGTGCCTCATCGATAGTAGATATATCTCCTGATACCTCACCCATCTGTCGTGTGCTGCTACCACCCAAAGACTCGGACATGGCTCCAGTCATCACCTCAGTGGATGGCTCTATCTGGGTAGGCTCTACCTCCTCCACTACGATATCAACCGGCACGGTCAAGGTAGTCTCTAATGATGGTGAGTCCTGTGTCTCACTAGGTGTAACCTCAGACTCTCTGCAACCCTGTGTTCCCTCATCCTCTTCTCCACTGCTCTCGAAGAAGACCTCAATGAAGTGTGCCTTCCCTGCCGTACACCTGTGTCCTCGTGCCCATGGCTCCCGGCAAGTGAAGCACACCCGCTTCCTCCTCAGCTCTCTCCTGTCCTCATCATCAAACTGCCCTCGTCCAGGATTCGCCTTGGGAGGCGGAGCCCTCGTGTCCTTACCCTTAGGCTGGAAGGCCCATCTCTGGGGATAAGGTGTCCGAGTCCTGGATAAGACATCCTGTAAGTCCCGAGTCCTGCTGATGGCGTCCTGAAGGGTAGCCGGTCTGTACAACCGGACTGGGCCACGAAGTGGCTCTGACAGCCCCTCCACAAACATGCCAACTATCCGGGCTGCAGATAAATCAGGTACCATCACCGAAATCCTCAAGAAGTCTGAAATGTATGTCTCTGCGCTCCCAGTCTGTTTGAGCTTGATCAGCTCACCAAAATGCTGCTCCGGATCCCTCCTGTCAAAGTGCTCTATCACCCTCCGTGTAAACTCGGCATATGTCGTCACTGTAGAATGCCCTAGTGTCGCCATCCCATGGAGCCACCAATCCTGGGCCTCACCCTCTAAATGCAATGCAGCCATCTTAATGGCCAACCTCTCTGGCATCCGGTTAAGCTGAAAGTAGAGGTCCAACTTCTCCACCCAAGACTCTGCCGTAGTCTTCTGCGATCCATCAAACATCGGCAAATGGAATTTACTTGCTGCACGGTGACTATCACGGTGGGATCCACGTCCCTTGTTTCGATCATAAGACTTGCTGCCACATCGGCACTGGATATATTGATTAAAAGGGAAAGCGTCCATGAATTCCTGTCCCATGCTCCGCCAATCTGCAAAAATGGCTGCATGTTGAGCTGGACTCACATCTCCTGCCATTGGTATTTTCTGCTAGGTGCCTACAGGCTCCTCAGAAACTGCACGGCTGCTGCAAAACCATATTGCTGCTTAACTTCAACCTCCGATTTACCCACTGAAAACTATTCAGAAAATTCCAGGAATTTGGGAAAGTGATCCTCGTCCAAAACCCAGAAAAACCCAGAAAACGTTTTTCCTACTTCCAAACTTCAAAATTTGACCCTTTTTATTTTGGCCCTTTTTCCAACTGCGTTTCTGGTATTGCAACTGCTATTGCTCTGTATGATCTATTTTCTGATGTCATAGACCACAGGCTGAGCCAGAATTATGCTCTGATACCACTGTAATATCCCCAAAGGGAGATAACCAGTAATAAACAGAAATACACCAAACAGATATAGAAAATACAATGCTGAACCAGATCATGGAACAATTACACATAGAATGCCAGAAAACTGAGCCATTTTATTAATCTGAAAGTACATAGAGAGGAGTACAAGAAAATCAGAATGAGGGCACCTATCCTTGCTCAAGGCAAGTGAAGAATCCTCTCAGAAAATAGGAAATGGCTACTACAGAAACTGCATCCCAGCTGCTGGAAGAAACTGCCGTAAACTGCTGCTGCTGGAGTGAACTGAAGCTAGGGGCTGATCCCCTTGCCGGAATGAGCTAAAAATCTACAAATCACCTATACTCGCTGCTCCGGACAAAACCCAGAAACCGTGAAGCAAATGGACCACCTCCGAAAATCGCCCCCAGAAACCCACCTCCTACAAAAACGCTGTGCCTTCAGGAACAACTCAGAAGCTCAAGAAATATGCTGGCAAAAGGGCTGGATCTACCCACAAATCCTCCAGATGAGATGACCAACTCCTCAAGGCTGAAAACACTGAAAAATGCTGCCAGAACCCCACATAAGACCCTACTCATCAGATCTGCGTCCTCCCTGACTGGATCTGCATCCTCTCTGCCCAGATCTGCTGGATCTGAGTCATACAAGGCTGGATCTGCTACTATCTCTCCAGATCTGCGTCCTACAAGGCTAGATCTGCTGCTAGCTCTTCAGATCTATGCTAGATCTGTCAATATCTCCTCAGATCTGCAACCTCAAAGGCTGGATCTGATGTTCTCTCTTCAGATCTAGGCTGGATCTGCCAATATCTCCTCAGATCTGCAATCTCCCAAGCTGGATCTAGTGCTACCCCTCCAGATCTGCAACCTACAGAACCAAATCTGCAAATATCTGCTCAGATCTACAATCTCCAAGGCTGGATCTATCACTGTGCCTTCAGATCTGCGTCCTTCCTCTTCCTACTGGAACAACGTCCTCACTCCAAACTGATCTGCGTCCTTCCTGTTGCTGAAACTGCGTTTTTCCTGCTAGATCTGCGCAGCCACTAGAGGGCTTCTTCCTCTCCGACTCTCCACCTGAAACTGCTACTGAAACTGAAAGATAGAACTCAGAAATTAACCTTACTAGGGCGGGCACTCGAAGTCCCCCGAAGCTAAGGGTGAACCAGAAATAACCTTACCAGGGCAGGCACTCGAAGTCCCCCGAGGCTAAGGGTGAGATCTCCGACCGGAGACACTCGTGCACTAAACAGTGCTGCAGACCGACTAAACAACCGGCGTGCTGAAGCAGACAAAAGTCTAGCTCTCAATATCAATATCAAAAATATGCATGATCCAAATGAGGTGAGAACCTCTCCTTTTATAATGCCAAACTCCCTCCAAAACTTAACTGCGTCCTTACTCTCCTTTGACCTGCGCAGTTTACCTTGGGTCAGCCTGATGCCTCCCCCATCATACTCATGTGGACCCCCAAGGCCCCCTCTCTAAGTTATAACGTCAATCTACTAGGAAAAGAACACTTTATTTATAAAGTGAGGTGACTAAAGTGAGGTGACCCCTCTTATTTCTCACTTTATTTATTATTTCTAGCTAAAGCGGCAAAATAAAGCAAAAATGAAATATTCCAATTAGCAAGGCTAATTGGGAATATTACACCATCAACCTCTGCGTTGTTGCTACGTTGTTGCTGCCTCTGCTCTGCGCTGCTCAAGACTTCAGCGTCCTAGCTCTGCCAATGATGCTCCATCATCCCTCGCACCAACTGACTCCAGTCATCCTACTACTGTCATTAAGGGCTCCCGTAGCCGTATGTGATCCAAGAGTTTGGGCACCTCAAGGATCCTGCCCCACCACTGCAATTCGAAAGCACTACAGATCAATGTCGCCCCACCTCTTTTCTCAAGGCACATGAGCACTCACGGCAACATCGTCATCAGTCCCACCATCATCCTTCGCTACAATAGCCTTGAAATCGGATTCTTCCTTGACCTTCTTTTTCATAAGGCATGTTGTGGCGAAATGTTCTATTTCATCACACTTGAAGAATCTTTCTTCTTCTTCCGCTGTTGCCCATGTTGTCCCTTAGATGCGTGAGCTGCATCTTCCTCCTCCTGCTTCTTGATCTTGATCCCTCCGTCGTTGATGCCCACCTTGGTCATCCTCCTGATTTCTTCTTGTTGAAGAGTTGCCCACATGTTTTCCCAACTCGAAAGTGTTTCTCTGCCCAAAATGCCTTGGACAAAGTTCTCCCACTCATCAGTAGCTGCATATTCCTCACCATAACACCTTCATCAGGTGTGCCCCCCACGACAACCAGTTGATCACGGATCGCCTTCAATCTAATGAGGAAGGGGTCGATCTCTTCTCCCTTCAGCATCTGGAATAATCGAAGCTGATTCTCAAGAAGCATCCTTCTCTGAACAGAAGTCCCCTAATACAATGCGGTCAAAGAAGTCCACATCTCATGTGTTGTTTTCTTCTCAGCAATGTGTGGGACCACATGATCCTTGACTCCATCCATGATCAAGCGCTTAGCCTTTGCTTGAGCTTCCTCATACTTCTTGAGAGTGTCAACATCAACAGGAACAACCATGGTATTCAAGGCATGATATTTGATGCGATAATCATCCAAAACTGCTAGGATCCTGGCCTTCTAGATAACAAAGTTAGATGCACCATCTAACCTGTCTTAATCCCTCAGTCCATGTTTAGCCATCTTTGCTCAATTGAATATGACGAACTGATTCTCTTCTCCCTCTTTTGCTTTTGCTATTGCCTCAGCAAAACTCAGATCTGGGTTTCTTGGTGCTAAAAACCCTCTAAGGAATCACGCTCCCTCTGAAAACCGATTTCCCTCTCGGAAATCCTTCGCCAACTGATGTTGAATCAACCCTCTCTGATCACTCTTTGTTGCTGATCAACACTGGATCTAGACTTCTTGGCGAGAAGTCTTCTGAGGAATTGTTTCCCTTTACTTTGCCACGCCCTGCTAGACACTGTTTTGCACCAACAGAACCAATGCCCCACCAGCAACTATTGAAGAAAAACGATCTGCACTTCCAGTCATGGCAATCGAAGGCTCAAAATTTTTGCGTTGGCCCAGTGAGCACTGCGCTGCCTCCGTGCAGCTACAACGTCACCTCTCCTGGCTCTGCGTCCCTTTGCATGAGCTCCACAGGTGACTGTGTCACCCTTCCTTGCCTCTCTCCGGATTTGTGTCGTCACTCGGGACAACTAACTTCCTGCAGCAAATTTTCTTCTATCTTTTGTTGATGGCTTCAGCTCTTCCTGAACTGCAAATGCTCTGATACCATGTGAAAATTTCCGAATCTTCGAAATAGGAATCCTACTGCACAAAATATGATTTACTTCTCCTACTTGTTTATTTAACTTTACAAGTTATTTTCTGAATTATTCATGAAAACATCGAAGTAAATACACTGCAACCTACACAATTATATAGATCAAGTACTGAAGAATAAGCAATCATTCAACCAAAGGTCACAAAATTTTTCGGACAAATGTCCCTGGAAAAACCCAATGCGGGAAAACCAGTGCAATAACTCTTGAGAGTTTTTATTATTATGCAGATTTCTGAATACAAACTAGGGTGCTAATGTGGCTCACCCAACAGATAATTTCCTTGGTAGAAGTACATATATCCATAGACAACTATTATGGCTAATCCAACGTTAGAATGGCGAACCCCACAGGTGCCTACGCAGTCCCCAACAAGCTCCGCGCTGGAACTGCATCACCCTTCCTAGTGGCTGCGCCACCCTTCTTCAATCTGCTGAAACTAAGCCCGACTTGCCCCATAGAAACCCCAGTGCTGCAGCGTCTGGCTATGTGTCACCTCCTTCTGGACTGCGCACCCCTTTGGCCCTGTGTTAGCCTCTGCGTCAACTCTGCGTGAGCCCAGATGGGCCTGCGTCACCTGTCAAGGGTTACGTTGTCTCTCCTAGGTAGATCTGCCTCTCAGCAACTGTATTCTTGGCTTTGGATCAAAAATCCCGCTGCTGAACTGCCCCTCACTGCACTACAAGCTCACTCCGAAATTCTCGGCAAACCGCACCCCATAATTTCGACTTAGCTCAAGTACTGCTACACTGTGTGTGTAATCTCCAACTGACCCCAAGCCTTCCTTTAATACTTTTACAGTTGATGAATCAACGACCGTGATCTAATCTCTAATCAACAACCAAGATTAGAAAATACTCGATCCTCGTCACTTAGAACATTCTCACCCACATGTTTAAATTAATTCAATTTAATTATTTAATCTCCCTAAGTTAGACTTAGGGTCTTCATTAAAATAATTAATTATTTGAATAACTTAAGCTCTGGGTGGAATTTCTCCAAACGATTTCTGGGTCTTAGAGATCTCATGTGTTCTAGCCCCTACACAAAGTTTCGAAGCTAGAGCACATCCGATGCTACCCAAAAATCAACATGGTCTAGTAGCAGGGGAAGCCCATGGGACCACCAGTGGGATAGTCATAGGGATCCAGTACATTAACAAGTACTAGCATTTCCTCAGGAGCAGGGAATCCAATGAGATCTCAGGAGATAGAGCAATAGAGGCAAGTTGAGGAGGAGCTGGTTGAACCACCCACTACTAGTGGGAGAACCAACAAAGAGGTTCGTCAGACACTAAGAGATGCAAAGGAGTTTATTGGGGCTCCTAGGACGAATAAGAGAGAGCATAGAAAACCTGACAGATATCAAGCATTCGTAGTTCAGGTTGCAGAACCTTCCAACTTTTAGGAAGTCGCACAACATCAAGTGTGAGTAGATGCCATGGTAGAAGAATACAACTCTATCATGATGAACGATGTTTAGGAGGTGGTGTCGAGGCGTAAGGATAGGTTAGTTGTAGGTTCTAGATGGATCTACAAGATCAAGTGTGTCGTAGATGGCAGCGTTGAGAAGTATAAGGCTAGGTTCGTGGCAAAGGGATATGCACAAAAAGAAGGGATAGATTATGAGGAGACCTTCCCCCCAATTGCCAGATACACTTCTATTCAGTTATTTATATTCCTAGCAACATAGATGGGATGGCAGATTCACCAGATGGACGTCAAGACAACTTCTTGAATGGGGTGATAGAAGAAGAGGTGTACATAGAACAACCAGAGGGCTTCGAGACTCATGAGAGGTGCACTCATGTGTGTAGACTGAAGAAAGCTCTATACAGGCTCAAGTAGGCTCCCAGGGCATGGTATGGTCAGATTGACGACTACTTGCAATAGATGGGATTTGTCAAGAGTGATGCAAATCTCAACCTTTACTATTTGATGGTAGAGGGTGAGCCACTCATCCTAGTATTGTATGTGGATGATCTCTTCTTGACAGGATCATCAGGGCTCATAGAGGACTGCAAGAGGAACTTGGAAGCAGAGTTTGATATGAAGGATTTGGGGTTGATGCACTATTTCCTAGGATTGGAAGTGTGGCAGAAGGACCGAGAGATCTTCCTTGGGCAGGGAAGATACGCTACAGATATTTTGAAGAGACTCAGAATGCAGGATTGTAGACCTATGTCTATGCCCATGATCACCAACTCGAAGAAGATAGATGCATTAGACAACAAGGATGTCGACCCCACCTTTTATAGACAACTTATCAGTTCCCTCATGTATCTGGTCAACATTAGGCCAGATATCTGCTTCATAGTCAATACCCTCAAACAGTTTATGGTAGAACTGAACAACGTACATTGGGCAACAATTAGGCATATTTTGAGGTATTGCGCGACACAATCGAGTATGGGTTGAGATATACCCGAGGGGATGATGTCATATTATGTGGGTTCACAGATGCAGATTGGGAAGGCAGTTCAAAGGACAAGAAAAGTACCTTTGGGTACTACTTCAACGTTGGATCAATAATGGTTTCTTGGTGTAGCAGGAAGCAGAAGTCAATAGCATTGAGTTTTGCAAAAGTAGAATATATGGCAACAAACACAACTACGTGCTAATCTATATGGATTTAGAAGCAGCTAGTAAGCTTGTTCAGGCAGAGGATGGAGGTGACCAGTGTCTACTGTGATAATCAGAGTTGCATTAAGCTCTCTCAGAATCCAGTGTTTCATGACAGGTCGAAACACATAGATATTCGAGGTCATTTCATCAAAGATTGTGTGCAACGTGGAGCGGTCCATCTATAGTATGTTACAATGTTGCGAACATCAGCATCGAGATAAAATTGGCAAGGGTCCGGAAAACCAAAAAATCGTAAAAATCAAGAAAATATCGGTAAAAATCGGCAAACATCGGCTAAGCCAATAAATCGTGATATCAAGATAAAATCGGGATGTTATCGAGATGTTCGCAACACTGGTATGTTCCCACAAAAGAGCAGGTTGCAGATATACTCACGAAAGCTCCTGGGAGAGCTAAGTTCTTCTATTTCAGAGAATAAATGGGTATGGTGGAGAACCCATTTCAGTAGAGGGACAAATTATTTTGGATGCTTCTCAATTGCAATAGTTGTAGTTGTAGCAACAACAAATGAGAGGGGGTTACAATGCAGATGCAGGGTTGGCAACAGTATGCCAGTGTCAGTAGCGGCACAGATGCAACATCAGAGTTGTGTAGTGGTTGGTGGGCAGTAGCTAGACATCAACAACATGACAAAGGGTGATACAAAGACGGGGTGTTGTAGTAGTAGTGCAACGCTAGAACACCTTCCTCACTAAAAGGAAGTGTTGGTTTTTGTAGCATCAGAGGTGCTCTAGTCTTGAAACTTTGTGGAGAGGCTAAAACACAGGAGTTCTCCATAACCTAAAAATTGTTTATGGAAATGCCACCTAGAAGTGTCTCAATTAGATTATTAGCCTATTTTTTAATATTTCCTATGTCTAAACTTAGGAAAAGTGGTTAATTAATCCATATTAATTGAGATAAGGTGATAATCATCTATAAACTCACACAGATCAATTGAGAATTAATCTGAGCCCTTGATTAAGTTCTAATCTTGGTCGTTAGTGCTCCAACAAAGGATTATAAGAAGAAGTTGATGGGTAGATGGGGAATAGACTAGTGTAGACACTCAGTGATCTAGGCATATCAATTTTCTAGTAGTAGAGGGATTCAACAGGATGATTCGAGCCAAAGATCGAGTAGCAGGTGGTAGATGAGTGAAGCAGTATTCTAGTGGAGGTTCTCAGTGCCGGAAGAGTTAGATCGAGGGAGCGCGAATTTTCCCAAAGGGACAGCACGGGCAACAACAACAAAGCAATTCGATCTAGCTGGAGGAGCAATCGATTCAGTAGCTGGTAGTCGGGATTTTGATAAAGAGGACTAGTGAAACAGTTCCAAAGCCAGAGAGAAGCAGAGTTGTAGATTTCAGAAATTTCCGAAGGCAGCAACAACAAGGTCTGCGTAAGCACTGCACAGAGGTTGATGCAAAATGTAGTATGAATTACTGAGGGGCCAGTTTTGGGAGCTGAAATCAGTTGCGGGGTGAGGACAAATCCTCCAGATAATTTTTCCAATGATTCTCTCAGATTGGATTATTAGTTTGACATCCATATTATTGTACTCAAATTTGTTGCTGAAGAATAATAATAAAAACCTCATCTGCTGCACTGGTTTTCCCAAGTTGGGTTTCTCCGGGGAAAATTGTCCAAAAATAACAGTGTAAAAATTATTGTGTGTACTAGATTTCTCAGTTTCCAGTATTTTTGTTTTCAATGGTATTTTTATGGTGAAATTTGCAGTTGTGATTTTATTCATTATTTGTCGTAGTAAATAAACTGCATAATTAAATTTACTGTTAGGAGAATAATTTCCAGTTGCTGCAATATATGAAATTTTCACAGTAAACTCCACATTATTAGAATTTTGGGTAGCTCAGAAGGTATTTCCGAGAAGGATACCCACCAAAAGTGGTTGGTTGGGAAATTAACCCAAAATCCCAATTTTGGACCCAAGACGTGGGTTTAGGACCTATTACCCATCATGAATGGGTGACACCCATAGGAGAATTCTTCTCTTCGATTGTCTTGAACCGAAAACCCCTTTCAGCCACCAGATAGCTCGACGTGCCACCATCTCCACCACCTGATTGCCCTCACCCATATGTTATGATCGTATGTTTGAAGGTGGGTCTTCCAACCCTGAAGGTATGGCTTTCATTATGTAATTGGGTATTTTTGCTTAATTATCATGGACACATCTGGGCATGGATTAGTGGGGGGATTCAGCGAAAAGAATGGGCTTGGTCTGTACTCTTGTCCCCTTGTCAAATTTGGTGGTTAAGCTTGTATCCTAGTCCAGTGGAATCTCCTTTATTGGCTACTAGCTTTAGGAGTGGCACTACATGGGAAATCCCAATTTTGGTTGCATGGTCCTGCTTCCCGACATCACATACATCACTCTCTTCCGCTCATTATAGCCCCTTTCACATTTTTCCCATCTGCGTCCACATTTTTCCATTGGGTCCACAAGGAGTTATCCTCCCCCTCCCCTTGTCCACACTTTGGGTCGGGCCTAGAGCGATGCCCTGGAGGTTGATGCAACTAAAAAGAAAGTTAAAAGCATCATTTGGCCACTTACAAAAGTTTAATGTACCAAAAAATGCAAAAGATGATCAGGGCATGCAAATCTAGCACGTGGGCAAAAGCCAAACATGATCTCTACCCCTTATCATCATGGCCATCGCCTTGGTTCCTACGGCCCTATATGAACCCCCTACATCATTGAGGAACCCATGATTGTCCCAACTCCTGGTGGGCGATGAACTGGCCTACCCTAAGGGGGTGTCCACTGCTATATCATTCACATCATGCTCTCATTCCATGGACCCCAAGTAGTTATAAAAAGAAAAGTCAATAAAAGGAAAAATGCATATAAAGAAGGGTGGGAAAACAAAGGTCGTGGTAGCTCATGTACCACGATTGTTCCCTCCTACATCTATACACCCATGTGTGGGCTTCCCTCATTATAGCTACCCTTGTACCATGGCATGTGGCTTGGAGCCTTCCCCCATTACCCCACTTCATTCCATCATTATTTGTTAAAATGTGCAACTAGGGCCAAACTCCACTTTGGGAAACTCATTTGAAGAAGATGATTATTGGATCAAATTCCTATTTCCTAGAGGTCCAAAATTGATCTAGGTCTCACTGAAATTGGACAACGAGAAATATGGTTTTGATGTCAAGCCCATAAGAACACATTTGGTCAAGGTCGGCTTGGGGTCTCATTAGTCAAATTGACCCTCCTCCATCACATATAAATAGAAGAGACCTTCAACCTTATATGGCACATTCAAAACACATCATTCCTTCTCTCTCCTACATTGATTGGTTCGTACAGATTGTAGGGCAACCTCTTTTTCTTCACAAGTGCGAGATTTTTGGAGGCATCTTTGACTGTTTGGGCTGACATTCTACAACACGAGAGTTTGACTTTGTTTGACCGAGTTCCTCTCCTTTGTTTGACCACCAAAAGTTCGATCTTGGAGGGTTGAGTTGTTGGGCACCGAAATCGAGGAAATCTGGTTAGGTTGACTTGCGTTGACCGCAGACCTGTGTTGACCGATTTGACCACAGGGTTAACTTTCTAGTTGATCGAGTTTGATTTCTCCTTTTATGACTGTTTTTGTTGTTGGTTAATCTTCAAGGAATGCTAAGTTAGTTTGACCTTGACTGAGCTCAAGGACTCTTTTTCTGCAGCGTTGACCATTGTTGCCTTTCTGGTTAGGGTTGTTTGACTGCTGTTGACCAAGAGCAGGATTGTAGACTTTGTTTGGGCCATCTATTTGACTAAGGGTAGTGGTATTGGTTCATCTAATTGGAAAGTCAAGTCACATTGACTTTGACTTCATCATCATTGTACATTATTGGACTCTCTCTCCGTTGAACATTTGATATTTGATAATAAGATGGATTGATTAAGGGTTTTCCCCATCTTGGGGTTTTTCCCTGGATTGAGGAAATTCTTGTGTTCTCTTGTCTTGGCTTGTCTTATGTAGTTTATTGTTTATGTTCTATCTACAGTTATTGTCAATGTGAATTAATGGTTTATGTGATTGCTATTAGTAATTAAGTGGAAATTATCATTGGGCTAATAAAAGGACATTGAAGTAATTGTTGCAAGCATAGAAAACACCATTGTTATCTAAAATTAACATGGGATCAGAGCCCAGGTGAGGACAAGCCCAAGAAAGAGAGAAAAGAAATCACTAAGATATTTGTTGGACAAACATTATTGGACAAGTCTCCATGGCCTCTACATCTTACTTTAAGACTGAGGACAAGCTCAATGACAAGTTTGAATATCATGCATGGAAGATAACTTTGAACCTGACTTTGGAGGAGCATGAAGTATTGGACTGTGTGCAAGTTAAAGTGGTGGAGCCTCCTTCAAATGCACCTGCGATTGCGAAAACGAAGTATATAAAAGATGAGGGCAAAGCAAATAAAATTTTGATTGACTCCATTCAAAAGCATTTGGTTGCCTATGTTTCTGATTTGGGAACTTCTAAGGAAATATATGATAAGCTGGTTGGGATGTTCAAAGTGTACAATGCAAGTCAAAGTCTCTTTCTCAAGAACAAGTTGAAGGATATCAAGATGGATAAAGGGGAGACTATCCAATCCCACTTCATGGGAATAAATCAAATCAAGAATGACCTGCTATCTATTGGAGAAGTTTTTGCAGACAGGGAGCTCACTCTAATTGCTCTTGGAGGTCTTGCAAGACCATGGGATATATTTACCACCACCATTCTCAACAATGACAGGATACCTAGTTTTGATGGGATATATTGGCTAGATGCACTCAAGAGGAAACAAGGATGATGGAGAGAGATAAATCCAACAATGGAAATGAACCTACTGCTTTCTCTGCACATGCTAAGAGGAAAAATGATGTTGGTCCAAGGAGACAAGGTCAAGTATCTAAAAAGGGATTCAAAGGAAGAGGCAACGGAAGATGGTACAATTGCAACAGGTTCAACCACTATGCTAAAGTGTTCTCATAAGAAAAATCCTCCAAGGGATGAAAATAACAACAACAATTTCAAAAGCAATGGAAATCAAAGGAATAACAAGTATTACAACAAAGAAAAGAGGAATGCTCCCGCTGCTCGAGAAGGAAATAGTCGACCTCCCAAGAGGATAATAAATGCTGGGAAGTGTCGTATGTGCCTGATTTGAAGAAGAACCTGGCGTCTATTTCTGCAATGGAAGACAAAGCTCCAAGGTAACTTTCAATGATGGAAAGGTATGTATATGGCATAGAAACCCTAAATATTCTTTTACTCTTGGATTTAGGGTTGATGGCCTCTATCAAGTTGGTGGAAGTCCTTTGGGAGCTTTGGCAGGTGATACTTCTCTTCAATGTGAATTATGGCACTTGAGATTTTCCCACTTACATTACAAAGCCTTACCTGGGGTAAGGAAGATGGTCAAAGGGATGCCTAAGTTTAGTATGTACTATGAACCATTAAGGAGTCTGTTAGGGATGTGCAACTGGGAAACATACAAAGCGACCATTCCCTTCTAGTGAAAGCAAGACAACTGATATTCTTCAATTGGTCCATTCTGACATATCTGTATCTTGCCCGTAACTTCATTAGGAGGGTGCCCATACTCTGCAATTTTTGTGGATGACTTCTCACACAAAACATGGATTTATTTCTTGACGAAGGATGAAGTGTTCAAATGGTTTCATTCTTTCCAAGCATTGGTGGAAAATCAAGCAGGGAAGAAGATCAAGACGTTAAGGACTGACAATGGAACCGAATATCAATCCAATGAATTCAATGACTTTTGTAGAGAAGCTGGCATTAAGAGGGAGACAATTGTACCATACACTCCAAAGCAAAATGGTGTTGCTGAAAGGAAGAATCGAACAATCTATGGAAATTTCTGAATCTTTACACTTTATGCAGAAATCTTTACTGTTAATCTGGTTATGCTCCTCCTACTTAGATAAATTATTAACTGAATAATATTCAAGTGAAAATCAAAGCAAAACACATAACAGATCTCCACCAACTCAGATCTAGAACAAGTTCATGCACACATAGACAAAGTGACACAGTTATTTCTGGACAAATAGTCCTTGGAAAAACCCAATGCAGGAAAACCGGTCTTCTGGTTGTTGGAGGGTTTTACTATTAAGAATTTTCTGAATACAACAAGCCTGGGTTCCAGATCTAGAAAACCCAACAGAGAAATAATAGATCTACAGCTCACTGGCTGATCTAGGGCCAAAACAATGACTGATCTACACCCTCAAACGGGATTTACAGAACTCAGCGAAAATTAGGGCCTAGAAACCCTAGCGCTACCCCTGAAGCCTCTGCGTCAGGCCTCTGAAGCCCCTCTGACCTTCAGTGCTGCTCCGAAAAGGGCTGCGTTACCTCAGACTGGGTGACGCAGTCCTTACGCTGCCCCTTAGGGTCTCTGCGTAACCCCTGAGGGCTTCCTGCATAAAATAGCGTTGTCCTTGAGGGACTGCGCAGCACCTGCGTAGCACAGTTGTTGCCCTTCCTGTTGCTGCTCTCCTGCTTCTTTGTGCTGCCTCTCTGAGCTGATATCTGCCTCTTGCAAATTCTAGACCCTGGGATCAGACCATCCCCTTAGCCTAAATTCCCCTCTCTGCAGTTGAAACACTTCTAAGAATTCTTAGCAAACCCGCCCTAGAATCTCAGCTTAGCTTCAGTGCTCTACCTCTGTGTGTCTTTACAAATGACCCCAAGCCTTTCCTTTATACTTTTCTCGTTGGGAAACCAATGACCGTGATCAGATCTTGAATCAATGGCTAAGATTAAAAGAAAGCTTGATCCATGTGACTTAAGACAATTTCATCACATGTTTAAATAAATTCACTTTAATTATTTAAGTTCCCTAAGTTTTAACTTAAGAAATACATTAAAATAATTAATTAATTTAATATCTCCTAAACTAGATGAAATTTCCCAAATCAATTACTGAGTCTTGTAGATCAAGTGTACTCTAGTCCCTTCACAAAATTTGGGAGCTAGAGCACAAATGATGCTACCCAAAATACACAAAATCTAAACACTCCCTCTTAGCATCATGAATGTGCTCTAGCAATACATCACACTATGCATTACAAGACTTTGGGTACTGGTTTTGTGTTGTTGATGCTTGGCCTGCAGCCACTCAACTCTGCACTGCTGCTGCCATTCTGTACTACTGCCCATGACTCTGCCACTACCACTGCAACCTTTGTATTGTAGCTCCCTCTCAATATGTTGCATCTGTGCTGCTCATAGCACTTCCACTGTTGATCTGCTGCACTGTAACTTCAGTTGTTGACAGAAACAACTGAATCTCCTACCCAATCTTTGACAGACAAGTCAGATGGGTTGATTCCTCATCACTGAAGCTCCATAGGCTACAGATCTATGCTGGCATCTGAAGGAGGTCCCAATCTGGGAGTCCACTCTGCCCAAGATACTTTGGACAAAGCTTTCCCACTCATCTGTGATTGCATTGAGGGCAATCTTGACTATCACATCGTCTTCCACCTTAGCACCCGTTGCAGTCAACTGATCTCTGATTGACTGAAATCTGAAGAGAAAATGCTCCATGTCTTCTCCCTTGGTCATCATGAATGACCTCATCTGTGTCTCCAATAGCATAGTTCTTTGGACAGATTTTCCCTCGTATAGGAAGATTAAGGCCTTCCACATTTCATTATTTGTCTTCTTCTTAGCTAAGTGTGGTACAATATGGTCCTTAATTCCATCCATAATCAGCCGCTTGGCATGCTCAGTAGCTTCCTTATGCTTTCGAAGGAGATCCAGATCGGTTGGTGTGGCCAGAGTTTGCTTTGCATGGTCTCTAAGATTGTATGCCTTAAGGACTATCAAGATCCTTGCCTTCCAAATTGAAAAGTTGGAAAGGCCATCCAACCTGTCCTGATCACGCAGTCCATGAGGAGCCATCTACTCATAATGTGTCGGAACTTCCTTTTCTCTTTGCTAGAGAAATGGATCTAAGGCCCTTGGCGAAACAGACACCTTTTGCTCCCTCTGACAACTGGTTTTCTTCCTTGGAAATCTGCCAAATCAACTATGATTCAACTCTCTTTGATCCTCTAATCAATTTGCAAGTTTCTTTGGCTAGAAACTTTCTGAGAAGTTGATCTCCTCCTGCTTGTGCTTAGTCTAAAAATCTAAAAACTTCATAAATTTAACCCCACCAGCACCTTCTGAATTTCTGCAGCTAATCTTCAGTCTTTTTTGGATCTGACAAATTCAAATTTGCATCACACTGGCAGGCTTCAGACTAATTCAGTGTTGTTTCCAAGCTGCCTCTGCGCAGTAATTGTGTGGGCTTGCTAGGAGACGGTGTTAGACTGCGTCACCCTTCCCTCTGCGTGAATCTACCTCTGAAAATTGCGTTGTCCCTTCATATCTGCGTTTCTGCTGCTTTTCCAACCGCTTTCTGCAACTAGAACCTTCAGTCTCTTGCTGGTGACCCTCCTAGATCTGCAATTGCTCTGATACCATGTGGAAATTTCTAAATCTCTACACTTTATGCAGAAATCTTCACTGTTAATCTAGTTATGCTCCTCCTACTTAGATAACTTATTAACTTAATAATATTCAAGTTAAAATCGAAGCAAAACACATAACAAATCTCCACCAATTCAGATCTAGAACAAGTTCATGCACACATAGACAAAGTGACAGTTATTTCTGGACAAATAGTCCCCGGAAAAACCCAATGCGGGGAAATCGGTCTTCTGGCTGCTGGAGGGTTTTATTATTAAAAATTTTCTTAATATAACAAGCTTGGGTTCCAGATCTGGAAAACCCGACAGAGAAATAATAGATCTACAGCTCACTGGCTGATCTAGGGCCAAAATAATGACTGATCCACACCCTCAAACGGGATATACAAAACTCAGCCAAAATTAGGGCCTAGAAACCCCAACACTGCTCCTAAAGCCTTTTCATCAGCCTTTGAAGCCCCTCTAACCCTCAGCGCTGCTCCGGAAAGGGCTGTGTTACCCCAAACTGGTTGACGCAGTCCTTACGCTACCCCTTAGGGTCTCTGCGTAACCCCTGAAAATAACGCTGCCCTTAAGGGACTGCGTAGCACCTGCGTAGCACAGTTGCTGCTCCTGCTTCTCTGCGCTGCCTCTCTAAGTTGATCGCTGGCCTCTTGCTGATTCTAGATCCTGGGATCAGATCATCCCCTTGGCCTAAATTCCCCTCTCTACCACTGAAACACTTCTGAGAATTCTTAGCAAACCCGCCCTAGAATCTCAACTTAGCTTCAGTGCTCTGCCTCTGAAAGCCTCTGAAGCCCCTCTGACCCTCAGCGCTGCTCCGGAAAGGGCTGCGTTACCCCAGACTAGGTGACGCAGTCCTTAAGCTGCCCCTTAGGGTCTCTGCGTAACCCCTGAGGGCTTCCTGCTGAAAATCACGTTGTCCTTGCTGCTGCTGCTGCTCTCCTGCTTTTGCGCTGCCTCTCTGAGTTGATCTCTGCCTCTTGCTGATTCTAGACCCTGGGATCAGATCATCCCCTTGGCCTAAATTCCCCTCTCTGCAGCTGAAACACTTCTAAGAATTCTTAGCAAACCCGCCCTAGAATCTCAGCTTAGCTTCAGTTCTCTGCCTCTATGTGTCTTTACAAATGACCCCAAGCCTTTCCTTTATACTTTTCTCGTTGGAAAACCAACGGCCATGATCAGGTCTTGAATCAATGGCTAAGATTAAAAGAAAGCTTGATCCGTGTGACTGAAGACAATTTCATCACATGTTTAATTAAATTCACTTTAATTATTTAAGTTCCCTAATTTTTAAGTTAGGAAATACATTAAAATAATTAATTAATTTAATATCTCCTAAACCAGATGAAATTTCCCAAATCAATTTCTGGGTCTTGTAGATAAAGTGTACTCTAGTCCCTCCACAAAATTTGGGAGCTAGAGCACAACTGGTGCTACTCCAAATACACAAAATCTCAACACAATCATGGAAGCCACTCGTGCCATGATCTATGATCAAAGTCTATCGAAATTCTTGTGGGGAGAAGCTACCAACACTATTGTATATGTTCAAAATAGGAGCCATCATCAAGCCTTGGATTTCAAGATACCCGAGAAAGTCTTCACTGGTAAGAAACCTGATGTTTCTCATTTTAGAATCTTTGGCTGTCCTATGTATTTCATGTCCCTAAAGAGAAAAGGAATAATCTGGAAGCTTTCGGGAAGAAAGGTATATTCGTTGGATACAGTGAAAATTCAAAGGCATATAGAATTTATGTACCTGGTCAAAGAGATGTGGAAGTAAGCAGAGATGTTACCTTTGATGAAGACAATGTCCTCAGGAAAACCAGAGATCTCCCCATGTCAAGGAAGGACGATGATGATGTGGCTGAAAAACAAGAAGAACCTACGATGGATGAGCCTATGCTTGACGTTAATGGCCCAATGGATCCTCTTGATCCACCTCCAAGAGATCCACTATGGCTCAAGGATACACTTCAAGATGTTGAAAAGCATACCGCTCCAAGAGGGACATTTCGCGAAAGTAAGAAGCCTAACATGTATCAAGGGTACTTGGCTACCATGAGAACTATTATTCAAGTTGAACCTTGCATGTTCAAAGAAATCGTAAAACACTAGGTATGGAAAGATGTGATGAATGAGGAATATGAATCAATCATGAAAAATAATGTCTGGGAAGTGGTGCCGAGACCCAAGGACAAGCCTGTGGTCACTTCTAAATGGATCTATAAGATAAAACATGGAGCTGATGGAAGTGTTGAAAAATATATGGCAAGGTTCGTAGCTTGTGGCTTCTCTCAATGTTATGTAAATTTTATTAAGTATTAGTTAAATATAGTTATCTTAGGTTTATTAATGTGGAAGGGCATGATCAACGATCATGCCTCTTCGCCAAAGGACACCATAAGGTTGTATTTAAAGCCTTGGTGATCCTCACTTGTAATCATCTCATCTTTTATCAATAATAATATATACTTATCAAGTTTATCAGAGTTTTTACACTCCATTGGTATCAGAGCCGTCGCTCTTTAGGATCTGTGTGATCACCAAGAATTAAGGAATTACAAGAAAATTCCAGAATTGCAGATTTTTTTTTAAATCGAGTGTTTGTGGGCAGCATTTGTTTAAAAAAAGATTTTACAGATTTTTCCTCCCCGAATTTTTTCCCTCTTCCCCCTCACATAGCACTCCCCATTACCCTAACTCCCATCTTCCCTCGGCCATTCCACCCACGACCATTCCCCATTCCCATTTCTGACCGCCTTACCCCCCTCACTCCCCAACCGCTCCTACCCACTCCAATTCCCACAATCACCCCATCTCCGCCCCCCCGCTCACCACACTCCGCTGCCCTCACCTCTCGGCCCCTCCCAACACTCCAACACTCTGGTCTCCCCTGACACCCTTCCTCCCTAGTCGCCCCCTGACTCCCTTCGCTCCCCGCCCTCGGCCATTCCCCTCGGCCCCCTCACACAGCCCTCACCTTTCCGCCGTCCCTTCGCTCCCCGTCCTCACTCCCTTCCCTCCCCCGACGTCTTCCCCCTTTCCGTCGTCCCTCCGACCCATTCCCCGTCGCCCCGTTGTCCCCTCCCCCGTCGTCTTCCCAGCCCTCCATAGCACCCTCCCCCGCCATCTTCCCCACGTCTTCCTACCTCCTTCCCCCTTTCCGTCGTCCCTCCGACCCATTCCCCGCCGCCCTGTTGTCCCCTCCCCTGCCGTCTTCCCAGCCCTCCGTAGCACCCTCCCCAGCCATCTTCCCCGCCCTTTTGTCGTCTTCCCCACATCTTCCTACCTCCTTCCCGCCGTCTCCCACTACCCCCCTCAGCCCTCCCGCTGACCCTCCCTCCGCCCTCCCGCCTCCCCCAACGTCGTTCCTCCCCGCTTCCTCCCGGCCCTCACCACCCTTACCTCACTTCTCCTACCCACGCCTCTCCGCCACCTCTGCCCCGCAATCAACAGCTTCCCTTCCGCTGTCCACTGCTCTGCCGTCCACCGCCCCCATTTCCTTCGTCGTCTCTTGTCAGCTATTATTGTCCCCACCGCAGCCAGCAAACAATATAATCGTTTTTTTTTAAATATATATATATATATATATATAACTATATAAATAGATTCAATTTTTATTTAAACATTAATTTAGAATTAATTTTATATAAAAATTAGTTAAAAAATTATTAATTTAATTAATTAAAAAAAAAAAAATACAGCTTTGAGGAAAAAGCTTTTAAGGAAAAGGGGATAAGCCCTAACAAGGAGTATGAGGAGTATGACATCATCAATGTCGATGGTCGATTTCCAAAAAAAATTGCTGGATCTTGAGAAACAGATCAATAATAATTCCGAAGACTTTGGCAAAAGATTAGTTGGTCTCGAAGGTACAATTGTAGGAAACTCCAACGATATCAAAAAGCTTCATGATACGACAAATCAAATAGAAAGACAAATGTGGCTAAATCGTCACGAGGCCACAGAAAATCATAGCAAAGCAATGAAAAAGATGACAGAACTCTTTGATAAGATAAATGATAAGATAGATAAGATAAGTCAGACACAAAAACCAATATTCCTGAATGTTGAACATAATCAACTGAACAATTCAGCTAATCCAGATCATAATCATGAATATAACATGTTTGAAAAAGAGCAATTAAATGAGGTTGAATTGGAAATCAACTCACATGAAAGCTATAGTGTTGAAATACCTAGAAGCAAAGACTCTGAAATCAACCATGAAAATTATAGAGCTGAGAAACCAAGAGAAGAAAATGCAACTCAATCCACTAATAAAGCCAGTAATGCAGCAACAAAAGTTATTGAGAACTTTTATATAAATGAAAATCCAATGGCAGAAAAAGAAACAATGTTGGTGAAGGAGCCACATAAAGAATTCAACGTCACTGCTATCACAGATGCAACAACAGACATAGTCATTGAAAATGAAAGAAACCATGAAAATACAAATGCTTATAAACAGCGAAATGTTTCATCCCCAAATTTGAAAGAAAAATGTGAAGAGACAAACACATCTGAAGCCATTGATACAGCGCCAGAAGCTGTTGAGGCCTTCGATGATGAAGCAGATATGGTTGTTAAGAAGGAAGCGTTTGATGATGGGGAGAAGTTGCATCGGATGATAATTGTTGGTAACTTACCTCTAAATCTAAAAAGGAACCACGAAGAATCACCAGTAGTACAAGGAATAGTCCAGACACACGCAAAAGTATTTCAAGACCTTCCAATGAAAATGTCTCCTAATAGGGAAATCAAACATCCAATAGAAGTCAAGATAGGATCCGACTCTGTCAATATCAAATCTTGTCGCTATACACATCGCCAAAAGTTTGAACTCGAGAAGATGCTCCACGATATTTTTAAAATGTGGGAAGCAAGAGCCTGCCGCTCGAGAAACCCAGGCGTTCGTCAACGATGTCCATCATTACGTATGCTTTGAGGACAAAGCATCTTTAAGAAAGGGGCAATGTTATGTATATTTTATTAATTATTAGTTAAATATAGTTATCTTAGGTTTATTAATGCGGAAGGGCATGATCAACGATCATGCCTCTTCGCCAAAGGACACCATAAGGCTGTAGTTAAAGCCTTGGTGATCCTCACTTGTAATCATCTCATCTTTTATCAATAATAATATATACTTATCAAGTTTACCAGAGTTTTTACACTCCACTCAAAAGGAAGGAGTCAATTATGATGAAATATTTGCACCAAATGCTCAATATACCACTATCCGATCTATAATTGCTCATGCTGCCAATCAAGGATGGAGCCTACATCAAATGGACATCAAGACTGCTTTCTTGGATGGCTCACTTAAGGAGGAAGTCTACTTGGAAGTTGGAACAACTGCAGGGGTTCGAAGTACAAGATCGAAGGTCTCATGTATGTAGGTTGAAGAAAGCCATTTATCGGTTAAAGCAAGCCCTTGGGGCTTGGTACGAAAGGATTGATAGCTATCTTATGAAGCTAGGATTTACAAGGAGCTATGCTCATCGAAACCTATATTTCAAGGTTGAAAGGACATGCCACTTATTTTGGTCCTTTATGTTGATGATCTCTTTCTAACTGGTGCAGACCCTCTCATTTATCAATGCAAAAGGGAGTTGACTTCCGAATTCGAGATGAAGGACCTAGGATTGATGCATTACTTCCTAGGCTTGGAGGTCTGGCAAAAGCCAGGCAAGATTTTCCTTTTTCAAGAAAAATACATTGTGAAGTTGTTAGAAAGATGTAGGATGGTGGAATGCAAGTGTCTACTCCGATGGAACTAAACTTCAAGAAGCTATGTGGAAGTATTGCTGGTCCCTAATTGAAAAATCCTTCTGAATATAGACAACTTGTGGGAGCCCTGATATTCTTGGTAAACTCCCGACAGGACATATGCTTCGCTGTAAATATTGAGTCAATTTATGGTTGAGCCTCATCACATACATTAGGTTGCTGCAAAGAATCTCTTAAGATAAGAATCTCTTAAGATATCAATTATGGACTAAGATACACTAACGGGAATTTGAGCCTACATGGATATTCTGATGTTGACTGGGTTGGCAGTGTGTTGGATAGAAAGAGCACGTTAGGATGTTGCTTCTCTTTAGGATCTGCTTCATTTTCTTGGATGAGCAGGACGCTGAAATTGATTGCTCGAAGCACTGCTGAGGCCGAATATGTTAGGTCCCTGTATTACAAGTTTAGTCCCTTATTGTTATTAGTGTAGCCCCCTTATTGTTATTGTTGTACCCCTGTAACCCCAATATTGTTATTATTGTGCCCTTACATTGTTATTGTTAGGTCGGCTAGGATTATATTGTGGGTCCATGGACTCCTATATATAGAAGGAGGTTTTGGTCATTTGTATCATCCAATAATTGTTCATTTATCTAATGTATTGGAGGTTGCCCCCTCGAAGTGGTTGATTTCTAAGGCATTGATCTCTCTTTTCTTCTCTTTTTGGGCCTGGTTTCATAACATTTGGTATCAGAGCTTTGGATTCTAGGGTTTCGCTGCTCCAAACAAGTCATCGTGGCATTTTCGCAATAACTTTTTTTCTACGAAAGTTCAGAAGCTGAAATTTGTACAGCGCGAAGCCGAGATCCTGGGGAACCTCCTGTAAAAATTTAAGATCTTGGTTCGCAATATTTTCGCAGATATGATCTGGGGAAGTTAGGGTTTTTTCAGGCTCCCGAATTTCAACTAAAACAGTTCATCGTGGAATTTTCGCTATAACTTTTTGTATAGGAAGTTTCAGAAGCTAAAATTTTTACAGTGCGAAGCCAAAATCCTGAGGAACCTCCTGTAAAACTTTCAGATCTTGGTTCGCAATATTTTTGGAGATATGATCTGTGGAAGTTAGGATTGTTTCAGGCTCCCGAATTTCATTGCAAAGAGGTGACCGTGGGAAAAACGTCATAACTCTCTCTCTGAGCGTCGGATTGGGATTCTGTAAAAAGTGGTCGCAAGTACACAGAATGTAGTTTTTGGTATATCAATTTCAGAGCCGAAGGAGGAAACAGTGACAAATGGCAAGTCGTACAAGTTCGCTCTACTGAACCAGTCCATAATCAGGTCATCGTGGGAGATTGGGCATAACTTTGCCTTAAAGAATCCAAATCAGGTTAGACCTGTGGCATTCGAAAGACGATTCAGAGGGCTACTTCAGGGCCGAATTTCAGATATTGAAGATCCGAAATCACAGAGATAATTCAGTTTCAATATCGAACTCCTCAAAAGCAAAAAAAAGGTGTGTATTTTTTTCAAATTACATAAGTCTCGTTTGAAAAAAAGTTAGTTTGAATTTATTCCGAAGGCATATTGAAGAATAGATATCAGTATTGGGTTTTAAAATGCCCCCTAAAAAGAATTCAACACCCATTAAGCCTTCAGAAGGCTCTACTATGACTCATGAAGACGAAGAAACACAACATGAGATATCAAAATTACAAGAGCAAGTGCACCAAATTTTGCTATCGCAAAGAGCAACAAAAAATGAAATGGAAGTTTTGAAGAAAGACGTGGAAACTAAGATGGATGGTTTGAAGAAAGGCGTAGAAGCTAAGATGAATGGTTTGGAAACTAAGATGGATGGCATGGAAGTGGGCAGGGAAGCTAAGATGGATGACATGGAAGCTAAGATCGATGAAAAAATGAAAGACAACATGGAAAACATGAAGAATGATCTAAAAGTAGACATCGAAGGTTTGGCAAAGTTGATACAAGAAATGTTTCCTAATGGCGAAAATATAGTAGAGGAAACTCATGATGAGAACAAAATAAATGTTAATCGTGATTTCATAAACTCTAATGTTGGTGGGAAGAACTACCATATTCCAAAGATGGATATGAGGAAGTTTGATGGCAAGGATCCCGTAACATGGATACTACAGATGGAGCAATATTTTGATCTCAATAATGTGCAAAACACACAAAAGGTATGCATTGCAACTTTACATCTAGAACAAAATACATTTATATGGTATCGATGGCTTTTCTCCCGTAAAAAAATTGTCACTTGGTCAATTTTTACGGAGGAAATGATAGCACATTATGAGGATACAAAGAGCAACACCTTCTCTAGCCAATTGATAAATCTCAAACAAAAGGGTTTGGTGGTGGAGCACATTGAGGGCTTCCAAAAATTGAATATAAGGGTAATTGATATTCCATAGGAACACGGGATTGATGTCTTCATAGGTACTTTAAACGATAACATCCAACATGAAGTTTGCGTTTGCAAACCTGATTCATTGGAAAAATAATTCTGGTTGGAAAGAAAAATTGAATGTAAAATTATGGAGACAAGGAAGCCTACCACTCACATATATAAAGAGGGAAGTGTTGCTACTCCCAGATTTTCACAACCTACAAGGTTGACACCACAACAATTGGAAGAAAAAAGAGCAAGGGCTTTGCTATAGTTGTGATAGAAAATACACTGAAGGTCATACGTGTGCTGAGAAGAAATTATTTTACAAAGATTGTGAAGAGGAAGAAGAAAATGAACAAGAATCTTCAAAAGAAGAGGGTATACACCATGAACCAACCCTAGAAAAGGAAGAAATGAGTCCAACCATATTGTGTAATGCATTGGTAGGAATTACCACTTAAACTCTCAAGATATAAGGACATATCAAGAAGAAAAAGGTAATATTGTTGATTGATTCAAGTAGTGCCCATAATTTTATTCATTGTAAGGTAGCCAAGGAATTGAATTGTTTCCTATACCCATCACCAAAATGTCAAGTGATGGTTGCAAATGGAGGGAACTATAAATTGCTCTGGAAAATGCCATAATATCAAGCTAACCATGGGGGAATATGTAACATTAGATAATCCAATGCTTTCCATTCCTATGGGAGGTGTTGATGTTGTACTAGGAGTACAATGGTTACAATCTTTGGGGACGGTAGCTTTTAATTTTTAAGAACTTTTTCTTGAAATTGTTTTAAGAAGGAAAGGAAGTCGAATTACGAGATATTGCAGGGAAGACAGGAAATATAATAAGCTCTAATGTCATGACAAAGCTTCTTAAGAAAGAACAATGAGGAATAATTACACAATTATGCTCACTAGAAGTTCTAACATCAAAATCATCTAATTCTGTAGATCTCCAAAAATTCTTGGATAATCATTCCAAGGTTTTTGAAACTCCCAAAGGACTTCCACCTATTCGTGATCATGATCATGCTATTAATTTGATTCCAGGAAGTGTTTCTCCAAACATCAGGCCTTATAGATATCCTTATGTCCAGAAGAGTGAAATTGAACGTATTATTGCAGAAATGTTAGAGGCAAGTATAATTCAACCTAGTCGAAGTTATTTCTCTACTCCTGTAGTATTGGTACACAATAAGGATGGATCATGGTGCATGTGTCTGGATTATAGGGAGCTCAATAAGCTCACCATTAAAGATAAATTTCCCATTCAGTGATTGATGAATTTATTGGATGAATGACATGGAACAATTTATTTTACCAAGTTGGATCTTCATTTAGGATATCATCAAATTAGAATGAAGATTGAAGATATTCCAAAAACAACATTTCAAACTCATGAGGGTCATTATGAATTTTTGGTCATCCCTTTTGGCCTTGCCAATGCACCTTCTACATCTCAAGGGTTGATGAATTCCATTTTCAAACCCTTCCTTAGAAAATTTGTATTAGTATTTTTTGATGATATACTAATCTACAATAGGTCTTGGAAGGATCATGTTCAACATGTTGACAGGGTGCTCAAACTATTGGAGGAGAAAAAATTATATGCAAAAGCATCCAAATGTTTCTTTGGAGTACAAGAGGTGGAATATCTGGGTCATATTTTATCTCACGAGGGTGTTAAGGTAAACCCTAACAAAATTAAAGCCATTAAGAAATGGAAAGTCCCCACAACCATAAAGTAGTTACGAGGATTTCTCGGGTCAACAGGGTATTATTGCAATTTTGTTAAGAATTATGAGAGAATAGAAGCACCTCTAACAACATTATTGAAGAAAGATGCATTTTCATGGACTCCTGAAGAAACGAAGGCCTTTAAACATCTTAAAGAGGCAATGTGCCTAACATCGGTCTTAGCTACGCCATATTTCACAAAAACCTTTATTGTGGAATGTGATGCCTCAGGAAATGGAATTGGTGTTGTTTTAATGCAAGAAGGAAGACCAGTTGCTCTTGAAAGTCATCCAATCAAAAGAAAGTATTTACAAAAAGCTATTTATGAGAAGGAAATGTTAACAATACTACATGCACTAAAGAAATGGCGACCTTACCTAATGGTACAACACTTCAAGGTAGAAACTGATCATGATAGTATTAAACACTTTTTGGAGCAAAGAGTATCTTCAGAAGAGCAGCAAAAATGGGTCACAAAGATGTTGGGTCATGACTTTGAAATAATCTACAAAAAAGGGAAGTTAAATGTTGTTGCAGATGCACTCTCAAGAAAGAAGAAGTAAGGGATGAATGGAAGAAGAACGAAGAAGTGTGGACACTCATTCAAAAGTTGTAGCAAGATCCTAGTACATCTGGTACATTTAGTTGGAAAAATGATTCCTTATGGTACAAAGATCGCTTATATCTTTGTAAGAATTCCCAACTAAAACAAAATATTCTTTTGGAATTGCACACTTCTCCTTTGAGAGGACACTTGGGATTTTTAAAAACTTAATAGAAGGTGAAGAAAGAATTTTTTTGGGATGGCCTTAAATCTGATATTCAAAATTTTGTGGCGGAATGTTTGGTTTGCCAGTAGAATAAAGTTGAGACAATTAAGACCTCAGGTCTACTTCAACCTTTATCCATTCCAAGTCAACGTTGGGAGGAGATCTCAATGGATTTTATCACGGGTTTACCTAAGTCCGAAGGAAAGAGTGTCATCATGGTGGTAGTTGATAGACTTACCAAGTATGCACACTTTTGTACATTATCTCATCCATTTAAAGCAAGTACAGTTGCTACTACATTTATGTACACAATTCAAAAGCTACATGGAAACCCAAGGTTATTGTGAGCGACAGAGATCCCATTTTTGCGGAAATTTTGGACGAAGTTATTTTCTTGTTTGGGTACTCAATTAGCTCATAGTTCATCTTATCATCCTCAATTCGATGGTCAAGGCGAGATAGTGAATAAATGTTTGGAAGGATATCATTGTTGTTTTGTATTTGATGAACAAATACAAATGGAGTCAAGTGGTTACCTCTTGGCGAATGGTGGTATAACACTTCCTTCCATACTGCAGCAAAAATGTCCCCATTTATGGCACTTTATGGATATCATCCACCATCGATCACATCATCTTTAAGGGAAAATTCGAAGGTTCAAGCAGTGGAATATCACATCGAGCATCAGCAAGAAGTTATCCAACTCTTAAAAGATAACCTAAATTTGGCACAAAATCAAATGAAACAACAGGCAGATCAACATCGCAACGAGAGAAGTTTTGAAGTAGGAGATTGGGTATTTTTACGGCTACAACCATAAAAACAAATTTCCCTCAAGTAAGCTAAAAAGGATAATAAATTATCGCCAAAGTACTATGGTCCTTACAAGGTGTTGAAAAATATTGGTACTATGGCATACAAATTGGATCTTCTTGCTTCTTCACGAGTGCATCCAATTTTCCATGTTTCATGCTTAAAGAAGGTTATAGGTGAAAATCTTCAGTTCAAACAATATTGCAATAACTTGATGAGGAAGGAAAAATCATATTGGAACATGAAGCGATCACAGAAACAAGAACTCGACAGCTATGGAATCGATCAATTTCAGAGTAGCTCATCAAGTGGAACAACCTACCCACTAAAGATTCTACATGGGAGGATGAGAGTTTTATACGAAACTTGTTACTCGAGCGTTGGGGACAACACTTTTTGAAGGAGAGGGGCATGTTAGGTCGCTACATTACTAGTTTAGTCCCTTACTGTTATTAGTGTAGCCCCCTTATTGTTATTATTGTACCCCTGTAACCCCAATATTGTTATTATTGTGCCCTTACATTGTTATTGCTAGGTCGGCTAGGATTATATTGTTGGCCCATGGACTCTTATATATAGAAGAAGGTTTTGGTCATTTGTATCATCCAAGAATTGTTCATTTATGTAATGTATTGGAGGTTGCCTCCTCGAAGTGGTTGATTTCTAAGGCGTTGATCTCTCTTTTCTTCTATTTTTGGAGCTGGTTTCATAACAGAATATATTACAACTAGTATGGCATGTTGTGAAGCTCTCTGGTTGAGAAAGATCTTCAGTGAACTATTTGAGCATGTGTTGGAAACCACCGTTATTTATTGCGACAATCAAAGTGGGATTCGCCTTTCAGAGAATCCCGTGTTCCACGACCATTCCAAACATATTGATATCAAGTACCACTTTATCCGTGATATGGTACAACGAGTAGCAATAAGGCTCCAACACATAAGGACAAATGAACAAGTTGCGAACATCCTCACGAAGCCCTTGGGGAAGGTCAAGTTCTTAGCCTTCCAAGAGAGACTTGGAGTCGCGGAAGGACCCTCCCATGAGGGTCTCGCTTGAGTTGGAAATTGAGCTCTGGGAGCTCTTGGGGACCTGGGGTACTTCTTGGAGCTATGTGCGACCATAGGGTGAGTGGTTCACCTTCCCCTATAGGTACGTTGTGTACAGGGTGAGTGGTTCACCTTCCCTTGTAGGTACATTGTGTACAGGGTGAGTGGTTCACCTTTTCCTGTGATACCCCATGATGATATATGTGAGTATAGGGTGAGTGGTTCACCTTCCCCTATGACTGATCATATATGCATAGGATGAATGGTTCACCTTCTCCTATGGCATATGTGCAGAATGAGTGGTTCACCTTCTCTCGCGGATGCCTCGACATACAACCTACCCTTGCAGTCTGGGACTCTTGGGAAGTTCCTCTCATTTGGCCAATGAGTTGGGAAAAGTGGTTATGAACCATAGAAATAGAGATGGACGCATCGTGTACTATCGTACTCCCTATGTCTAGGATGCATTGTGTTCAACAACTTGATTGCTCGGGATCAAATCTTATTGGGGTTCTACCCCTAGTTATGTTGACTGACTTTCGTCAGTGGAGAGTGATAATGTCTTGTGACTCACTCTCCATCGATCCTTCTTTTTATCTATATCAATCTTCAGCAGAGGCGAGATGAGATGCAGAGATAGTACATGATGATCAGGATGGCATGATGATGGATGGATATTGGCAGGTGGAATTCTCCCTAGTTGAGAGGGAGTGTTAAAATGTGAAACTAGGGCCAAATTCCACTTTGGGCAGCTCATTTGAAGAAGATGATTATTGGATTGAATTCTTCTTTCCAAGAGGTCCAAAATTGATCTAAGGCTCACAGAAATCGGACAAGGAGAAATATGTTTTTGATGTCAAGCCCACAAGAACACATTTGGTCAAGGTCTGCTTGGGGTCTCATTAGTCAGATTGACCCTCCTCCATCCATAGTATTAAAAAACAGCCGGGTCAAACCAGCCAGTCAGACCCCCGGTCAAAATCGGTTAAAAAACTCGTCAACCTCTGCATTTCGCCTGAAAATCCAGTTAACCGGTGTTGACCGGCCAGTTTATGGATAAACCGACCGGTTTCGTCCTTAACCGGTTGGTCAGCACCTAAGTTGTTGTAGGGACACACGAACGGCCAGCAGGGATGTTTAGGACTGATTTGGAGGGAAGGGGAGGGTTGTTTCCCTCCAGAAACACCCTCCCCAATCCTTTATAAGTAGGGGCAGCCTCTCCTTTGTCTCACACCATCTCATTTGAAGTTTGTGAGTTTGATTGAGAGCTTAGAGAGTATTGAGTGTTTGCTGGAGCAGTGATCTTGGAGGCTTGGAGTTGGAGTTGGAGCTATCTTGGATAGTTTGGAGCTGTCAGTAGAGTTGGCATCTTCAAGAGGATGCTAGGGAAGCTAGTTTGCATTGCCGTGTAAGGATTTTCACTTGAAAAATACATCATTTCATTTTTGTTCATGTATTTATTTTCTCATGTGTTTAGCTATGCTATTGCTATCAAATCTCTACTCCTATGCTGTCAAATTTTGTATGTTTGAATGTGCATTTTGTTTCGTAAATTTAGCCTTGGTTGTCCATTTCTCTTAGCTGCAATTTTTTTTAAATGGCAGATTTATTTCCAAACTTCAATTATTTCAAGTCAAGATGGCTCCAAAAACCAAGGACAGTGCATGGGCCCATTGTGATGTGGTTGATGGAAAGATGATATGCAAATTTTGTGAAAAATGTATTGGAGAAGGGGGTATTTTTAGATTGAAACAACACTTGGCTGGGATATGAGGCCAAGTAAAGCCATGTGATGCACCTAATGAAGTGATAGGTCCGGTTAGGGCAGAATACCTTGCCAAGTTTGAAACGTTTGAGGAGACTAAGGCTAGGGAGAAGGCCATCCAAGATGACATTGCAAGGAAGAGGGAACTAATAGATATGATGAGACAGAGTGGGTATGATGATTATGAGATTCAAGACTCTACTTCTATCCCTTCCACCAATGACCCCTTTCACTATGTTCCTCCTATTGGCCAAAAATCAAAACCAACAAAGAGACCCAACATCCAGAGTTATTTCTCATCCACTGCTAATCCCACAGCCACTTCCTCCTAGCCAAGTCGTCAACCCACTTTGGACCAACATTGGAAAAAACAATGCAAAGAAACTTCTTATCAGTACATTTCTAGATGGTGGTATGATGCAGATATCCCATTTAATGCTGCTCGCTCACCTTATTACCAAGCTATGTGGGACTCTGTTTTAGCTACAAGAAAGGGCTTCAAAGGCCCTAATGTGCATGACTTGAGGGGATATCTTTTGCAACAAGAGATTTGTAATATTGATGAGTATTTGGCTGCCTATAAAGAGTCATGACTCAAAACAGGTTGTTCCATTATGTCAGATGGATGGACTAATGGAATGAACTGCACTATCATTAACTTCCTTGTTTCTTGCCCTCAAGGAACAATGTTTTTTAGATTAGTTGATGCATCTGATAAGGTGAAGGATGCAACCCTTTTTGGATGAGATTATTCAAGAAGTGGGGGAGCAGAATGTTGTGCAGGTCATCACAAATAATGCCTCAAACTATGTTCTTGCTGGAAAGATGCTTGAGTCCAAGTATAATACCATATTTTGGACTCCATGTGTTGCACATTGCATAGACCTCATGCTTGAGGACATAGGCAAAGTGGAGTGGGTAAAAAACACTGTAGAGCATGGCAAGTGCATTACAAAATACATTTACAACCACTCATGGGTATTGAGCCTAATGAGGAAAAACATTGGGGACAAAGAGCTTGTTAGGGCTACCATTACGAGATTTGCAACTCACTTCCTCATGTTGTAATGTCTCAATTCTCAACAGAAAAACCTGTAGAAAATGTTTTCTTCTAATGATTAGACTGAATTCTGGTGGGCTCGTAGACAAGATGGAAAAGACACCAAAAAGAAAGTCTCTGACAATTATTTTTGGAAAAGGTCTTCAGAGCTTGTAAAAATTACTGAGCCCCTTGTTAAGGTGCTAAGGATGGTGGATGGGGAAAAGATGGCAATGGGATACATTTATGAGGCTATGGATTAGGCAAAGGAGCAAATACGGGCAATTTACAGCGACAAGTTAGTTAAATATGGTCGTATATGGGAGATCATTGATAACAGATGGAACAATCAACTCCATCGTCCTATACATGCAGCTGGGTATTTTTTGAACCCAAAGTATCATTATAAAGTTCGGCTAGGAGATCAATAGGATGGGGAGGTCTGATTTGGATTGATTGATTGCTTGGAGCGCATGGTCCCTATCTGTGCAGACCTTTTGGAAACACAAACAACTTACTCTTTTCAGTATGGCAGCTGGTACCTTTGGAAAGAACTTGGCGAAAATGGCAAGAGATGTGGATCAACCAGCTAAGCAATTCCAATTTGTTTTTCTTTTCAAGTTAAATTGTTTGTAAATAAGTAATGAAATGAACTATGTTACTAACTAATGTCTTTTTATTTGCAGCACATTGGTGGGAGTCATTTGGCGGCTAATGTCCTCAATTGCAAAAGTTTGCAATTAGAATCCTCAGCCAAACTTGCAGTGCTTCAGGTTCTGAGCGCAATTGGTCTATTTTTGACCGCATACACACAAAGAAGAGAAACCGTTTGGAACAGAAATGGTTAAATGATCTTGTGTTTGTGCAATACAACCTTCGCTTGAGGCAGAACCAACTGATGAACAATACCCCTGATCTAGATCCCATTGTGTTGGATGATATTGATCCAACATCAGAATGGGTGGAGGAGACTGAAGATCCAGTGTTTGAGGTAGATTTTGATTTTGATGCAGCATTAGCGGGGGGTGACTTTGAAGCAGAATTGGTGGTGCCATCAGACGGAGACCCAGGATTGGTAGCTGCATCAAGGAAAGGCAAACAACCAATGGAAGGCACTAGTCATGCAGCTCGAGTAACTCGTGCTTCCATTAGGTCCACTTCTATTGTTATTGGTGGCAGTGGTAGTCAGGTTGCAGATGAGCCTGAGGGTGAGGCATCCTTAGACTCTGATCTAGATGACGTCTATGTAGTTGCCGATGTTGATCCTGTGTTTATTAGTGGTGATGAATTTGATGATTGATCATGATTCATGTGTAGTCTTTATTAGGCCAATGGCCTCATAGCTTGTAGCATTGTTTTTGGACTTTATGGGCCATTTGGAGCCTCGTTGCTTATGTATTTTTCGATGATATGTATTGCACTCGGTGCCATTTTGATATATTCACCTTTGCATGGTATATAAATGAGCAAACTTTGAATATTTTGTCTCTATTGGCTTGGAATCATGGTTGCAAATCTTAAAAATAGTTTTTTTTAATTAAAAAATAATTATTTAATGTATTTTTTTAAAAACCAGTTCGTTTAGACCTGACTAGTACTGGTTAGACCAGTTTCGGTCCGGTTACTGGTTCATGAGGTCCACCGGTCCAGTCACCGATTTCAGTTTTTAATACTATGCCTCCATCACATATAAATAGAAGAGACCTTCAACCTCATTTGGCATATTCACAACAAATCATTCCTTCTCTCTCTTACATTGATTGGTTCATACAAATTGTAGGGCAGCCTATTCTTCTTCACACATGAGAGATTTTTGGAGGCATCTTTGACTGTTTGGGTTGACATTCTGTAGCAGGAGAGTTTGACTTTGTTTAATCGAGTTCCTCTCCTTTGTTTGACTTTTTTTTACCACCAAAAGTTTGATCTTAGAAGGTTGAGTCGTTGGGTACCAAAATCGAGGAAATTTGGGTAGGTTGAACTGTGTTGACTGCAAGCCTGTGTTGACTAATTTAACCATAGGGTTGACCGAGTTTGACTTCTCCTTTGTTGACCGTTTTTGTTGCAGGTTTCTCTTCAAGGAAGGCCGAGTTAGTTTGACCTTGATTGAGCTCAAGAAGGACTCTTTTTCTGTTGCGTTGACAACTGTTGACTTTCTGGTTAGGGTTGTTTGATGACTGTTGACTGAGCGCAGGATTGCAGACTTTGTTTGGGCCACCTATTTGACTAAGGGCAGTGGTATTGGATCATCTAATTGGAAATTCAAGTCACGTTGACTTTGACTTCATCATCATTGTACATTTTTGGACTCTCTCTCGCTCTGCTGAACATTTGATATTTGATAATAAGAAGGATTGATTAAGGATTTTCCCCATATTGGGGTTTTTCCCTGGCTTGAGCCAAATTCTTGTGTTCTCTTATCTTCTGCAATTTATTGTTTATGTTCTATCTACAGTTACTATCAATGTGAATTAATGGTTTATGTGATTGCTATTGGCAATTAAGTGGAAATTATCATTGGACTAATAAAAGAAAATTGAAGTAATTATTGCAAGCATAGTACATACCATTGTTATCTAAAATTAACATTATTTCATATGATACCTGCCACCTAACGGATGTACCATGGACCTATCACTCCCTTAGAGGGTGAAACCACCTAATAGGGTTCTTGATTAACCTCCTTCTTGAGCCTATAGACACCTGTACATTCTAAAGCCCATTATGGAAGGGCATGCCACTACGAAGTGCCCACTTGGTTCCATGATTTGTAAGCTTATTCACTCAATTGCACTAATGAATTGTTGTACTAGAAGCTAAGGAGACACATTGGATCTTATACAGGATTATAGGTGGGTCTTCATCTTGGGGTATGGTCTTCCTATACAAGATCCAAGCCCTTCAGAGGGTCTTGATGGCACTTGTAAGGTGAGCGTTGAGAGCCTTGGGCCTCCACCACAACAGAAAGTAGATAGCCACACTATGGGATCCTTCAACACCACCTATTTATTGCTCGTGTCCCAGCTATTTGATGATGATGATGCACCCGGACCACCTTGCCCAACCAACCACACACTTGGCAGTTGATCCAGGGTCCCAGATGAAGTTGTGTCTCACCTAAGGAGACAAGGGAGTGCTTGCATCATTGTTCCAACCCTAACAAATGGAGCACAAGCTTGTTCGATTAAGTTGGAGACCCATGAGGACATTCTTTGTACCCCCGCAACCACTTGGGAGCACCACATGTCATTTACATGGAGATTAGGGTGCCACCCCCTTCATCATTCTTATGGGAACCCTCTTATTCATTATGGCACATGAGGGACTTCATTTGGCCTTCCAACAACCCTACTAGCTATTATTCTATGATTTTGGCCCTCTTGAGAGACTACTTATTCATATGTTAGACCTATTTGGTGGGGGCTTGTCACCAACGTGATGTTATTTTGCACATTATTTTATTTTAGGGGCATCATTATGCTAAATTAAGCCATTTGAATTCCTCAAAGGTTGATATAAATATAAGAGAGCCTTATTGTATCTCTCATTGTCACTTGGATTTGTATCTCTTGAGAAAAGAACTCATACCTGCTATTGATGGACGAATTGGAGTTTTATTGATGCAATTGATCTTTAGATAATTGCTATCTTGTCTTGGAGCTTCATTATTGCAAATGTGATGGATTGAGAAACCCTAATTTTGAAAATTAACAATTTTTAACAAAATTTGTACTCAAAATCCAGACAGTGAAATTTTGAAGAAAAATTTATCAATTCACTATTGAGTACTTACCTGGAACTTTGTGTTTGAAGATGTTTCTAACCCACCGTGGCTTTCGCTCCCATTACCAAACCGACTGTTTCCTCCCAGCCTATCTGGGGATCAATCTATCCATTCCCTAGATCCAGAAGACTTCGTATTTGAGGTCTTCTGGCCCCTGTGCCCAAAACCCCAAAAACAATTACTCAAATATCAAATTCCCCTCCACAGATTCACTATGTCCCTCTATCTATTACTTCTCTGTCAAACCTCCTTTGGTTTCGCTTCCTGGTAAGACTCCGAACATCCTCCAAATTTTCCCAAAATTTTTCCACCCTATTACCTCCTTCGCTTCTCCTTATATCTCTAAACCCCACCACTTCAGCACCAAGATTTTTATTAAAATATCATTTCCTTCTTTGTCGATCATGAATGTATGTGATGAAATTTGTTTTTTTAGGCGGTCCCCACTAACAATTATCCTATAATATTAATCACCTTAGCTGATTTAACTGAATTGAGTCAGTTCACCAACTCTTTTAATTATATAAAACTATTATATATAAGTTGTATAAAAGAATGATGTGTTATTTGTAAGAGGTATATAAAGATTGAATGAAAAGTTTATTTAATAGCTTTATTTAATTTATAATTATATTAACTCATTCATCTATAATTAGACCATCATCATAGCCATTTAGTATATATACATATATATTTTTCTTTTGAATAATGTATTAGATATCATTTTTGGGATTCAACTGCGTTAATTTAGTCATTCATCTATGACCATTTCCATGAGAGGTAGTCGTAACTGACTAATTTCTCATGATTTTTGAATAGTCCACTTAGCACTCATTGCATCGGGTGATGCTCACGGGGGTGAAGAAGTGGGATTGAAACTAGTGAAATGAATCACATAGCATCAATCATCACTTCCGGGGCTTGCACACAGTAACTAGAACTTCAGAGAGGTCCCCATCCCGGGGAACTCCTACGGCTCAAGCGTGCTTAAGCAGTAGGTGCCACAATCAAGCCCACTTAGCTTGCTACCCCATTTGCAAAACCTTAGCAACTATTGTGCCTCATGAACCATTCAAGAAGAGATCCCTTTACTCTTAGTATTTTAAGTATGAGGGGTTTCCGCAGTGCATTATATTAGATATCATTTTTGGGATTCAACTGCATTAATTTAGTCATTCATCTATGACCATTTCCATGAGAGGCAGTCGTAACTGAAATGGTCATAGATAAATGACTAAATTAACGCAGTTGAATCCCAAAAATTATATCTAATATAATGCACTGCGGAAACCCCTCATACTTAAAATACTAAGAGTAAAGGGATCTCTTTTGAATGGTTCATGAGGCACAATAGTTGCTAAGGTTTTGCAAATGGGGTAGCAAGCTAAGTGGGCTTGATTTTGGGGAAAATTCCACAGTTAAGCGCACTTGAGCTAGAGGAGTTCTGGGATGGGTGACCTCTCGGGAAGTCCTAGTTACCAAGTGCAAGCCCTGGAAGTGATGATTGACGCTATGTGATTCATTTCACTAGTTTCAATCCCACTTCTTCACCCTTGTGAGCATCCCCCGATGCAATGAGTGCTAAGTGGACTATTCAAAAATCATGAGAAATTAGTCAGTTACGACTACCTCTCATGGAAATGGTCATAGATGAATGACTAAATTAACGCAGTTGAATCCCAAAAATGATATCTAATATAATGCACTGCGGAAACCCCTCATAAATATTGTATTAGTTGTATATTACGATGGTGGTACACACATTAAGTACCCCACATGATATATACTTAGAAATTTCAATAATTAATTTGTTCATCCTTTACATGGATACTTTCATAATAAGTTAGTATATATACTAGCGCAGTGCATGCGATGCATGTATATGTAGCTATCATATGCATGCCTCGTATACATGCTAATAATCATGTTCTATTCGTAATTTGAGATGCTCATTACATGGATATACTCTTTTTGTCAAGTAAGTGCTCTTTTCATGAGAAATTCTTGATAATTTATGTCTAATGTATGGAACGATATGCCTTGATTTTACTTGTGCCCTAATAATTAATGCAAATTTCTAAATCACTTGGAATCTTGGCTCATTGCATATGTTATTCACCTTCGCAAGAAGAACGAATTATTCCTAGGTTTGCTTTGTGTACCTTTCACCTTGAAACTCCGTCAAATTCTGCAAATAGATGTATAAACACTTTCTTGTGACCTAGCTAAGGCTTCTATAGCCTAGTGAAGTTGCAAAAAAGACTCCTTGATAGGGAAAAACTCCGAAATCAAATTCACTTTGAATTCATTCTCCACAATTGGCTAGGCACCAATCTCAATCCTTGGTGATCACCCAAATCCTTTCCTCTTTCAAAAAAAAAATTCGGCCCTAACCCTAGATGACCTAGCTAGGGCATCCAGTGAAATTCGTTTCAGCCATCCTCTTGCAGAGCGAGTTGGTGAGGACCTGTGTTGGGGTGTCTCCTACTGGCCCTCCAAGTTTGAAGGCAATCCCATGGTCATTTTGTGAGAAATACCAAGCCCTAGCTCCAAAACTGTTTGGGTTTAGGTCTTTCTAGGTTAACAACCTTTCAAGGGGTCTAGTGCGCTTGAAAAATCAACAAAAGTTCATCTATTATTGATCCCTCTTCTCACCCTTACTTAACCTAGATAATTAGTTGAAGATCACCCTAAACCCTATCTCTTGTTTGGGTATCCTTGGTCTCTTTGTGGTCCCATCCTTTATATGAAAAAACAACTTACAAAGCTACCTCTCATATGTGAAAATTTCATTTATGCCAGTAACTGGAAATTATTTTCCTAATTGTTTATTTATTTAACAATTTATTTGCAGTTTGCTACGACAAATATCAAATAACTCACGCTGTGATTTTTACAAACAAACAGTGGAAAATAATAGCACTGGAAAATGAGAAAATCTAGCACGCACACACATAAAAATGACACCGTTATTTTTGGAAAAATGTCTCGAGAAAACCCAAGTTGGGAAAACCGGTGCAACAACTGAGGGTTTTATTATTAAGCAGCAATGAGAAATTTCGAGTATAATAATTTGGATGCCCAACTGGCAATCCAAACAACAAGTAAATTTGGCCAAAATTATCTAAGGGAATTTCCCTTCCTCCATAAGTAACCCCGACACAACTCTACCTCAGAAATCTCGTCCTCCTGAAACCTTTGCATCAGCTTCTACTCAAACTCTTGGACGTCTAGCCCGAAACTGCCTCTGATCAAGTCATTCTGCATGTGTCTGTTGAGGACACTGATTCTCTGACCCTCTGGAAGACTTTCCCGACCTCTGGATGTTGAATCGAATTTTCTTCCAGCCAAATCAAATTGCTCTTCTGAAGTAACTGTATAGTCCTTTGCATTGCCTTACTGGGAATAACTTGGCCTCTTGTTGCTGCCTCTCCGATCTAGAAAACTTCCTTCGGATCACTGTCCCCGCCCCTCACTGACTTTGCTTCCTCACTGAAGCTCGAACTCTCCAGCAAGTGACTTTTGTTACTTTGGAAAATCGAATTCTCCAAGTGTCTATGGTGTGTTCTCCAAGTGCCCATTGACCTCTTCTTATAATATTCTGTTGGAGCACCAACGACCAAGATTAAAACTTAATCAAGGGCTCGGATCATATCGGAGTCGATTCGTGTGAGTTTCTAGAGAATTATGACCTTGAATTAATTAATTCTGATTAATTAACTAGTTTTCGTAAGTTTAGACTTGGGAAACATTAAAAATAGGTTAATAATCTAATTAAGCCATGTCTAGGTGGAATTTCAAGAAACGATTTATGGGTTATGGAGATCTCATGTATTCTAGCCTCTCCACCAAGTTTCATGACTAGAACAAATTCGATGCTACAAAAAGTAACACTCCCTCTTAGCGAGGAATGTGTTCTAGTGTTGTACACCCTGCCACAACATTCTGTTTTTGTATCATCCTCTGTCACGTTGCTGATGTCTAGCTACTTTTGCTCACCAACCACTGCACAACTTTGATGTTGCATCCATGTTGCTACTAACACTACCATACTGCGTCCAACTCTGCATCTGCACTGCAACTCCCTCTCATTTGTTGCTGCTGCAACTACAACAACTACAACTGAGAAGCATCCAAAATACTGAATCAATTGTGTTCAGTAAGATGCATTTGTCTCCCGAGTCCTGATTGCTACTAGCTTTTGCATTGTCACTAAAGAATCTGTGCCAATGCTGACTTTGCATCGTGCCACGTTGCACTGTTGCCAAATCTACACTGCACTCCCCAACACCTGATTGCCACTAGTCTGTTACTGTCACCCTGGAATTCTAACTGTGCCTTTGACAATAATATGGATGCCCAGCTGGCAATCCAAACAACAAGTAAATCTAGCCAAAATTATCTAAGGGAATTTCCATTCCACCACAAACAACCCCAACACAACTCTACCTCAGAAAACTCATCCTCCTAGACCCTCTACGTCAACTTCTGCGCAGTGCTTGCACAAACCCTTGGACATCTAGCTCGGAACTACCTTTTATCAAGTCGTTTTGTCTATCTCTGCTGAGGGAACTGTTTCTTTGGCCCTCTAGAAGACTTTCCCTTCCTTTGGAAGTTGAATCGAATTTTCCTCCAACCAAATCGAATTTCTCTTTTAAAGCAACAGCGCAATCCTCTGTGCTTCCTTACTAGGAATAACTTGGCCTCTTGCTGCCACCTCCCCGGATCTGGAAAACTTCCTTTGGATCACTATCCTTGCCCCTCATTGGCTCTGCTTCCTCACTGAAGCTTGAACTCTTCTACAAGTAACTACGGCTACTCTAGACAATCGAATTCTCCAAGTGTCTCTGGTGTATTCTCTAAGTGCCCATCGACTTCTAAAATCCGCTATTGGAGCAGCAACGACCAAGATTAAAACTTAATCAAGGGCTAGGATCATATCAGAGTCGATTCGTGTGAGTTTCTAGAGAATTCTCACCTTGACTTAATTAATTTTGATTAATTAACCAATTTTCCTAAGCTTAGACTTAAGAGACGTTAAAAAATAGGTTAATAATCTAATTAAGCCATCTCTAGGTGGAATTTCCATAAACGATTTCGGGTTATGGACATCTCATGTATTCTAGCCTCTCCACCAAGTTTCGTGACTAGAACACATCCAATGCTATAAAAACTAACATCTTTTGCTAAGTGCCCTAGGAGGGCCGAGTTCTGCTAATGAGGCTGAGTTTATCCTTGGAGAAGGCCACATCTCCTGTTCTATGAGGCAAGTATAAGATCAACAAGAGGACCGAGGTTTTGCAGAGTTGAGATCTGGCCGAGTTTGTTTAGGGCGTGAGCTAGGCCAAGAAACAGATCAGTCCAAGCTACTAAAGGAGGTCAAGTGCCTTAGCCATTGTGACTAGTGTTGAGAAATCAATATGCCAGTAGATTAGGGTTGAGTCCTCTTAGTTGATAGTTACTTGTGAGTGTTTGTTGGCTTTTATTACTTTATTATGTCTTCTTCGTCAAGCAATTACCAAAATATAAAGTGCATGAATATCAAAAATGACAAAGAAAACAAGATTTAGGCTCAAAGCGAGGGAAAAACCCCACAAGGGGGAAAACCCAAACAACTTCTCTTCTTATAGAATAGATCAAAGTGAGACATCCAGGACCCAAGACCAAGACCTCCACAAAGAACCAAGTCACCCTCCTTCAAATCTTCTCTAACCAAAACAAAGTCAACAAGAATCAAAGTTGGTCAAACCTCTTCAAGTCAAAATTTTAGACTTACAACTTCACAGAGTTTCCCTAACACCTTTGCAGAGTTGCCCCAACACCTTCGCATGTGTGAACAAAAAAATATTACAACCATGTAACTTGTAGAGTTCCCCACAAGCAAAAATTTGATTTTTCTTCTTTCCTTAGATTCTTCTTCTCTCTCCTTGGCCTTCGTGCTATTTCTTCTTCTTTCTTGCACAAAAATCGATGAGTGCTTGTGACTGATCAAATGAGGTTGAAGTCTCTTCCTTTTATAGCTATCTAGGAGGTTGAATAGGTGCCTCTTCAAAGCCGACTTGTCCAGGTAGGGCTGACTTGGTCTTGTGGTGTCTAAATGACTCTTTTTGACTTAAAATAAAAATTTTCTCTTTCTTACAAATAATCCAAATGGGATTTTGACACGTCCAATTTTCTTTTAAACTCAATAAACCCTAGAAGCATGAATAGACTTGGTCTTGTGGTGTCTAAATGACTCTTTTTGACTTAAAATAAAAAATTTATCTTTCTTACAAATAATCCAAATGGGATTTTGACACGTCCAAATCTCTTTTAAACTCAATAAACCCTAAAAGCATGAATAACATGCTTTGACTAGAAAATTGATAATAATAATGAAATTTATTTTTCTTCTTTTTGGTTTTACATGAAATACATATTGATACAAGTACAATGATAATTATGAAAACTGAACCTAGTTACAAATTTTCAACACTCATAACTAGGGAGATATTCATAATTACACGATATTTATAATTACACAACAGGATACAATGATACTCAAATTGAAATGTTCTCATAAGAAGAGTTCGGATTGATAAGCATCTTCAAGCATTATCATCATAACCGACATTGTCAATTACAAAATAGCAAGGCCTTGTCTAACAAGCTCTAAAACTCCACTAGATTAAAGCACAATGCTGGAAGGCATACATTTGGACACCACCACCACCGCCTCTCAAGGCACATACTGCATCCGGATTTTCACTAGGTATGTCCTTACAAGACTATTCTTATCTTGGATATCCCCCATCCTCAAAGAATATCGGCCCTCCTGGGGACTACTCTTGGATTCCCAATCCTCAAAGAGTATCAGTTCCAGATGCTTATCCAATCCTCCATTCTCCCTACCAGTGCCTTCACTAGGCTTACGATTGTTAGTTCTAGCCATAATGCATGACACATGGAGAATACGATGTCCCTCCTCCCTCTCAACCAGGGAGGAAATATCCACAAGCCCAAGCTTGTTTCTCAAATATTAAAGCTTCTCGTTCAAAAGAAACTTCGTCAATATATCAGCTACCTTTTCGTCTGTGGAGATGTATTGTAGCTTCACAACCGCATCCTGTACCAACCTTCAAATATAGTGGTACTTAGTATTGATCTGCTTTGTCCTAGCATGAAAAAATGGGTCCTCTGTCAACCTTATGTAGCGTTGGTTGTCACAACATATGATAGTAGGATCCAAAGGTTCTTCAAACAAATATGTAAGTAACTTTTGAAGCCAAACAACTTCTCAACTGACTTCATTGGCTGTAATATATTATGCTTCAACACTACTCAATGGAACTGAATCTTGCTTTCTACTCATCCATGAAATCATAGAGGATCCCAAACTAAAACATACACCTATAGTGCTTTTTCCATCTGCATCATTGCCTCCCCAATCTGAATCTGTATAGCCTAATAACTGTATTTCATTACCAACATATCTCAGACAGTGATGTATAGTCCCACGAAGATACCTCAAAATATGTTTAGCGGTATCCAATGATCATGCCTTGGCTCCATTTGGAATTGACTAAGTATGTTTACTGAAAAACTTATGTTTGGTCGGGTGTTCACAAGGTACATCAAGCAGCCAATCAACTGTCGGTAGGATGTGGGATCAACAAGGCTTGAATCTGAACTCCTTAGCTTCTTCAAATTGGTGATCATCGAAGTTGTCATAGGTTTACTATCCATCATACCAAACTTCTGCAAGATCTTGATCACAAATTTCCCTTGACCAAGATAGATCTCAACAGGCTTCTACCATGATACTTCTAGTCCCAAGTAGTAGTGCATTAGTCCAAGGTCCTTCATATCAAATTTAGCTGCAAGTTGCTTCTTGCATTCTTGAATATGACGCTTCACACATGTTATTAGTAAGTCATTCACATAGAGTAGTATGATCACGAGTTCATTCTTTACCACCATGATATGGAAATTAGGATCTGTAGAACTTTTGACGAAACCAAGTCTTAGTAGATATGCATCCACCCTAGCATACCATGATCTAGGGGCTTGCTTCAAGCCATATAGAGCCTTTTTCAACCTGCAAACATGTGTTTCCTTATCATGAACTTTGAATCCTTGGGGTTGCTCAATGTAAACTTCTTCATCAATTCTCCCATTCAGAAAGGTTGTTTTTACATCCATTTGATGAATGTTCCATCCCATAGTGGCCGCAATAGAAATGAGTGATCTAATGGTGGTATATTTGGTTGTTGGAGCAAAAGTATCTTCGTAAGCAATTCCTTCTTGTTGAGAGAATTCTCTTGCCAAGAACCTTGCCATACACTTGTCAATACTTCCATCAATAGCATGCTTGATCTTGTATACCCATTTGAAAGTCATAATTGATTTGTCTTTATGTCTAGGAACAATTTCCCAAACATCATTCTTCATTATAGACTAGTATTCTTCTTGCATTACATTCTTCCATTCTTGATGTTACCTTCCTTTTCATAAGTGGTAGGTTTTTCTTTAATAAGTTTAGTTATGTAAGCTGCATAACCTGAATATCTCTTTGGCTTCTTGCTTTCTTTGAATGTTCCTTTTGTTGCTACATGTCCTTTAGCTTCCTGTAGAGTTGTCCTTAATCAAGATGGCCTCTTTCGAGTTTCTTGGATGATGACTTGCTGCATAGGTTCATTTAGTTCTTCAATTTCTTCATGATTAGTTGTAGCTTCCAGAGTATTGTCATGCCTTGAAACTTCTTCATTTGCAAAGATAGGCTCTTCTTCCTCATCATAATCAATGGGAATATCCTTGGACTTCTTGTATGCGATGCTTTCATAGAAAATGACATCTCTGCTTACTTAAATACGATGATCTTCCTAGATGTAGACTCTATATGCTTTTGATGAAGTGCTATATCCAACAAAGATGGCTTTCATACTTGCTGGGTCCAACCTCTTCATTTTGTTCTTGGGAATGTGAATGTATACAAGACATCCAAAAATTCAGAGGTGATCAACACTTGGCTTCTTTCCTGTGAATGCTTCTTCCAGGGTCATAACATTAAGAATTCTATTAGGACTTCAATTTTGTATTTATAATGTTGTTACAGAAGCTTCTCCCCATAAGAACTTGGGAAGGTCTTGGTCATGTAGCATAGCTCTAACACATTCTTCAATGGATCAGTTCCTCCTTTCATCCACACCATTTTGTTGAAGATTGTAGGGAACTATCAGCTCCCTTTTAATTCCTGCTTATTTGCAAAAAGCCCCAAGTTCTTTAGAAGTATATTCTCCACCATTATCTAATCTTAGGGTTTTTATCTTCTTTTCTATCAAATTTTCTACTTTGTCTTAAACTCTTGGAATTTCTCAAATACTTCATCCTTAGACTTTAGAAGGTATATCCAAGTCTTTCTAGAGTGATCATCAATGAATGTTACATAGTATTGATGACCACCAAGTGACTTCTCTACCATAGGTCCACAAACATTGGAATGTATGTGATCCAAAATTTCCTTGGATATTGTGTCACTGCTAGTAAAGGGTTTCTTAACATTCTTGCCAAGCGCACATCCCTTATAGACTCCATGCTCTTCTTTGTCGAAATATCTAACTAGGTTCGGTCTTCATAATGTCTTATGTAAAATTTATTTTATGTATTTGATGTAAAGAGAAAAGAAAATTTATTATTGTTATTTTGTAGCATGGGTTTCATGCTCAGGGTTAATTTATTTATAGGTCAAGTATCCATTGAGCGCTTCTAGGGCTTTGTCATAAAGTCAAAGAGTCAAGAGAGTCATTGTAATATGTAAAGACCTTATTGGGCATCATTTATTGTGAAAATTTCAAGAGGAAAATATTTCTGCAATACTTGGTTATTTCTCCTACTTATAAGTTATTTACAAATGCTTCAGTAAATTCTGAAATAAACACATTTGCAAATCTTCACTATCATTAAGAGCATAAGAACAGAAAGATAATTTACACAAGTAGCACAATAGAAACAACCACATGAACACAGTGATTTTTGGACAATTGTCCCCAGAAAAACCCAAAGTGGGAAAATCGGTGCAGCAGATGAGGGTTTTATATTTATCTTCAGAAATGGAAAGTACATTTACAAGAGTCTGATGAGCAGAGAAAAATTTGCAAACACCTGGCTGAATTTTCTGAACCTTCCAGACCAATTCCAAACCCTCGAGGTGACCTCCTTCACCCTCTACGTCATCCAGCGTGAGGGCTCTGCGCAGTCTCTCCCTAGACTACGTGATTCTGCGTGGAGGGGGTCTTGCTGCTGATCAGCTCACCCTTCCCTTCCCTTCATCCTCCTGACTTCTGCTTCCCGATAACTAGCTCTTCCCTCCTCCTTCTGCTTCTGCAACCCTGCCTCTACAATCTCACCCACTGAAATCGAATTCTCTTTCTGCAGAATCGATTTGCTTCGAGTACTGAGAGTGTCCCCAGCTTAATTTCCAAATGGCCCTCAAGTCTCTTCTTATAGTCTTCTCACTAATTAATCAATGGTCAGGATTATGTCATTAATCAATGGCTTAGATTAAAAGATGACTTGATCTTCGTTTTCTAGAAGATTCACACTCTGCTCTATTAATACCCTTTAATTATTTAATTTTCCTCAGTGTAAACTTAGGGTCTGCATTAAAATAATTAATTATTTTAATAAAGTCATATCCAAGTGGAATTTCCACAAACGATTTTCGGGTTCTCTGGATAACTGATGTCCAAGCCTCTCTACCAAAAATGAGACTTAGAACACTTTCTGATGCTATAGAAATCAACACTCCCTCTTAGCGAGGAAAGTGTTTAAGCAAGATACCGCTGTACTGCTCTGATACCATGTGAAATTTTCAAGAGGAAAATATTTCTGCAATACTTGGTTTATTTCTCCTACTTATAAGATAAGTTATTTATAATGCTTCAGTAAATTCTGAAATAAACACATTTACAGATCTTCACTATCATTAAAAGCATAAGAACAGAAAGATAATTTACACAAGTAGCACAATAGAAACAACCACATGAACATAGTTATTTTTGGACAATTGTCTTCGGAAAGACCCAATGTGGGAAAATTGGTGCAGCAAATGAGGGTTTTATATTTATCTTCAGAAATGGAAAGTACATTTACAAGAGTCTGATGAGCAGAGAAAAATTTGCAAACAACTGGCTGAATTTTCTGAACCTTCCAGACCAATTCTAGACCCTCGGGATGACCTTCTTCACCCTCTGCGTCATCCAGCGTAAGGGCTCTGCACAGTCTCTCCCTGGACTGCGTGATTCTGCGTGGAGGGGGTCTTGTTACTGATCAGCTCACCCTTCCCTTCATCCTCCTGACTTCTGCTTCCCGATAACTGACTCTTCCCTCCTCCTTCTGCTTCTGCAACCTTGCCTCTACAATCTCACCCACTTAAATTGAATTCCCTTGCTTCAAAATTGATTTCCTTCAGGTATTGAGAGTGTCCCCAACTTAATTTCGAAATGGCCCTCAAGTCTCTTCTTATAGTCTTCTTGTTGATGAATCAATGACCAGGATTATGTCGTTAATCAATGGCTCAGATTAAAAGATGACTTGATCTTCGTTTCTAGAAGATTCACACTCTGTTCTATACTTCTATTAATACCCTTTAATTATTTAATTTTCCTAAGTGTAAACTTAGGGTCTGCATTAAAATAATTAATTATTTTAATAAATTCATATCCGAGTGGAATTTCCACAAACGATTTATGGGTTCTCTGGATAACTGATGTCCAAGCCTCTCTACCAAAAATGAGACTTAGAACACTTTCCGATGTTATAGAAATCAACATTTATCACCTCAAAGAAATTTATTATGTGTCAAAAGAGTCAAAAGACTCCCCCCAAGACCAAGTCGGCCTACAAGCAGAGACAAGTCGGCCTCATTAAGACTGTTCGAGCTACATCATATATAAGTGTGCCATCAACCTCATTTTGGAGAACACATTCGATCAGGCAAGAAGCAAGTTCGATCACCAAGAAAAGGAAGCATTATAACCAATGAAGAAGAGGAGAACAAGAGGGAAGATAAATCGAAGTTTTGAAGGACTGTTTTGGGGATGAATCTCTCACATGTGCGAAGGAACTAGGGAAAATTTTGTTTCAGTGATCTGGATTTATGCAAGAACGCAACAGAATACATATATAACCATAAATACAAAGATGCAGCGGAAATAACACTTCATTTCATTAATATAAAAGAACTGAAATTTGCTTACAGACAGGATGGAAATAAACTAGCTAGGGCGCTGGTAGCTTATATCTCTGAGAAGAGATATGGTGGCTACAAGCCTTTAAACTATGTTACAATGAGGCTCGAGGGCCTATTTATTATTTAGAAACAATGGAAAACCCTAAACATCCAAAGCCCTAACCCTAGGAGATGAAGCGCCAAAACTATGGGCTTCGTTTGGGTAAATTGGTGTTTCAACTTCCCGAGGACGTAACTTTGGCATACGATCTCCATTTGATGCGCACCATACCTCGTTAGAAAGATCTATTTGAGGACTACAACTTTTGATGTGAGCAATATCGATCCATGGACACATGTTGCTCCCGGTTTTCCCAAAAAACGTCATTTAGGGCCTCAAAACGGCTCCGGAAGTTCAGGACCCAAAAAACTGCTAAAAATAGTAAGTCATGCCGAAACTGAAAAACTGAAAGAGACAATGGTGGGGCCCCAAGTGGAATAGGCGGGTGGCCACCAATATCCACCTGGATCATTCCTCCCCCCTTAGGAAGCAATGGTCCCCATTGCGTTGAGTTCCTCCATGAGATGAGGAAACTTCTGTTGAACTTGGTCCCTAGTGAACCACCTGCCTTGGTGCAGGAGTTGGCCAACTTTGACAACCCGATACAGTTGGATCTTTTGTTGGCGAGTGTTCTTGATTTGCATGTCCATGATACAATCTGTGGTGGCCTGTTCCATGCAGTCCGGGTTTAGCTTTGTTGGTGTGAGTTGTTCTGCAATGTCAAAGGTGTCCAGTAGAGGTGGGAAGTAGGGACAAAGGTGTTCCACATTGAATACTGGGTGCAGACCAAGGAATGGTGGAATACTAAGCTCGAAGGCATTGTTCCCTACAACCTTGGTGATGGTGTACGGCCCATATCAAAGCGAGCGAAGCTTGCGGTGGGGTCCAGTGAGGTGCTCCTTCTGCAAATGTAGCCACACTTTGTCGCCCACCTGGAAATTGTGTGGCACCCAATGTTGATCATGTCGTTGCTTGTACTTAGCATTGGCTCTGTCCAATATGTCATGAACCTGTTGGCGGATGTGCCGAATGCGCTCGATGAAGCTTTTCGCTTTGTCAATTTTAGACTGGACATGAGCCGAATCAGCCTGAGTAGCCGCAAATGGCATGGCTACGTCAATGGGACATAGTGGCTGGAATCCCAAGCCCACCTGAAAGGGGTTGTGGCCGGTTGAGCTGTGGAGAGCCCGGTTATAACTGTGTTGTACATAGGAGAGGCTCTCATCCCATGTGTGTGGATGCTTTGAATTGTACATGCGCAAAATGTGTACAATCATCTTGTTGACGACCTCTGTCTGGCCATCAATTTGCGGATGGAAAGATGTGGACTTGGTGATCTTGGTGTCTAGCATTGACTAGAGGCTGGACCAAAATGTGTTGAGGAACCTGCTGTCCCGATCTGATATGAGACTATGGGATCCCAAAGTGCACCCACACTCGTTCAAAGAAGAGTTTAGCAGTGGCTTCTGCTGTGATATTCTTCTTGCAGGCCGCCATAATTGCCATCTTCGAGAATCTGTCAACGACCACGAAAACACAGTCGTTTCCATGCTTAGTAGAAGGAACGCCCGACATGTAATCCATGGAGATGGATTCTCAAGGTCGACTAGGGGTAGGTAGCGGAGTATAGAGACCTTGCTTCTTGATGGTCAATTTGGCAATGGCGCAAGCAGTGCAGGATTTGATATACTTCTCGACATCTTGTTGAAGTTTCGGCCAATAGAAATACTTCTGTAGTACTGCCGCTGTTTTCTCGACCCCGAAATGCCCAGCGACTCGACTGTAGTGTGCTTCCCATATCATCTTGGTACGCTCGCTTGAAGGAACACAAAGGTGTCCCAGGTGACATAATAGTGCATCTTGGAGGTGAAAATTTGGAACTTGCGTACCCTCCAAGAGTGCCTTGTATGTGGCCAAATTCTGGATCGTTCTTGTAGAGAAGCGGCCAATCAGAAGTCTCGTGCCCACAAGAGTTGAGAATGGTGGTTAGCGCCACGATCTGTGGTCGGCTGAGGCAGTCTGCAACATTATTGGTGCTACCCTTCTTGTACTTGATGTTCAAATGAAACTATTGCAGATATGTGGACCACTTCTGATGGCGATCGTTCTGCAACTTCCCTTGTGTCTGTATGAACTTCAGGGGCCGGTGGTCTGTGTGGATGATTGTTTCCTTCCCCAAAATGTAATGCTTCCATTGTCGACAAGCCTGCACAATGGAGTACATTCCTTTGTCATAAGTGGGATACTTGCAAACTGTGTCGGACAATGTCTCACTGTGATATGCCACTAGATGCCCCTGTTCAGTAAGAACTGCCCAATAGCATAGTCAGAGGCATCTGTCTCAATCTCAAATGGTTGTTGCAAGTCTGGTAATGTGAGCACTGGGGCAGAACATAGGCGATGTTTCAATTCTATGAACGCCTTCTGTTGAGATTCCGACCAAAAGAATTTTGCTTTCGCTCCTCCCTTGGTGACTTGACTCAAGGGCCCGGCAATATGAGAGAATCCCAACACGAACTTGCGGTAGAAATTAGCAAGACCCGAGTGTTGTCGCACAAATTGTTCAGGGCACCGCGACAACGGCTCAGACTGGGGGCTGTCACCTTTATCTCTCTCTCTTTAAACCGTCTCCTTGCAAGTTAAGGGAGGTAGACCCTATTATGAAATGAAAGAAAAACCCAGGAGACACAGCTAGAACATCAAGCACTTGACAGAATAAACGAAATTCCACAGATTAGATTTCACTTTTAAGACCAGTGCCTTATGGAGTCAAACAAGATCTCGTTATGTGATTAGAAACAAGCAATGATGATTAACTGCTGCTTATTAAAAACACGATCGATGATATGCAATGAAGGACACTTCAACCATGAAACAGTGAGATGAAAATGCCAGATATTTAAAATGTTTCAATTAATTTCAATCCAGGCAAGTCAAAGATTTTATATAGTCAATTTCAAGATAAAATTTTAAAAGCTCACTTGACCATAGAAAAATTTGGAAATTTTTTAAGTTTTGAAATTTTCTAAATTTTTTAGAGTTTTTTTTTTTTTGAAAATTTTTTATTTTTTTTTTTAATTTTTAATTTTTAAAACAAACCAAAATTCTAAATCTAAACAAAGTTCTAATCTAAAAGTTAAATCCTAACAGAACTAAATTAAGACTAAATTAAAATTTAAAATCTAAAGGCCAACCAAATCTAAAACATTAAACTAAGTTAAAACTAAAAGGTAAAACTTAAACTAAACAGAATTTAAAATCTAAATTAAATCTAAAGTTAAAATTAAATTCTAAACTAAAACTATGAAATAAAAACTAAGCTACGTGCCCTTTCTACAGCTTAAACTAAAAATCAAAATCTATGGAAAACCGACCAAAATGGAACTAAACGTAAAAATAAAAATCGGAACCTAAGTTATAAATCTAAACTATATACAATTTAAAAAAAAAAGAAATCGTATTGAAACAAATCGAAGGGCTTTTGAAACTTTGTACGTGCGTTTCGATTTTATGCAGCTGTTTGTTATGCAGGTTGAGGAGCTCGGACGATGGCTTGAGGGACGGCAAGAGGAAAAATGACCACGCAGGTTAAGCTGATGGCTTGATGGCAAAATAAATCGTTTTCCTTTTGTGCAGGTCGAAGCTTGACGGCGTGAAGAGCTTGGACGCTGGATATGACGTTGCGTTTTATGATTTGAATTTGTCGTTGTTTGCAGGTGCAGGTCGGACGTGGCTATCTGAAGAGGAGGAAGGGTTTTCAGAGCTGGACGATGGGCAAAAAAAAAAATGAGGGCAGAGAGATAAACGACGGCAAAAAGGATAGGTCGAGGGCAGAAACGCGTGAAGGTTTCGAGGGTTTGAGATTCGACGGTAATGGAGATGGGACGAGCTGCCAGGCAGCAAGAGGGTGAACGCAAATGGGTAAGGAGGGCTCGATGAAAGAGAAAACGAACTTGACAGAGGGAAACTGAGGGCGGATGCAGCCAAGTAAATGAGACAGGGTTGGATAGGAGGACGCAGATAGGGCAAACTGTGGCTTGCGGAAAGGGAAGAAGCTGGACTGAAAATGATGCAGATCGATGGGAGGGTCCGATGGAGAGAAAGGCAGCAATGAGGACGCAGGGATAGGAGCAACTGATTGGCAGAGAAATGAAGGCTGGACAGACTAGGGCACAGACAGTGGTTTTGCAGAGGCAGAATAATCTTGATAAACCCAATACATTCAAATTCCCCAGCAAACTCAGAATTCTCTTCAATTTAAGTTCAGATTAAAACGCACCTTAAAAATAACGCCCAGAATGTCCACAATGAGGATTCTGAGGCCAGATCTGGCCTTTGGAAGCTAGATCTGCCTTAGATCTAAAAAAAAAATTCGATTTTAATCCTGTAACCTGCAAAGACAGCCAGATCTGAAGACAATACCCCAAGAAACAATTAAACCCTCGCAGATAAATTACAAATTTACACTAATTTACAAATTTAAAACCCTCATGGCCCTTAGAAAAATCAGAATGTTATTTTATAAACCCAGAAAACTGCACAAGATACCTGTATGCAGATTAATCCATGTAGGCCATCAACCATAAAATGCAAGAAACCAAGTAGCAGAGTTAAGAGACAATTCACCACATAGATCTGAGAAGGAACATCCAGATTTGTAACCCCAAAGTCTTTAGCTTTATTCCTCAAAAAGGTTTACAAGAGCTTCTAAGAGCAAGTGCACGATTCTGAGATCAGATGACTCAAAAATGAAAAAGACCTCTAAATTTATAGGACAAAATCTCCAACGGCTAGTTTGGATGATCCTCGTCAAAATAATCTCAACCGTCCAAAAGATTTAATCATCTTTTAATCAGGAGCATTGAAATTAAAATTTTGGGGAAAAAACGAATTTATCATTTAATTCAATTTTAATTAACTCAAAAATATTATTTTTGAGTTAATTACCCCAAAATTTTGACTTTGACTTAACCACCAAGGCCCAAGGGTCCAAAATTTCTTAAAATTCTCAATATTCCCTTGGCTTGGGGCTTTCAAAATCATTTTTCAAGGACCCACAAATTTTTCCTTTAAAGATTTAATCCTAACTTAGGACCCTAAATTAATTAAATTTCTGGTTTATGATTTTATTAATTAATTGACCAGAAAATTTAATTAATTGACTAAGAGGGGATTATAATTATTTTTCCAACCCTCTTTTACATGAGATAATACATTTACATACATGAAGGGGGAAAACCCATTCGTATAGACTCTCAAATAAATACCCAATTCTGCGACTCAAAATATGATCTAGTAGACCAAGTAGTTGAAACTACTTTTACAAAGACTCGATAGAACACTAGGACTCACTTAGTATGCTGATGATAAAATCCACCCTAGCTTTGGGGTGAGGCTGGAGGGAAAAACTCTGCCGATCACTTTCGTGAATCAGTGAGACAAAAAACCTCCTAGAATGGAAGTCATCAACAACATACTAGGCTTACCTAGGTTGTTACATACACTGACGGTCTTACTTAGATCATTTACATCATAAAATGCAGAATGGGTTTACATCATATAAAAACTGTCGATCGACGATGAAATCTGGATGACACGAGCCTTGAACATGATAAGTCCCATTTGAAAAAATGGGGGTGTACTGCTATGGGGTAGTTGACAAAGTGCGGTCAACATCTGGCTCTACTTGGGGACACGTTGCTTCGTTGAAGGAATGTGAGAATCCAGAATCTGCATCCAAGCAACACACAAAATTACATAAGTAGCGTCCATCCAAATATCATCATATAACATTAAGCTCATGAAAAATAGAAGCTCTTCTTTTATTTATTATTCTATTTAACATGAAAAGTAAATCTACTCTAACTGCAAAAATGAAATGCTGAAATAACGAGGAGTAGGGTTAGAAATATGATACAGAGGATGCCCTGTGGCATCAGATGTGCTCAATATAATGTATGCTGAGCATTTGCCTACTTTTAGGCAAGTCTGTAGGCTGCTTTTCAGATGTGCCATGTCCAATCTTGCTAATTGTAGGACTCTGTCTTATATGAATGTCACGCTGCTCTCGACCATCAGACGAATCAAACCACTTACTTCTTCTTTGCTTCTTTCTCTTCCTTTGAGTGGGTTGTGATGTCAGCAATGATACCACTGTAAACTCCGTGTCCTCATCTTGAAGATGTTTGTACAAAAAATCTGAAGAACCTGGATCGTGACCCATATTGTTCTGGATATACTCTGTCAATGGTGACACATAAGCTTGGTCTCTCTCAACGTCCTTTGAAACCATAGTGAAATCCTCCGTGTGATGAGATGAGAATGGCTTTAGCAGACAAGAAGTCTCATGATCTGTTGATGAATCTTCATAATCAAATTTCGGCTGAAACTTTTGTGTATGTAATTTTTCCATTTTTTCCAACCTTTCCTGTATGGTATTCATTTCCAACAAGTGATTTTCCTTTGTGGTATTCATCTCCAATAAGTGATTTTCCTTCATAGCAATCATTTCCTGGGTGTGTCTTGCTTCCATGATGGACATCTGATTAGAATGATTAACTTCCATCATTTTTAACCTGTTTTCCATGACATTTATTTCATGTGCATGACTTTCTTCCATGGAAGTTATCTTATTTTGAAGACTGATTTGGTTAGCTTCCATGTTTCGAATTATTTGCATATGATTGGGTTGCACATCCTTAATCATCTGAGCTGGTTCCTTAACCTGACTTTCATGATCTTCTATATGCGTGTGATAGTCCTTACCAACAACATTAATTTGATGACTTGACCTTGCCATAGCTATGATCCTTTTGACAATGGGACAAGTAGCCTCTTCATGAAGATCATTACAAGCTCTACAATAAGGAGGAACTTCATCCACAAGATTTGCGAACTCAAGTTGATTTGTCGGTCTCTGCTCATAAGATAGGCCTCTTTTCTGCAAAGCATTATTATTTCTAGGTTGGGGATTCTGCGTTTGAGCCCTTTCCATTTGAACCAATCTAGCCTGTAAGACACTTATTTCCTTAGCATGACTAAGCTCTATGCTTTCAAGATTTTTAGTATGATTAAGCTCCATGCTTTCAAGTTTTTGCATTAACCTTTTCACAGGGTGATCATCATCTTCTAGAGGTTCTTTTAACTTAGTATCTGTCAAAGATCTATCAAAATCTGGAGTTTTGGACATTCCAGATGCTTTCTTATCCTTTTCAATCTCCTCAGCTAAAGATTGACAAGTTTTATAATTTGCAGTTTTAGCTCGCCTTAACTCATATGAAGTATCAGAATCAAATGCATCAATGTAAAAATTCAGAAGAGATCCATCAGGAGGCTTATGAGTTTGAGATATTTCTCTAAGAATACCATTAAATCTCCTGTTAAATTCTTCAGTGGTTTCATTTTCTTTCTTTTTTATGGTACTGATTTCTATTTCCAAATGTCGATCTTCCCTTTTATCACCATACTTTTCCTTAAAAGCAGTTACAATTGATTCAAAAGTATTAAATGAATTATCAGGCTTTTTCATAAACCATTCAGCAATATCTTCACCAAAAGTAAGAACAAAAGCTTTCATTTTTACATCATCGAAATTATTTTTTGCAACTGCAAATCTATTCCACCAGTTAGTGAAAGCAAATAAATGAGATTTAACACTAACTGCATCATTTCCTTGAAAGATAGGTAATTTATCCATTTGAGGGAGATCATGAGGATAACCCTGAATATTAGCAAAATTACACGGGGCAAAAACATCCATGATATCGTTTTTAAGATTTTAGAAATAGATCTGTGTTCAAGAATAATCAAAAGGTCCTCAAGAAGCGAACTTCTTGGCAGGAACTCTTGTAAGAAATGAAAGAGTTGGAGTCGCCACTTGAACATGAAACTAATTCTAAAACAGAAGAAAAAAATTGAGAGCTAGCAGATGGATATCACGGGGGGATTCTTGTCTGGGAGTAAAAAGATGAATAAGTGGAGTCGCCACCCAAACAAGAAGCCAACCGAAATGTCCAGGTGCTAAGGATGCGATGATGAAATGATTAGTGATATGACGAAAGATAAGACGATGAAAATATGAAGAGATGAAAAGTCGCCAGAAAATGTGGTCCCTTGTGACAGGCTAATGAATGGCGAAAGAAGATCTGAAGATTATAAAATGTCGTTAAGACCAAGGACAGAAAAACTCTATCCCCGGCAACGGCGCCAAAAAATGTTGTCGCACAGATTGTTCAGGGCACCGCGACAACGGCTCAGACTGGGGGCTGTCACCTTTATCCCCAATCTCTCTCTTTAAGCTGTCTCCTTGCAGGCTAAGGGAGGTAGACCCTTTAGAAATGAAGGATAAATCTAGGAGACACAGCTAGAACATCAAGTTAGAAATGAAGGATAAATCTAGGAGACACAGCTAGAACATCAAGTACTTGACAGAATAAACGAGATTCCACAGATTAGAATTCACTTTTAAGACCAGTGCCTTATGGAGTCAAGCAAGATCTCGTTATGCAATTATAAATCAGTGAATGATGACTAACTGCTGCTTATGGAAACACGATTGATCAATGATATTCAATTGAAGAACATAGCCATGAAACAGTAAGATGAAAATGCCAGATATTTAAGATGTTCAATTAATCTCGATCCAGACAAATCAACGATTTCGTATAGTCACTCTTAAGATAAAATTTCAAAAGCTCATTTGACTATTGAAAATTGAAATTTTTTTTATATTTTTGGATTTTGAAAATTTTTTTTTTATTAAAGATCTAAATCTAAACAAGATCAAAATCTAAGTTAAAGGCTAAACTAAAGCAAACTAAAATTAAAATCTAAAATTAAACTAAGTTAAACTAAAGCTAAATTCAAATTTAATATTTAAAATCTAAATCTAAATTTGGAACTAAATGAGATCTAAGACTAAAACTAGAACTAAAAATCGAACAAACCTATCGAATTAAAACTACGACTAAAGCTAAAATAAAAAAAAATAAAATGCAACTCTAAAATAAGAATAACGCTAACCCTTCTCCAAATTTAAATGAGATCTAACCTGATTCGAACTAACCAAACGTTTAAACCAAAGCCGACCTTTAAAAATTCGAAATCTGAAACCTTTGAAAATGGAAAACGCATATGAATAATTTCGATTTGTTATGTCTGCGTTTGCCCTTTGTTTTGTTTGCTGGTCGTTTGTTGCTTCTGCAGGCTCGAGGACGGACGGACGTCGACAGCGGAGAAGGAGACTGAACGCGTTTGGATTTCTGTGTGTGTTTTTCTTTGTCGTTTTGCAGATCGGATGGAACGATTAAGGAAATGGACGCAGAGGAATTTGGACGCGGGCACAGATGCGTTTTGAATTTTGTGTGTGTGCAGGTCGATGAACAGCCCCAGGACGTGAGAAGCCAAGAGCTCGACGGCAGAGGATGGGTAGCAAGGTCTCGGATGGGAATGACGCTGGCAAATGGAGCGAATTGATGGCTCGATGAGAAAGGCAGAGAGCCCAGATTCAATGGTTAAGACAATGCAAAAATCGAAGGGCAGCGTTTGATGGCGACCAGATTTGAGGAGCAGATTGAGGACGTTGGACAGATGGCAGAGACAGCGTGAAGGCTGGACAGACTAGGGCACAGACAGTGGTCTTGCAGAGGCAGAATAATCTTGATAAACCCAATACATTCAAATTCCCCAGCAAACTCAGAATTTGCTTCAATTTAAGTTCAGATTTAAAACGCACCTTAAAAATAACGCCCAGAAAGTCCACAATGAGGATTCTGAGGCTAGATCTGGCCTTTGGAAGCTAGATCTGCCTTAGATCTAAAAAAAAAATTCGATTTTAATCCTGTAACCTGCAAAGACAGTCAGATCTGAAGACACACCCCAAGAAACAATTAAACCCTCGCAGATAAATTACAAATTTACACTAATTTACAAATTTAAAACCCTCATGGTTAGATTTGAAATCCATTTTAGCTCAATTTTCAGAGATTTAGATTTTAATGAGAGGCACAAGCCTTAGAAGACCCTGCAAAAACCCAAATATCGTAAGATGGACCCAGAATTTAACAAATCAAGAGCTTATCAAATCTATGCTTATTGGGAGTTGGCTGATCCAACTGAAGATTTCCCCAGACGCCCAATCTTTTTAAAAAATCCCCTGCACACTTAGATCTGAGCTTTAAACTGATAGAGATTCAAGAAAACAACATGAGATCCATTGAAAAATCAGAATGCTATTTCATAAATCCAGAAAACTGCATAAGATACCTATATGCAGATTAATCCATGAAGGCCATCAACCATAAAATGCAAGAAACCAAGTAGCAGAGTTTAGAGAGAATTCACCACATAGATCTGAGAAGGAACATCCAGATTTGTAACCCCAAAGTCTTTAGCTTTATTCCTCAAAAAAATTTACAAGAGCTTCTAAGAGCAAGTGCACGATTCTGAGATCGGATGATCCAAGAATGACAAAGACCTCTAAATTTATAGGACCAGATCTCTAACGACTAGTTTGGATGATCCTCGTCAAAATAATCTCAACCGTCCAAAAGATTTAATTATCTTTTAATCCGAAACGTTGAAATTAAAATTTTGGGGAAAAAACGAATTTATCATTTAATTCAATTTTAATTAACTCAAAAATATTATTTTTGAGTTAATTACCCCAAAATTTTGACCTTGACTTAACCACCCAGGCCCAAGGGTCCAATATTTCTTAAAATTCTCAATATTCCCTTGGCTTGGGGCTTTCAAAATCATTTTCCAAGGACCCACAAATTTTTCCTTTAAAGATTTAATCCTAATTTAGGACCCTAAATTAATTAAATTTCTGGTTTAGGCTTTTATTAATTAATTGACCAGAAAATT